>QFEQ01000368.1:0-329818 GCA_003316335.1 Hemileccinum impolitum
CACCAGCTTGGAGGTTGGTGTTGTACGTGCCAATTTGCACGAGAAGCTGGTCATTTATCATTGCAAGGACCCGGTTTCTGGCTGAGTGGTTTCAGTAGCAATTTACAGGTCGCCGACTCAATTAGGTTATTACTGAATTAGCTCGGAGGAGCGCGCACCGCCACTGGCCACAGGTTAGAAAGTCTGTCCCAGGATCATCTATCATCAGTGATCAATTCATGAAGCAACCTGACCTTCGACTCGGATGGCGAGTGGTCGTCTACCGGTATGAATGCTTGAGTGAGGGTAAGTACTTGCTGTCAGCCTTTAGTCGGATAATTCACCCGTGTCGCGCTCCGAGTCTCTGCCAACCGAAAGTTTGAAACAAAAAGTGATCCCATCGATACCGCGTACACAATGCGAGTTGCCAACCAGCATTCAAACAGCATGATGAGGTCGAGATCACTGGTGAAAGGCTTCTGGGTACACGGGAGCGCTTTGGCAGATCCACGGCTGCAGCATCACATACATTCGTAACAATGTCATCAAGAGCGATAAGCTACGCGATCACCGGATACCGCCTTGCTAGAAATCCGTAGCGCACCTCGCCCGTCACCACAGATTAAACAAACACCATCAACACCTATTCCACGACAGCCAAACCACGTCACGGCTTTGGAACACGAAGGGTTTTGCTAACCATCGCGGCAGCCCATAAGCCAAAGAGAACGCTAGCTGAGTGGACATCACCCCGACCACCGGATGGGCCCCATAACGTCACAATCCCACCTGGTATGCCACCCTTACCCTCTATCCAACCTTGGCGAGTCCAGTAGAACATAACGGTGACGAGGGCAAGTGAAGATGGGATGGGAAGTCCTTCAAAGTACCGTGCTTTGCCTGCTGTGTCTTTCGGGATCAGCGCGACTGTCGCGTTGAAGCGGGCAAGTCGGGCCAGCCCACAACATATGAAGCCTGTTAGGCAAACAGTATCGAGATAAGTTCGAAGGCCAACAGCGAAGGCAAGGACGGCAGGCGCAACGCCAAATGAAATCTGTAAGGTCATGAGAAGAGGCACAGTGGTAGAGTGATTGTTCCCTACCAAGTCAGCCAGGCTATCCAGCTCTTGTCCAAGTAAGCTAGAGGATTTTCTCCACCTCGCAACTTTTCCATCAAAGAAGTCAAACATGAGCCCCGCTAGGGGCAGGGCAAACGCCCACCACAAGCTCTCATCATCGTTCGTTACCAAGTACTGAGCCGAGGAAAATATTGAAAAGGAGCCACAGACGCCATTCATGATTGTAACCAGGTCGGCCAACCTAAAGTTCCTGCACTCGCCAGTTCAGCATGGGTCAACTGAAGTGCATCCGAGTCATGTCGTACCTGACCATGGAGAAGTGACCATCGGTATGAACGTATTGTTGAAGAATGGAGCCATCATGGCCTGTGGAGCTACCGTTGGGCTTGGGTGTCTTACTTCGACCCATTATGGTTACAGAAACTTTGCGCGATGGGGACACAAACACAGGCAGACGACACGAAATGCGGTGGCAGAGCCGAACGTGACGAATATGTGCGGCAAGGCTAACGGGGTCCACGTCAGACCAGAGGACCCCTGATACCGCCTAGTCCAAAGGTAGTATCACCCGCATAGCCACGTCTTACATAAGCAGGAGTATCTTCTGACTTTAGATAATTATATTCTCATGGGTAACAAAATCCCACGGTTTGTTTCGCAGGACGTTTCTCCTCCACTACCGCATGTGGGAGTCGGGGAATGGCTAACACTGGCGAAATAGATGGTCAGTACAAAACATCGTTATTTTACAATCTCCAGGATGGGGTTATGATTTAGACTTACGGATGTACCCAGCTATCCTGGACCAGATCAGAGATGAGTGGGAGTTTGTCATTGATCCTGATGCAAGCGTATTCTCTGACAATTGAGTCGTGGAGGTGCTAACGAGGTCCCTTAGTTCAACAATGTAGACCTAGCCCTCTCGTTGCTTGACGAGACTTCTATCGGCAAAAGCATGTTCTCATTCAGAAAAACCAAGGGAATGCTCTCACAAGCACTAAAAGGCTCGGTTGATCGTCAGTAGTACCCTCTCTCCATACTGGCGTCTCCCAACTTAGAGTACTGGATAGAACATTACAAGACTTTCGCTGATGCGTTGCCGCACCATGCCGCACTGTCGAACCACCTGGGGCAGGCTCAGGCACAAGTACATGAAGCACGGGTTGCTCTTCAAGAAACCAGAGAATCCCTTGGTGGCAAACGCGCGGATCTTGTTCAGCTGTGGGCAAGGGGACAGACTCTGGAAGAAATGATGCATTTGTTGGACCAGATGTGCGTCGAATTTCTCCGCTCGCACGCAAATGCTGAATATATCCCAGCGAACATTTGAAATCTGTCCCAGATGCCCTTGAGGCTCTGATCTCTGAGAAGCGTCTTATTCAGGCTTCAGTTTTACTGATACGAAGCCTTAAACTGATCAACAAATCCGACATGCAAGAAATTGGTGCTGTCACAGACTTACGTGCATATCTTCTTGGACAAGAGACTGTAAGTCCTGCCTATTGTCTTCTAGTTCTGCCCAGGACGCTTATCGCCTTCAGGCACTCCGAGATATCTTAGTGGACGAGCTCCACAACCATCTTTATCTCAAATCATTCTGGTGTGACACGCGGTGGGCACCGTATTCACCCGGCCAGTCAACACGTATGTGGCGTCTAACAGGGTTGTCTACCGTTCTTAGTCAACGCGTTCAGTACCGAAATTGGAGTTCGAGTTCCAATCAGCGCAAGCGGATGCCCCAAATGGTTCAATCCTAGCCCCTTTGACTTCATTTCCTCAGAGCACTCGTCTCTTCCGTTACCTTCATAGTCTGGCGACGCGACCAAGTGATGCCCCTTATGACCTTGACGATGCTAATTTCTGTACTAGTGTCAGTATGCAAGAGTTATCGACATCAGTGTCGTCGTCTTCAAACCTCGGTATATTGACCGTGCTGAACTCTTCACACCTTGGTCACTCCATTGTCAATCCCGAAGCCGACTCTTTCACTTATATTGAGACACTTCTGGAATCTCTAGCTATTCTAGGCAAACTGGGGAGTGCTCTCGATTCTGTCATGCAACGGTTACAAAGCGAGATTTTCTCGCTAATTGAGTCGACTGTCGACGAAGTTGAAGAGCGGGCGGAAGAGTCGAAGAGAAGTTCAGCCCTTCTCACAACTACCCTTGGATCTAAATCTGATGGAGGGTACATCTTCGCTTTCGACGAATTTGTTGCAATGAGCTCTGTTCATATGACTCCCACCCCTCAAGGTGCATCTACGACAGCGTCTAGTCTTCGCCTCGCTGCGCTGGAGTCTACCTTGAAGCATCATGATCAGGAGATCCTTAAAGACCTCTTTTGGACCATCTACTCCAAACTGGATGCTGTAACTCAAGGTCTCCGCGTAGTGTTCGAAGTCGCCAACCGTATCGGATCAGTAAGTGTGACTGAGCTTGATCTTGGTTACATTCGAACGTCAGTAACTCAATTTCAGAGACGAGATTTCAAGGACTCCTCTGGTGCCAAGCCGGGAACCCTTTTCCCCATAGCCGATGTGTGGTTGCCAATACAAACTGAAGTGCTTTTGCCTTTGAGCATCAGAGGTGCTGGTGCTAACAAAATAAATAGGTTCGGACTCTGCTCAACGATTATCTGACTGACGAGGGACGAAGCGCTGTCACGGGTCGGAATCCAATTACCTCCATCAACGAGGTACTTCGTGAAGGGCGATATACACGAGACAAGCTCAAGGTATTCGTCGAGTACCATCATCAGTTCTCTCAGTCATGCATATTATAGGGAATCTTTCGGTTTGCCGACACGGACCCTAAAACAACAGGAAAACTCCTTCGGAGGCATGAGGACGAACTCATACGTGTTCTTCGAGATACCATGCCGGGACTAGTGCAGAGTCCCTCGGAGAATGCGGTTCAAAATGCTTTGTCCACCCCTGGCTCTGATGAGCGCGTCCTTGGCGCTGGACAGCATCATCGTTTATTAATCAAACCAGACGCATTTCATGTCAGTGTTTTGTTCCGGCCGACCCTCGTTTTCTTGCGTAGAGTCGCGAGCATATTACCTGATGGCTTGGAAAGCGCACGCTCCGCAAGCGAGGTGTTGGATGACTTCGTCCTTAAAGTGTACTTGCCGCAGTTAGAGGAGAAGATATCTTTATTGTTCCATCACGCGGTATCTGGTGCGCACGCTCCGTATGGCGATGTCTGGTTTGTAGATTGACGATCTACAGCCCCTGACAGCTTTCAGCCCGATATATCGTCTACCCGCTTCAGTCCTCGGCCCATCCTCAAGGTGTGTTATCTACATTCTCACCCTTCGTCTCTATTAAGCTCACCACAGGCGGCTACTCAACTGATGGCCTTGATCAATTCCCTGTGTGCAATGCTTCGCACGACACCCTTCCATCGTGAAAAGTATTCTAGGCTTATTGTCGGGGTTATTATCCAATTCTATCAACGATGCAGCCATCGCTTCCAAGCTCTCGTGTCAAAGGGTGGAAATGAGGGACATCCATCACCGTCACTTGCCGCCCAGTGGGCACAGAAATCTGAGCTAAGCCCTTGTTTATCTGAGTTTTTTGTAGCAGAGGTCGGTTTACTTTGGGCTGCGCCACGACGAAATTGAATTTACTTTCACCGCCAGGACCATGTGATTAAGCAACAGCTATGCCGACAAGAAAGTCATCTAGAAATGGGTTACTTGACTGAGTGTTGTGTGGATAAACTTGATCTTAACCCCTCGGTTCGCAACATTTCTGCGCTATGTAGCCTCTATCGAAGTATCGTATGTGGCGCAGTCCATTTAATTTGTTCACTGCTCTTTGACGTGCCTCCCTAGGTCTGGTTCACTCAGGAACTAGACGCTTTGAAATCTTCTAACGGTGCATCTTCACCTACGTCGGCTACCCCATATTTGGATCTCTTCTCGGATTTCTCGTCAGAAACGTCTTCACCGCCTTTTCCTTCCCTACACGACACTTCCAAAAACACTCAACTCAGTTTACCTCTATCTCACGAGATGACGTTGTGGGTGTCCTGTCTCCGAAGACTACATACGTCTACTAATCGCACGAATCCAAGGCGCTTTGGTGCGTTGTTGAAGACATATACGCAGCTGGCCGAAATTATCCTACATACAATCAGGATAGAAATCCGCTGTAGGACCATCTACTACCTCGATGCAGCATTTCGCCACGTGCGTGCCCATATAAAATGGATGCACCTATTGACACTCTTAATTCAGGGAAACTATCAAGTTGACCATGAGGCAGGAGAGCCAGACCCATACATTGTTGACCTGAACTTGGAGCTTAGCAACTTTGACGAATTCACATCTACAACGCTGCTTGAAAATGAGCGAAAGTCGGTTGAGCTTTCGCGTTCCAGTCACTTCCTGCAACTAACTCCGGTCATGCAGTTTCGTATTTTTTGGCCTGGAAGACTTGGTGGAACAACTCCTGGTCGCAAATGCTCGCCAAATACAGGTAACAAATGACTTTGGCATCAAGAAAGTCGATCGGAACATCCGAGCCCTCCAGCAAATTATTCGTACCATCAGTGATGGAGAACAGTTTGCGCAGTTTGAAAGAGCTAGACAATATTACGCACTCTTCTTTCTGGGACCTCGAGTAAGTGTTTCCTCGCTTCGTTGCACGTGATCCCAATTACTTGCAGGGTTTGCTTGATAGTGTCCGCACAAATAGAATGTTCGCCTTTGACGAGTACAAGGTTATCCTGAACCTTCAGTGCGGCGTAGACCAGTGTCTCGGTGACTCTGCAGCTTCCAAGGCCACAGACCGCAACTACGGCATGTACAGCATCGAGCTGCATGGGTTAGAGTTAGAGAGCACCGAATCAAATCCTTGACGTATCTAAACGATCGTATCAATGACTCTCGTTGAGAACAAGTGACGGTTGACTGTATGAAAACGTATCAGATCATAGGACCCCTGACGCATAGTCCAACTAATACTACATCCCAAGCTATGATTCTTCTACCATTGCATCGTCTCGTCCCAACTTCTCGAGCTCGATACTTCTTGCAGCGTATTGGTTGGGGTGTGTAACACTCTCGCCGCTGCCTATTCCTTCTCCCTTCTTCACTCCTCGACCGGCATGTGTTATTTCAAAGACCCGCGTGCAGGCAACGTGATAGTGGCCCTCCTTGACTGTTCTCATAATCTCATGTAGGTCAGTCGTGGTGAGACCCCTAGACGAATATGCTGCGAGTAGAGCAGTTTGCAAGTTTTCGGGGCCAAAATGACGGTATGGGCATCCGTGACAATCTCCAACCCCGGGTTTATCCGTCGTAAGGATTTGTTGGCAACTGCAAGTGATGTCAGTGGCAGAGGATACTCGAGACAATATATAAGTTTACCTTTTAGCAGGATAGTTGGCGCGTTTCCCTTCCAAACCATAAGAATGTCTGATGTTATACTTATACTCCTTGTTGAACTTGTCGTCCGTTATGTTGCTGAAAGATTTTCTCCAGAACGCAATAGCTTCGTCAATTGAGAGACCCAGGACCTATGAATGGATGAGTTGCTCGCTCAAACGCCCGAACCATTGTCGTACCTTGAGGAATAGGCCATATTGCAATCTCCCATAGTGCTTCAAATGGCGATCCCTGACCACGCACTCGTGTAAATTTCGCATACACATCGGGAAATGTTTCCTCGCGAGATCATCGATCATGTCAGCTCGAATTTCATCCGCGGAGTGACTTGTCCATTCTGATGGAACACCTGCGAGGAATCCGTGGGACAGATTATTCAATATAGGTACCAATCTCGTGTCCTCGTCCATGCGGGGGAGCATTTTGGCAGTGTACTGTTGATTTTCAGCGAAGTGTGATATGATCGTGTCGGAAGCAGCTAACCTCGAGCGCCATCTCCAGTTTTCTCTCAAATTCGTTGAACACGAAACTGGACAACTCTTTGCTGGGAACATAAGCATACCCTCCGCGTAGGAATACGCGTCTTTTAGCGACTAGATCAGGCACTCTGGTCCAAGGAACCTGGGATACAATGTTAAACTGACAACATCCGTTCGTATGGTTCGGCATACTTTGTAATACTCTGGACCCTGCTCTTTGAGATCGGCCAGCGTCGGTTTTCCTTCGAGCGTCCTTAGCTCTTTCGCGAACTGATCCACTTCATCTTTCTCGACCTATCATGACGCTTCAGCGCAAGCAACGATACAAAGGCTCGGCGGGCGACCTTCTCCCACTCAAATTCATGCGTGTCGAGAAATGCTTTACGTTCCGTTTGGGCATCCATCTCGTACCGCACCTTGAATAATGTTGTCTCTGCTTTGACGAACCGTCTCCTGAGTTCCTCTCTAAAGAACAGCACGATGATCAGATCACGGTCCACACCATCGGAAAAGAGACGTATGAACGTACGAGCGACAAAATGCAAGTCGAAGCACGTAATGGCCGAGATGATCGTTTCGTCGCTGATCTTCCAAGGGTACAGTAATGGCCGTGTTGCTGTTGAGCGGGAGATACTTTTTGCACTGGCCATCGGTCACGCTCTTCAGCTCATCCCATGACCGGTTTCGTGCAAACGAAGACTCGATCTCTGCGAGAACACGAAGGCGAGCAAGCGCGGATGTTTCGAATTCCTCGAGCGTTACTTCGTAGAGTGGTGGCTTGTCGTAGCTGACGCATCTCTAAGCTCATCGCGAACGTCCGAGTCGTGAAGCGGTGGGACATACAAGTTCAGTCGGAAAGGGTACACTAATTCGCTCGTCGCTAGGCTGGTCGTCGCCCCGGGAACATTGGTTTGCTTCGCCTTCTGTTTATTTTTATTTCTGTTCTGGTACATTCCGATCGTCCAAGTGAGGTGGAATAAACGAGATCATTTGCGTGATTGCTGTCACAGACGCGAAGCGTCACGCGTCTTGTCACGTCTCATTATCGGACAAGCAACAAATTACATAGCACCAATATGATGGGATTAAGATGGAGCAAAATACATAGTACTAAACGTGGCATAACATATATAACATGCCCAACTTAAGATACTTGCAAAAGAACCAGCCCAGTCGCTGACCCAAATCATTCAGATATCAGCCACGCGGTGGTCCAGGAGTGGCACCACGCCCTGACGGGCGACGAACCAACTTCTTCCGCTTGCTTGCGGTGCCAGGTGCAGGAGATGGGGGCTCCTCCTCAACATCAAAAGTGACACCGGGTCTGCGGATACGATGAGTTCTGCGCGCCCTTCGTTGGGCTTCCTCCCTGTCCCTCCACTCTGACGTCGCAACTAATGGGTCACGAACATCCAGGGGCATGACACGGGGTAGGGGTTGAGCTTGACTGACGGCGGAGTGATCAGGGGACCCGATTACAGTGTTGGTCTATCCACGGGCACGATTAATCGTACATCGAAAAAAGACGATAAGATGCTCACAGCAGTGTTGCCGTCACAAACATCGAGGGACGCAGCTGACACTGTTCGATTCCTTTTGGAGTGCATGGTCAGAATTTTGAACGGGCTGAAGGTGTGTGAGGTGGCATCCCCCCGCTCTCGTGCTACTTGCGTTGGAGGAGGATTGGCAATTGGATAGGGTGCCCTACTCTTGGACTTGAACTGTGGTTCCGCGCGTGTGAATGCGGAAGTAGCCGGTGGAGTGACAGAATTCCCCTCTTTCGTGGCCGAAGTTGATGCTCCACGAGGCACAGGATCTGGATGAACCCTTCCCTGGTCAAGAGATGCTCTGGCGACCGTAGAAGCAACCGGGCGGTCAGCCGCTTTCGAAGAGAGGGTTCTCGTCCTGAAAAGGCCAAACAACCCCGAAGATTTCTTTCTGTCGTCTTTCGAGTCTGTGGACGGTTGCCTTGATCGAACCGGAACAGCGATGGACTGTAGCCCAGTGTTTGAGGTATCTGGATTGAGCATAGGAGACGGTGCGATAGATGATGGAGTTTTAAGCATATCAAAGTCATGTGTACGATCGGGAGGTGACAATCGCGTCGATCGAGCCAGAGCAGGGGTCGATGCATGGCCGGGTGCTGGAGCCCGTGTTGACTGGTACTCGGGTACTGGTGGGCGAGATGGGAAAGGCTGAGTTGAAACTGTGTTAGAAGGAATAGGTTGTGAATATTTGCGAGGTGAAAGCGGCTTCTGCGCTGCCGAAGACGATGGTGTAACGGGCAAGGATACAACTCGATGGTGGGTCGGCGGTTGAGCTGTAGTAATATGTGTTTGTTGAGTCGGAGCAGAAGACGCGCCTGGGCGAGCGGAGGTAGGGTATGTGTGCGACGAAGGGCCAAGATTGCGGGTGGCGGATGATGCAGCATCGCGGGATCGGGTGAAATCTACGACGGGTGGTTCTTGATAAGCATTCTTGACAACGGTTGTTGGCATTATGGTCATGGATGTGGGATCTACGGAAGGTATTGACAGAGTTCCTGGACGACTCGGCTGTTGCTTCAGCAGGTCGGGAGCAGAAGGTGGTTGGCTCTTAGTACTGGTTGGCGGAGCGGATAAATGTAGTCCCAATGCGCCGACTGGCGTGCCAGAAGTGCTCGTCGTCTGCGCAGTAACCTTGGTCATAGAAGCAGCAACAGAGGCGGTGGGATAGGGTGCAGAAGTTGGTGCACTTGCAAGCTTGAAACCCGAAGGTCCCTGTACATCAACACCACTCGCTGGTTGATGTTGCCTAGCAGTGGTACTGACGGGGTTGTAAGTGGCCTGCACAGGCGCAGTGGTGGCCTTGTTGGTACTTCCAGTAACGCCAGAGTTGGTCCCCGCAGACGACGAGAGCTTACTTGCTTGCAACATTTCTGCAGCGCGCTGAAGGGTGCGAGAGGATACAGTATGGGACGTGGCACGTTGTGTAGGTGCTGCCTGGGTGGATGGGACAAATGAGGGATGAGTAGGCGGTGCGGAAGATGGCATGTGAGTGAACGTCGGGGCAGCAACAGCGGTCGGCGGGGGCATGGGCGGAGCGAGCATAGCGCTAGGATCGGCGCTACGGTACAAAAATGGATCTTTACTTCCTGACTGGGGTGAAGACTTATGACCAGCTTGGTCCACTACCGCGTACTTGAAAGGCGAATTCGCGTTCGCAACGTTGGTGTACTGTAACGGTTGAGGTCTCGACGACGGGACTAGAGGGGTTATGGTGGGCACACTCGTGGGGATTGTTTTGTTCAACACGGATGGATCCTCTGAGACATCCTCAATTGTGACTTTTGGTCGCGGTTTTGTTGGGAGAACCGAGGACTGCAACGGAAGGATGGGAATAGGACCCATGATTTCTTGACGGGCTATCCGCACATCGTCGGAGTGAGCAAAGGCTGGCTCTGGAGATCTCGCATCAACATCAGCTGCGGCTATAAACCCATTTGATGTTGCCGTCGGGACCGCATCATTTCCCGATCTGCCGGCCTGCGTGGCGCGCGGGGGCATCACAAACGGGGCTGAAGGTTGTGAGGGAATATGAAGCATTTCACTCTGTACCTCGGGGATGGAATGCACCTGCATTTGGTGATGCCCACCTGTCTGCGAACGTGTCGGGATGATCTCAGTCGTTCGTGTCTCGATGGGTGGAGGTGGAGAATCCTCTAGACCCTTGGGCGGTGGAATCGGGAGCGGTGGAGGTGAAAACTGGCCATCGTCCTCAGACGGAAAGGATGGTGGTCGATACGGCTGAAACAACGAAGGTGCATGCACCGGCGCGAGCTGTGGCTGATAAGATGGCGATGGCGTCTCCCGAACTGCAGGTTGCGAGGGTTGAGGTTGTTGGTTTTGCGAACTGGATGTCGTCCTCGAGACCAGAGTCGGTGCAGGAAAAGGAGGTGCAAGAAAAGCATGATCAATACGGCCTTGGGGTAAGTTGTGAGCCATGGAGACAGGTGTTGCCCCGACGACAGCGATCTGCGGAGGTTCTGCAGGGTATGACGATAGACTATGCCTCGGTGCATGCTCCGGTGTGGGTGCCTGTACGGCATGAACAGAAGATAAGACGAGAGACAAAAATCTGGAGTTGCTGAACATCACCTCTTTTACAGCCCCAGACCTGGGCGAACTACTCCCCAACGTACCTCGTGGCGTACCAAAGAGGACATCTCTCGCCCCCGTACCAGGAGAGTTTCGTTGAGAGATGGTTGATGGAGTTGTTGCCTGGCTCGCCTTCATCATCGACGAGGATGCACGAGGAAACGAGTCGTCATCTTGTGAGAGCACTTGACGAAGTTGAGCGCGGGGCGTCTCCGAGTTAATATGGTGGTCTCGTAAATACTTTTCCTCCCGAGATATCCTGGCCCTTTTCACAGTGGCCGGAGTTTGAACGACCCATGATGCTTTGATTGTGGTGCCGTTGGACGCTTGCTGGAGCCCTGGTCGGTCGTCCGTCGCGGGTTGTCGTTCCACTGATTTTTGAAGAGTATGTACCATATCTGGGTGTATACCATCTCGGGTAGAAGGTCTAGAAGACGCAGAAAGCGTCTGGGGAATGATAGTCGGGGTAGGATGAACACTAGGAAGAGCGGATGGCGGTGTGGATCTAGACACGCCGTGAAGCTGTGCGTTTTTGGGATCCAGCTGAGCAGACGACAGTGTGCCATGAGCGTGTCCAGTCTTTGGCGGGCTACCATTCACGGGGTGTGCGGACGATGTGGGAACAGAGTCCTGAGTCAGAACAGGGGGGATGAATGGGACATGCTGTGCGACGATTGGCGGGTGTGTGAGGCCCTCAGGTTGCGGTCCTTGTGAGGCAGAACGTAAAGGGCGTGGGCCAATAACAGTAGGGGGAACAGCATTGTTAGAGGAAGTCCTATGCGCCGAACGAGATGGTGGTCGGCTATGCGGATATGGTGGGGTCGGATGACCCGCCCCTGTTTCTGGGTTCCCACGAGTGTATGAGTGGGATTTAGAGACTGGGGTGGGCACCGCTCGACTTGACTCATGGATCGACATGCGTTGACCAGGAGGTAGATCTCCCCCATGAGGCTCGTCACGCGCATGCTCCATGACGACCAGTCGATCGGACTGAACCCGTGTCTCAGAAGACTGCGAGCGAGTATGACTAGAGGACTTGACGATTGATGCAGAAGTTGGGTGAGGAGGGTGGATGATAATTTCCTGTGGGGCATCTGAATGTGAAATTGCCGATGACTTAAAATGCACGTCGTGCGGATCAGAAGGACCCTGGCCCGCGCGAATACTGACAATTTGTGGTACGGTGGAAGCCCTAGTTTCAGTGGGTAAAGCGGAAGCCTGAAATCCTGGTGTCACCAGAGGAATATCGACGTTGATCGGTGCCAAAGGCTGACGAGCGTCTTGTTGCCCACCGTACTTGCCCTGTGGTTGATGTGAGTTGATCCCGGACATAGCGACACGGTAACCATACCTCTGGTTTCCTCCCATCGTTTCGTGTGCCTACCGTCATATCATGATTGCCTCTATCCCTCGTGGAACTGGACGCATGCCCGTCGCTTCTTTGCACAGCAGGTGCTGAAGGTGTGCGTTCCATACGATACTGAGTTCGGATATTAGTACGAGCACCGCGAAATGACGATCTGATATGAACTACCTTGCCAGTGGCCCGTTCGGTATCACTACCAGATTGGGCTCCTTGGGCAGTCGATGGACGTCCTTCTCGATGGGAGCGATGTGACTTGGCTTTTGGTGGAAGGTAAACAGGCATTACGCGAGGGGCAGGAGGCGGGAGTTCACCTGTCTGCTGCACGTCCGGTTGCGGTACAGTGGTGGGCTGGGACGGCATGACAGTGATCGGATTCTGGAAGTTTTCAGGCTGGAGTCGACGGCCCTGATGATGTGTAGGGATGCGCTAGAGGAATATAAACTGGAAACAACTCACAGTGGAAGCCGTTCCATCCTCTGTCCGATGCCTCTTATGACCGCTGCTGGCCTCACGGGTGGAAGAAGGGTAGGCCTCTCTGCCGGAAAGTGAGGTCTTGGAGGCATTTTTTTGATCAGAATACAACACGCCCTCGGTGTCGGAATCCTTGGGCCTATCGTGATGCCTGCTCCTGCTTAGTTCTTGAAGGCGGACTTCTGTGGCACGCTCACGATCTCGATCACGATGGCGGTCCGTTCTTGTTCTGTCCTTGTACTTGTTTTCGAGCTCAGCGGTAGGTCTGTCTCTCTCGCGGTCCCTCTCGCGGTCCTTTTCTCGTTCTTTGTCCCTCTCGCGATCTCTATAGGGGTCCTTGTGGCGCCGGGAGGCGACATCCCGCGGGGGATTCCAGAATGCATGGTTTGGTGGGGCTGAGAGGGGAGGCTGTGTCGAACGGGAAGGATGCCTGGAAGCCCTTGCCATCTCTTCGCCGCTGGAAACCTGGTCGTAGGAAGGCTGATTTGTCGGAGCAGCGGGACGTCGTGATGTCCTTGGATCGGGTGCGTCTGTATGCGGTCTGCGGGATGAGCTAGCTACTGGGTGGGCGGGTGTTGGATGTGCGGGTTGGTACGGGGAGGGTTGTGGGTAATGATAACCGGATGAGGTGTACTGCGCAGACGGCCGGGCCGGGTGCTGATAGGCTTTGCTTGTTGGGGGAGGCTGGGCGGAGGAATGATGATAGGCGGAGTAGGGAGGATCCTGACGATTGGAACGAGAAGACGTTCGGGGGTCATTGTAGCGGGCGTCTTGAGGATGGGAGGGATAGGACCGCTGGTCATACGCGTGGGTTGGGAGGGTGGCAGAACGGTTTCGGCGGCGGTCAGTGCCAGGATCATGGTCGAGAGGGTACTTGGAGTCGGCCGCTGTACGATCGTCACGGCGGCGAGAATGGCTGGTCATACAAAGATAAAATAGAGCGAAGATGGAGAAAAGGAAAGAGGATGGAGAGCGCCGGACTGTCGACATGAGGCCGAATCACGCTTACGTTCTCGGGCGGGTGACCCAGCACATACACACGGAAAACTGATTCTATAATATATATTATAGCATGTCTGCCGAATACGACTCGAATAGCGGTATGAGAGCAACACGCCATCCAGCGGCGCATACAGGGCGGTGCCGGGGTTGGACGGTACGACCCCAAGACGAGGCGAACCGTGCACGGCCTGCTTTTACACGACATTGACTCATCACCGACAGTGGTTCGCCCTGTCGAACAATCCAAGGGTCGTGGTGTGGTATAGAGGGAAGGGTCTTGCTTATGCAATCTTATGAGGTTTGCGCACGATTTCCCACACTTTGTTTCTTCACCCAACTTTCGCAAGTCACCAATCCCATTTCACGGTCAGTTTCATCGTCCGATCTCCCCACGCCCCGCTCACTCCCCCCCAAGACCTAATGGACATCCTCGACGAAAAGGTCAACGGCGGTCCCCCAATGGAAATCGTCGACGACGTCGTTTCTGTCCGCGATCGTCAGTCCGCTCCCCTTGCCTATCTCCCTCCTCCCTCACTCCCCATCCCAGACGAGCCATTTGCCGCCAAACATATGCCCGACCTGGGCCATGATGTCAAGGATTTCAAAGTGTTCTCCTGGAGGCTCACCAACTGGAAGAAACTCGAGAAAAAGATAACCAGCCCAGAGTTTGATTGTGGCGGTCACCGATGGTCTGTCCCCTCCTCTCCCTCACCACCCATTCATCTCACTTCTTTTCCAGGCGCATACTCTTATTCCCGTTCGGAAACTCAAACGCTCCCCCCAACGATACCGTTTCAGTTTACCTTGATTACGCAGATCCAAAAAAGTCCCCAGAAACGTGGCATGCTTGCGCTCAATTCGCCCTCGTCATATCCAACATCCATGACCCCACCATATACACCGTCAGCCGTGAGTCTCACTCATCCTCTCCTCATTCATCTCCCGATGGCGCTTGTCCATAAGATGCCCATCATCGATTCATTGCCGAAGAGTGCGACTGGGGATTCACTCGTTTTAGCGAACTGCGCAAATTGTTCAATATCCAAGAGGGTCATCTCCGTCCAACCATCGAAGATGAGTCTGCCGACGTCACCGTCTATGTCCGTGTACTCGAAGATCCCACTGGCGTCTTATGGCATAACTTTGTCAAGTAACGTCTTCCTTTCTCTTCATCCTCGTATCCCTCACACCACCCACCAGCTACGATTCAAAGAAAGAGACCGGCTACGTTGGCTTGAAAAACCAAGGAGCCACTTGTTACATGAATTCTCTTCTTCAGTCTCTCTTTTGTACCCGCTATTTTAGAAAGGCAGGTACCGGTGGCGCAAATATACCCTCATATGCTCACATCAGCATTTAGGCGGTGTACCAAATTCCTACCGAAGACGAACACCCTACCGAAAGTGTCTCTCTTGCATTACAACGGGTCTTTTATCACCTGCAGACATCAGACCAGCCCGTCGGTATGTGTCTCATCAGACACTCGTCGTCCCTCCTCGCTCACCCTGCAACAGGCACCACCGAGTTGACAAAGTCGTTCGGATGGAAGTCCAACGATTCATTTTATCAACATGACGTCCAGGAATTCAACCGAGTGCTGCAGGATAACTTGGAGTCCAAGATGAAGGTCTGATCCATTCATCCTAGTCGTGTCCCATCTAACAATGACAAAGAGTACCAAAGCGGAAGGCGCTATCGCCAAACTCTTCGTAGGCAAAATGAAGAGCTATATCAAATGTGTCAACGTTGATTACGAGTCCTCGAAAACGGAAGAGTTCAAGGGTGCGTTCACCCTCTACTTGTTCGTAGTTCGTGTATTTGCTCACGCTCGCCCGTCTCGCAGATATACAACTGAACGTCAAGGGGATGAAGAATCTCTACGAATCTTTCAAGTACTTTGTTGCTGTCGAAATGATGGAAGGCGAGAACAAATACCACGCCGAAGGTTATGGTCTTCAGGACGCCAAGAAGGGTTTCGTGTTCGAGTCCTTTCCTCCTGTGCTTCATCTTCAGCTCAAGCGCTTCGAATACGACATCCAACGTGATGCCATGGTCAAGGTCGGGTTTGTATTGAACGTCGCCCATACTCATTGCTCAACGTCTTGACTTGTAGATAAACGATCGTCACGAGTTCCCATTCGAAATCGACCTCGGGGAATTTATTGACGAAGGTCCAACCAAATCTGAGAACTGGGTATACAAGTTGCATGGCGTCTTGGTGCATTCCGGCGACGTGAATGGCGGACACTATTTTGCTCTGATCAAGCCGGATCGCGACACGAGATGGCTTAAGTTTGACGATGATCGTGTGACCCCTGTAACTGACCGTGAAGTACTGGAGGAGAACTATGGTGGTGAACCTTTGAACGGCATCCCACAACATCTGCAGCGCAATCAAGTCCGCGCCATGAAGCGTTTCACCAACGCTTACATGTTGGTATACGTCCGCGAGACAGCGATCGATGACATATTAGCACCTTTCAAGGAAGAAGATACACCACCTCATCTGAGTACGCTACTTACTTCTTTTTGTGTGTGTATTGACTTGGGTTCAGAGCGCAGACTCGACGAGGAACGTCTCCAGATCGAGGCCAAGAAGAGGGAGCGAGAGGAACAACATCTATTCCTCACTGCAAAGGTCATCACTGACGACACCTTTGCGCATCACGAAGGTTTCGATCTTGCAACATTCGACGAGAAGCATTGGCCCGCCTCGGACCTACCCAGCTTTCGTGTGCTCAAGCAGGAGACGTATAATCTTTTCAAGTCACGCGTTGCCAACCACTTCAATCTTCCAGAAAACAAGGTTCGGTTATGGGTTCTAGTAAATCGACAGAATAAAACAGTTCGACCCGATACGCATATCCCGGAGAATGAGCCTACACTCAGTGCGCAAAGAACCTGTGCTCGTTCTACGTGTTGACATTGTTTCACAGCCGTCGAAGTCATTCGTAACAATATGGCTGCCAGACAAAATGATCTACGCCTCTATCTCGATGTGATACCCGACCCAAGCAAGGTATGCTGGTTGCCTCTTTCACCCGGCCGTACTAACATCACACATTACCAGCCCGACATCCTTGCGGGCTCTATCATGGTTTTCCTGAAGCACTTTGACACCTCAAAACAGACGCTATATGGTGTTGGAAAGGTCTATGTTTCTCGCAATAGCAAAGTGCAAGACCTCCATCCCGGGATTAACGAGCGCATGAGATGGACCCCCGGTACTCCTCTGAAGTTGTATGAGGTGCCCAGTCCCTTCGAGTCCTTCAAGTAGTCGTCCTAACGTGTTTTGTAGGAAATCAAACCCGGGATGATCGAACTTATGAAACAGAAATCGACATTCGCCCAGAGCGAGATCCAGGATGGAGATGTCATCTGTTTCCAGGTTGATCACTCTGAGAAAGAGTAAGTGCTCGGTGCTCTGCTGCATTGGTGTCGCTCATAACCCCCACCTTTGTCTAGGATCCACGATTTGGAGAGCCAGGGTCTCTACTCAAATCCCATACAGTTCTATGACTTCTTACAGAATCGCGTAATGATCATTTTCCGTCCAAAATTCGAGGACCCCGATCATGATCACCCCGAATTCAGTCTCATACTGAGCAAGAAGCACAACTATGACCTTGTACGTGTCTCGTTAATATCTTTTGAGCCCTATCTTTGATGTTTTCAAAAGATGTCGCAAAAAGCTGGCGAGTTCTTGCGTCATGATCCTATCAAACTTCGCTTCACAACGACGCATGTCACGAATGGTTCTCCCAAATCTATTCTCAAGCGCTCACTAAACCAAAGCATAGCGGAAATTATGGGCACCAACTACATAAACCCGACGACATCCGTAATACTCTACGAGAAGTTGGACGTGAGCATCGTCGAGCTCGAGACGAAACGAAGCTTGAAGATCATATGGACGGGGATTCACAACCGAGAAGAGGCGTCACATCCGTTCCTCTTGCCCAAGACGAGCATGGTTCACGACCTTGCCGATCACCTTGCCAAGCACGTGACACTGACAACCGGGGGTACAGGGAAGATACGTGTGTTCGAGGTATCGAAGGATGGGAAGACGCAAAAAGAGTTCACTGGCTCAGAGATGATTGGGAACATTCCTGATCCAGTTGAGCTCTATGCCGAGGTATGTATGGATATATTCACTCTCACGAAGTTACGAACCTAGACGTGTAGGAAATACCGCGAGAGGAACTGGAAGCTGATGAACACGAAAAGATCATCAGTGTCTTCCACTTCCAGAAGGAGGTATCGCGAACACACGGCGTACCATTCCGCTTCGTTGTGAAACCTGTACGTCTTTGTTGCAGCGCCAGTCCGTATGTGAACTGTTTTTTCAGCATGAGAAGTTTGCGGAGACGAAGAAACGCCTACAAGGACGAATAGGTGTTTCAGACAAGGAAATTGCAAAGTACAGATTCGCACTCATCCAAATTTCGACGTTTAAACAACCGACATATATTGAGGATGGTTAGTATCACTATACTGTCAATGGACACCCTTGCTGTATATGACGCTACTTCCAGAGGATATTATCTACGACCACAAGTTCGCACCGGAAGACGTTCTCGGTCTTGACCATGTAGACAAGTCCGGCAAGACACGAACCGGTGCAGGGGAGAAGGCGATTGTGATCAGAGGTTGATGTGTAACTGTAAACTCCGACTTGATTGGATCGTGTTTCGCCACGTATAGTCTTTCTAATCTTACGCACACTTGTACTTTTTTTTCCGGCTCAATTTACAAGCTCCCTTTGGTGCTCCAACGTGTTGCAAAAATAGTATACGCCAAAATCCGAATGTCCAATGAAACATGATATGTATAGTGCTAAATGCCGATGGTATCGGGACTGTGCAACTACTTCCGTTTCTTGTTCTTTTTCGGCTGCAGATTACTTGTGAGACCAAAGGCGATCACTAGCATAGTAAACTCACAGATTTTGAAGAGCCTTGTGACGTGCCTGCCTCGCCGTCACTCTCAACGCGGCCAGAGGCGGGTGGAACAAGGCCGTTGTTAGGCTTTCCAGGCGTTGTTGGTATGGGTGAGACTGCTGGGACAGGAGATTGCTGAGCTTGCGGCTGTGATTGGGCCCTGAGTTGGGCTTGTGTAGCTGTGAATAGAGCAGCGGCTGGCGTGCCAGGCGGGGGTGCTATCATGACCGGCGACGTTGATGGTAGGTCGATTTTTTGGCCAATCTTGCCATACTTTTGTTCTGGTACGTGTTCAGGGTAGGAGAGAATCGACGAGATGTGCTCGAATCCTAACCTTTGGTTGCTCTGGACGCTATCGTACCATCAAAAACACTACGCATCTTTTCGTTTGCGATGAGTTCACCGGCTGTCTGGAAGATGATGGAGCCCCATCCCTCGACGAATGTATTTGCTTCGGCGACGACTTCCATGATTTCTGCCTCGAGCTCCTTCTCTGCCTGAAGAAGACTGTTCCACAAATCATCGCCAATGGAACCTTTCTGGAGGAGGTTCTGGAGTGCCGGTTTGTCCTCACGGAGTTTTACGACACGGGCAACGTCCGTCATTGCGCGTCTGACGAGGGCAGCCTTGAGAAGGGCTTCGTGCACAGGAGGGTCGTTCTGCTGAAGCAATGTGACATAGACATCACGCTCGGGATGCGAAGGGAAAAGTGGTGCGTATAATTTGCCTGGTGCATGTTAGAGGGAGCCGACCTGCGATGTGAGAAATGGATTACCTGCGTTGCGTTTTCTATAAAAATGAGAGAAAATGAGTAGACCTGATATGACTGTGCCAATGTACAGGACTGGAACGAGCAACGAGGCCATCGTGTCAAACGACTGGTTAGAGTAACGAATGCGGTGCTGGGGTGAGCTGCACTTTGTCCGTGTTTGCATTGATGACCGCACGCAGAGTCCAGGCGTGCTTTGAATTCGAGCGTCATTTAATTAGTGGACTAGCCATGTATGTAAGCGTTAGCTACACCCCTTTCACTCCGTTCTGTACGCTGGCGGATGGACGGTTGGCGTGTGCGCAGTCACAGATCCCAAAGTGGAATCGGAAACACTCTCATGGCCGGAACAAACGCCACGGAACAAGATAAAAGACACACAGGTGGACATTCAAGTTCTCACTCACTCCCATCATGTTTCGTTGTAACAACTCTTTGCCACAGTCACTCCTCCGCAACGTCCCCTCGCGTCGCTGGGCGTCCACCAAAGTATGTCTTGTCCCGATCCATACCTACACCACTCGTCTAACCCACACAGTCCCTCAGGGAAACTCTTCAGGAGGTCATCCCTGCGAAGCAAGATCAATTCAAGAGACTCGTAAGACCACCTCTTTGTCAGTAATCCTACTCATCCATAACGCTTACCGCACTCCAGAAAGCCGAGCATGGTCAGGCAGTGGTGGGCCAAGTCAAGGTAGGATCAGACACAATCACTGCCATCATCGTTTACGCGTCAGATAGGTCGAGAACATCATTGGTGGCATGAGAGGCCTGAAAGCGATGCTCTGGGAGGCATCGGTACTGGATCCCAACGAGGTTGGTCCTACCTTCGGATCTGTCCCGGTCTTATTCACGTGCTCGTCATCAAGGGCATTCGCTTTCACGGCTTCTCCATTCCCGACTGCCAAAAGGTTCTCCCGCCCGCCACTGGAGGCAAGGAGATGATTCCCGAGAGTATGCTCTGGCTCTTGCTCACCGGCCGGGTGCCATCCCCGAATGAGAGCTTTCAGCTCTCGGCGGAACTTGCCGAGAAGGGCGAGTTGCCACCATTCGTGGAGAAGCTGATCGACTCGTGCGCATCCTTATCCTTGGCTGAGCTTTGGCAGATTTTGACACTTGACACAGCCTTCCAAACACTCTTCATCCCATGACCCAACTTGGCATCGGTGTCGCCGCTTTGAACCATGACAGCCAGTTCCAGGCTGCATATGAACGCGGCATCACGAAGCGCGAGTGTTGGATATACACACTTGAGGACTGCCTGAACCTCATTGCCAAGTTGCCCGCTGTGGCTGCGCGCATATATCGAAACGTATATCACCCAAATAAGGAAATCGCTCCTATTGACAAGAATATAGACCTCGTGGGTAAGTCTGGACCGACTGGTCACTTGTCCGAGTCATGCAATGTGCTGCAGGGAACTATTCAAACATGCTTGGATTTGGCCACAATGAGAGTTTGACCGAGTACCTCCGTTTGTACATCGCCCTTCACGGTGATCACGAGGGTGGAAATGCCTCTGCGCACACTTCCCGTATGTCCCGCTTTTGTGGATAATAGGAGCACGCGTCTCATCTCGATTCAGATCTCGTTGGTTCGACGTTGTCGGATCCCTACATTTCCTACTCGGCTGCCCTCTTTGCCCTCGCGGGACCTCTCCATGGGTGAGTATATGCGTTCTCTGGAATCAAGTCTAGACTGATACGGTCATTTTAGTCTTGCTAATCAAGAAGTATTGAGGTGGCAGATGGCTATGCACAAGGAGATTGGTGACAACTTTAGTCACGAAAACATTAGACAGTACCTCTGGAAAACGCTTCGAAGCGGTCAAGTTGTCCCAGGGTACGTACTGCATCTTCCCAGCTGGGCTCTCACGAATTTCTTTCAGATACGGCCACGGTGTTCTTCGTAACCCTGATCCCCGGTTCACCGCTCTTCAAGAATTCTGCAAATCACGTCCCGAACTCCAAGCAAGTCCCATCGTCCAGCTCGTTCAGAAGGTATGATGTATTGTGTATAATAAGAATGTTACTGATTAGTCGCAGACTGCCGAAGTTGCCCCTGACGTCTTGAAGGAGCATGGCAAGGTAGGCATATGATACATTCGGGTCCAAGTACATCCCTTAAGTATTCAATAGACAAAGAACCCCTACCCAAACGTCGATGCTACGTCAGGTATGTTTCCGTATGCCGACAATCCACGTCAACTGAACCTGTCGGATAGGATGCGTTTTGTACCATTATGGTCTGACCGAGTTCAAGGTACTGTCATGTGGTTGAGCTAACAGTGCATCTCCGGCTTATCCTTATAAATCAAGTATTACACCGTTATCTTCGGTGTATCAAGAGGTGAGACCGGTCTTGGCCTCGATCCATTGAGGCTCATGTGCTTCCGTAGCTTTGGGAGCATTGACCCAACTGGTGTGGGCACGCGGTGCGTTTCCTTATCCGAGTTCTTTTAATTAGAACGATACGTGTCTGATGTGGTGTCGTTTGGTAGCTTTGGGACTGCCACTCGAGAGACCGAAATGTAAGTGGCAGTTGAGGTGCTTTCGGCTACGACACTGAATATGTCATACTAGCTTACTCCATGGATGCCCTGGAAAAGCTGGTCAAGAGTTGATGATGCATGTGACATTGCCCATTCGATCAATGATTTGCAGCAGCTCAGGTGCCACGTTTCGGTGTGCGCGATCATGCATAGAGACAGGTCACATCTTTATAAGATACTTAATCAAACGTAATAAAAACATGGTGGATCAATTCAATCATCCTACAGCGTCAAGGGCGGGGCAACGTCGAGCGAACCCAGCGTTTGTTCTAAATAATCAGTCAACAAATTGTCCAGCACTGCTATAGTTTGAGTGGACATTGACAACAAAAGAAGAAGAAAATAATAACCTTGGAATCTAATCAGGTGACTGAATAGATTCGACCTTAACGCACAATAAAATGAGGGAGATCGAGTTGTGAAAGAGAGAGCAAGCGGTATAATAACCAATCGATAACAAGATGATTAACACATGACACTCAGATTCTCCTTGGTGTGGCGCCTTGAGGTGAGGGCTGACCAGGAGGAGGCATCTGCTGAGGGAACTGCAGAGGGGGCACACGACCCGTGAGCAAGCCCTGCGGAGGCATAGCGCCCAGAGGACCTGGCATACCAGGACGTTGTCCTTGTGGGGGTGGACGTGCTCCCGGCCCCGGACCATACCCTTGTGGTGGTGGAGCGGGGTAGCCACCGGGTATAGTAGGGTTTGGTGGGGGACCCTGAGCGGCAAAGCCTCGCGGGGGTGGGAATCCCTGAGGGGGACGCGCACCAGGGCCGGGTGCTGGACCCATGCCAGGTTGTCCATGCGGAGCTGGTGGGCCACGGGAGGAGGGTTGTGGTGGTGGGGGTCCTTGACGTGGTTGACCGGCAGGATTAGGTGCGGAGCCGGGATCGTGGAGCGCGACAGGCGCTGGACGGCCTCCTGGGCCACCATTGGGGATCGGACCAGGTGGCGAGGGGTTTTTCTCAGCGGCCTTTATAATCTCATCACTACGGATAAGGAAGCGAAACGAGATCAAAAATGGGAGTGTGGCCAAGAGAAGCGGTTACGGAGCTTACTCGAGTAGATTGAGTGCTGCGCAAAGGACGACCCATTCGACGCAGTCTTCGTTACCCTCTCCCAAGGTCTGCCATACGGCCCTTTCCTCTGGGGTTTTGCCCGTGATACTTATTCTAGTTCCACCACCGTTGGGACCGGGTGGATTTTTCTGTATCTTCCCAAACTCGATGCGCTTGGGGGGTATATTATGACCTGCATAGGCAAAGTAGAACATGCTCCAAAAGGCGGCATTGGGGTTTGGCTTTGATATTTGAAAGAGAGGGAGGTCGGGGGAATCTGGAGAGGGTAGCGAAAGCTTGTATATAGGTGAAATGACACCAGTGTTAGTGATGGACCACTTGAGATTGCGGGAGGCCTCGCAGCGAACGACACGTGCTGCGGAGGAAGTGGAGTGGCCTGGATCGGAGGCAGAAGACTTGCTATGATTCGGACGAGGGGGGAAGAGCTTTGCGACGCAGAGGTCACCCTGGGGGGAGGGGGTCAAGAGGTAGTTTTCGGTATTCTGGGAGAGAGTGAGCAGGAAGAGCGAAAGAGGTGACGAGGGTAACGGACGTGGTTTGTATGGAGGTATGAGTAGAGGATGTTGGTTGGCTGACCTGCAGAGAGGGTGGTGAGGGGGGGGGGGTGGGATTCAGGTGGGGCTGACGGCGTACCATGTGGGGTGACGATGAGGGTGGGGAGATGGTTTGGGACGGGGGGGTGAGTTGGGGAGGTATAGACGGCGTAGATGGCTGTAGGGGTGAGGGCACTGGGGGGAGCGGAGTGGACGGGCGGACTCACCTGCCATGGTATTGTACGGAAGAATGAAAGAGCAGCCGCAGCGGGTTGTGAGCTGGACTGGGTGGTCTAAAAAGGAAAGCAATACGACCGTCGTTACTGCTATCATACCCCTCCCCCCCCGCGTCGTCGCAGTCGCAGTCGCGCACGCGCACAACACATTGCATAACAAGTTTCATACACGATCGTCCCCGCCGCACCCCGCCAGCACCGTGCAACAACAACGTCCACACCGACAGAGTGTGACGTGACCAGTTGTGACGCTTGATCACGGCGGGTCTGTTCATCGATCCCGTCGACGCCCTCCACAAGCCTGGCACAAGATTACTAGCGCTTCGCTCCGCCTTTGCATTCACTATGAAGGGTCTCAAGAAATCCTTCGTGCGTCCAACCATTCGTCTTCGCCCGCGCGCTATCTTGACCCTCGTGCACAGCTCAGGAAGACTTCTCAGGACTCTGCGTCTGCAAAGACAAAGGATGCAAAGTCACAGCCTGCTCCCGTATCCGCTCCCCCTCCCCCTCCCCCAAACACCGCCAAACCCCTCCCCCAGCCAGTCCCAGCCCTCCAAGGTCTCCCGGGCGCATCCGTCAACAACACCACAAACCATTCTCTCCCCTCTCAGCCACAGGCCTCGTACAACCGCGGCCCGCCCTCCGCTCCTGCCCAGTCATCCATCCCCGAGCGTAGATACAATTCAAACCAGTCATCCCCGATCCCCCCCATCGTCGTCGTCAGCTCTGATCCCGCCCCAGACCCCGCCACCAGATCAGGTCAATTCGGCTCTCCAGAGCGCACCTCTTTGGGACTCGATCTGCCTGGTTCTAATGCTACCCCTCCACGCGCCAACACCCTCAACCGTCTCCGTTCTGGCCCTCGCGACACCATCCCCATCGTTGGAAGGCCTCCCCGAAAGCAACGCAGCAGTCGTTTCGTCGGCACCGAAAAAGTAGAGATCGAGCGACTAGCACCTTTTGCCGGTTCGTCTCTTCCCTTCTCTCCCGTGCTCGTTTAACTATATCCCGTCAGAGGTACCTGCTTCAGAGAGGTCCCAGCTCTTCATCAAGAAACTCAACCAGTGTCGTGTATTATTCGACTTCAACGATGCCAGCGCCGAGCTCAAAGGTAAACAAATTAAAGCGCAGACCCTCCACGAAATACTCGAATACATCACCACTCAACGAGGTGTGATCACCGAAAATATATACCCCGAGGTTGTCAACATGGTAGGTCTCTTGGGCACTTGTCAACCCCGCCACAGCTTAGGCCCTCTAGTTTGCTGTCAACCTCTTTCGCTCTATACCCCCTCCCGTCAACCCCACCGGAGACGCATTCGATCCGGAGGAAGATGAGCCTGTCCTCGAACTCGCCTGGCCTCATCTCCAAATTGTCTACGAGTTTTTCCTTCGTTTTGTCGAAAGTCCAGATTTCAACACAAATCTCGCAAAACGGTACATCGATCAGCCATTCGTGCTCAGTCTTCTCGAGCTCTTTGACTCCGAGGATCCAAGAGAGCGCGATTTCCTCAAGACGACGCTTCACCGCATATATGGCAAATTTCTCAATCTCCGCGCGTTCATCCGCCGATCGATAGGCAATGTCTTTTACCATTTCATCTATGAGACCGAGCGCCACAATGGAATCGCAGAGCTCTTGGAGATTCTGGGCTCGATCATCAATGGTTTCGCACTGCCTCTCAAAGAGGAACACAAGACGTTTTTGACTCGCGTCCTTGTCCCTCTTCATAAAGTCAAGACTCTCGCGCTTTACCATCCTCAGTTGGCCTACTGTGTCGTCCAATTTCTTGAGAAAGACCCATCCCTCGCGGAAGAAGTTATGCTGGGATTGCTCAAGTACTGGCCCAAGGTCAATTCGCCAAAGGAAGTCATGTTCTTGAACGAGGTCGAAGAAGTCTTGGACGTCACCGATCCTGCCGAATTCCAAAAAATACAAGTCCCATTGTTCCAGCAGCTCGCGAGGTGTATCAACAGTCAACATTTCCAGGTGGCCGAGCGAGCGTTACTATACTGGAACAACGAATATGTTGTTAACCTCATGAGCGACAACCTGGGTATTCTCTTACCTATCGTCTTCCCCGCCTTGTATACAAATTCAAAATCCCACTGGAATCGGTAAGCTTCCCTTTCTTCACGAGGACGGTTGAATTCGACCGATATACAGAACAATACATGGAATGGTATACAATGCACTCAAATTATTTATGGAAATCAACCCAGAGATGTTTGATGCAACATTGCAGCATTACAAACAACGCAAGATCGAGTTGGTATTCTTTCAACGTCCGTGACCAACGTGCTGATCAGACTGCTTCCAGTGAACAACAACATGCAGTTGACCGATATGAACAATGGCAAAAACTGCGCGAAACGGCGATACAAAATGCTGGTGGGAAGCTCCCAAAGGGATTCAGAGAGGTTGAACGACTGCCACCGCCACCACCTTCCATTGGTGATGACTCAGATATTTTGGAATTGTCAATGGAGTTGAACGCGGTGTCAATTGACGGTGAGGTGCCGGCAGAATTGGACGAGAGCGGGATTGAAAGGGTACCGATGGCGGATCCTGGTTTGGATGTTCGTGCATACAATATGCTGTAGACGATCACTTACAGATGCTTCAGCGCGAGTACCCTCGGGTCGGGGGCGACCATTCGCCTGTTTCACAAAGTCCTCATGTTCGGAGGAAGAGTGTCTTGCCAGGTGATCCGCTTTCCCTTTGGTGATATGGAACATGTTCTTAATCGATATCGTTAGTTGATCCGTCTGTTATCCGTGATCTCCAAGCCCATCGTAGTCTAGATGACACGGTTGGTATTGGACCGCATGCCAATGGAGCGTAAGCTGGACCCGTGTTACTGGCATTCACTTTCTGCATGTTGTCGCTAGCCAACCTCGCGCGTCTCTTGACATTGATGACCTTTGACGACACCCCAGCCTATTTCTACGTTTCATCTGTGCTGCCCTCGCAGAAAGATTGTGCTGTTTTCTTTTTCTTTTCTGTTCCTCTCCTTTTTTTTTCATTCTTCCACCGGAGCATGTGGCATCAAGAATGTACATGCATATGATTCTCTCCCTTGCTGCCTGTGTACCGTATGTGCACGGATCCAGCGTCATGTTTAATACAGCTACACGTACTAAAGAAGGAGTATGTTTTCATTATCTAATCACACTACGTCACGCGAGAACCATCTAGAACGGCGAGAGAAGGTCCTGGAACGACAGAGAATATCACACTCTATATAATCCCGCCCGCCCCGTCCACTCGTCCTCAGACTTTTTGCTTTTTCTTTCGTCATCGTCCCAGTGAGCGCTTTCCATGTCGAGCGACGACCAACAACAACTCATCCTTATCGCTAGCTGACATCTCCTAAAATACATCTGTCATGGCAAAAGCTATCGGTATCGATCTTGGCACAACTTACTCGTGAGTTCGTCTCTCTGCTCAAGTTTTGCATGTTCTCAATTGGATTCAAGCTGTGTCGGTGTCTGGCAAAACGATCGTGTTGAGATCATCGCCAATGACCAGGGTAACCGGACGACCCCTTCCTATGTCTCCTTCTCTGAGAGCGAGCGTCTCATCGGCGATGCTGCAAAGAACCAAGTTGCCATGAACCCCCATAACACGTAAATCCATCTTTTGATTTTATTTTCTCTGTGACTGATACCCATTTCTCGCAGTGTCTTTGATGCCAAGCGTCTCATCGGTCGCAAATTCGACGATGCCGAAGTCCAGTCCGATATCAAACACTTCCCCTTCAAGGTGTTTAACAAGTCTGGAAAACCTTACATGTCCGTTGAATACCGTGGCGAGACCAAGGAATTCGTAAGCGCCCGATTTTACAGTGAAACTATCCGTTTTTCTGACTGTCATAACAGTCCCCCGAAGAAATTTCCTCCATGGTCCTCCTCAAGATGAAGGAAACTGCCGAATCATATTTGGGTTACAACGTTGTCAACGCCGTCGTCACTGTCCCTGCTTACTTCAACGACTCTCAACGTCAGGCAACTAAGGACGCCGGTACCATCTCCGGTCTTAATGTCCTTCGTATCATCAACGAACCCACTGCTGCTGCCATTGCCTACGGTCTCGACAAGAAGGTTTCAGGGGAGCGCAACGTTTTGATCTTTGACCTCGGTGGAGGAACCTTCGATGTCTCCCTTCTCACTATCGAGGAGGGTATCTTCGAGGTCAAGGCCACTGCCGGTGACACCCACTTGGGAGGTGAGGACTTTGACAACCGTCTTGTCAACCACTTTGTTCAGGAGTTCAAGCGCAAAAATAAAAAGGGTAAGCAATTGTTTCCACCGATTTGGGTGGTATTGACCGTAACGTAGACCTCTCTTCTAACCCCCGTGCCCTTCGCCGTCTTCGTACGGCATGTGAACGCGCCAAGCGCACGCTCTCGTCTGCCACTCAAACTTCCATCGAAATTGACTCTCTTTTTGAGGGTATCGACTTCTACACTTCGCTTACGCGTGCTCGTTTCGAGGAGTTGTGCCAGGACTTGTTCCGTAGCACCTTGGAGCCCGTCGAAAAGGTTCTCCGTGACTCCAAGATCGACAAGGGAAGTGTACACGAGATCGTCTTGGTCGGTGGTTCTACTCGTATTCCCCGTATTGTGAAGCTCGTCTCCGATTTCTTCAACGGAAAGGAGCCAAACAAGAGCATCAACCCTGATGAAGCCGTCGCCTACGGTGCTGCCGTGCAGGCTGCCATCCTCTCTGGTGATACTTCTGAAAAGACACAAGACCTCCTTCTTCTCGATGTCGCTCCGTTGTCCCTTGGTATCGAGACTGCCGGAGGTGTTATGACCGCTCTCATCAAGCGTAATACCACTGTTCCTACCAAGAAGTCGGAGACTTTCTCGACATATTCAGATAACCAGCCTGGTGTATTGATCCAGGTATACGAGGGCGAGCGCGCACGCACCAAGGATAACAACCTGCTCGGCAAGTTCGAACTCTCTGGCATTCCACCTGCTCCTCGTGGTGTTCCTCAGATCGAGGTCACCTTTGACATTGACGCTAACGGTATCTTGAATGTCTCTGCGGTTGACAAGACTACGGGCAAGTCGAACCGGATCACGATCACCAATGACAAGGGCCGTTTGTCGAAGGAGGAAATCGAGCGCATGGTCAACGAGGCTGAGAAGTACAAGGGTAAGTTTTAATTGGGTCACCTCGGACTTGATGTTGACGCGATGGCCCTACTTGTAGCTGAGGATGAGGCTGCGGCTGCCCGTATCCAATCCAAGAACGGTCTCGAGTCTTACGCCTACAACCTTCGTAACTCGCTTACAGATGAGAAGCTTGCTGACAAGTTCGATGCTGCCGACAAGGCGAAACTCAAGTCTGCTGTTGACGAGACTGTCTCATGGCTTGAGGCCTCGCAAGAGGCTTCAAAGGAAGAATACGAGGAGAAGCAAAAGGAGCTTGAGGGTATTGCTAACCCAATCATGCAAAAGCTGTACGGCGCTGCTGGTGGTGCACCAGGAGGCTTCCCTGGCGGTGCACCTGGCGGCTTCCCCGGCGGTGGTGCGCCAGGTGGTTTCCCCGGCACCTCTGAGGATGGGCCGAGTGTGGAGGAGGTTGATTGAAGGACTTGCAGGCTACCGGCTTCTGCTTGCATACGCTGTCTGATTTCCATCGCATCATGTCAATACGTCGTATCCCAAACCATAATTGTCACCAGTTTGTACGTTATACAGCGCATCTTAGAATGTCTTTTTTTCCATCAATCAGTAACTTCATTTGATTGAACAGCAACTGGATTGCACTTGAGCTAAACCACGCTGACTTCCAAGTGGTGCTGGTGGGTAGTAACACCTCGATCGTACGCCAAGACGAATACGCACACGATGGTCGAGCAAGTGGCTCGACCCGTGACGCAGTTGACATAGTACGTCCACGCCTAATCATATCTTGCAAACTTCGACATTTGGTGTTCATGTAAACGCAGTCACATCTTCCAGCAGCTCTTTCATAGTGGTTCTTCTCTTTCCAAACTCAGGGATATCATTGGCCAAGGACAACTATTGCATCCCTTGGATGGAGCTGTCGGAATCCCAGGGCGGAGTCTTGCATGGAAGGCAAGACATCGCTATCGATGGATCCCACCAATTGCATATGCTCATATCGTGTTTGACAGCTATTTCTCCTAAAAGACGGGCCACTCCAGCTGCCATCAAACGAGATGCCAAGCATACCCATCGAATTGCTTCGGAGTTCCCGCAAGCAGTTCTCGGAACTACTGCTGGAAAAGATGAAGGCTCCCGACGGCAGCTTCGATGAAAGCTTTGTTGTTCCCGGTCTTACAATACCAAGGCGGAGGACGCAAACTACGATAGACTTGGAGACAAATAATCCGTTGAGTCTGCACGATGAGGTACCTAGGATAGTTGCTTTCTACTTGTCCGGCGTTGTTCACGGCCAACAGAATCCATGGAAAGCGTGGTTCGCTGCCGTAGACCTTCGAAAGACGATTCAGCAAGATGTTGAGAGAACGTGAGTGGGTCTGGATCTTGAATCGACGACGATCACTCCACATGCGCGTAGATTCCCAGACATGGGATATTTTCGAAATGAAGACATCCAGCATCAACTGACGAATGTTTTATTCCTTTATTGTGTGATGCATCCGAACATCGGGTATCGACAGGGAATGCACGAGGTACTCGCTCCCCTGTTCTACGCTATTGGTAAGTCACTAGCTGTTATACCGCCTTAGCTAGTCCCTCCTTTTCCAGCCTGCTCATCCGTTCCCATTCAAAAGCTGAAGCATAAATGTCTTTGGCCATAGATTTCGACTCTGTAGCGGAAATGGAGTCATCGGGACTAGACCCTATATTCTCAGAGCTATGCGCTCGATCGTGGGTTGCCGCCGATTCTTGGGCGCTGTTCTCTTCATTGATGAGCAACATCTCGCACTGGTATGAATGGCGGGAGCCGACCTCTCTACCATCATCCTCTCGCGGACCAATAAACTTTAAGCCGTATGTCCCTCCAATCATCCAAACGTGCAACAATATACAGGGCGTACTCCTTAAGTCCGTTGATCCTGTGCTACATGATGCGATGCAATCTGCGGGTGTTGAGCCCCAGATGTATGGTTTGTATGTCAGTGGTTCATTCTGCATGCCTTCTATTGATGCATGGCATAAAGGCGATGGCTCCGCTTACTTTTCACGCGAGAATTCCCGATGCACGAAGCAATGGTGCTGTGGGATGGGTTGTTTGCCAACTCATCTCCTATTCCTGATATCGTGCAATGGACATGCGTAGCGATGCTGATACGCATACGAACCAAACGTGAGACAAAGATCATGGGTTAGAGGCTGATTACTGACAGTCACTCTGCCTAGTCATATCATCAGATTACAGCACTCAACTGATGCAGCTTCTGCGATATCCACCGTGTCCGATCCATGAAGGAGCTCCTCATCACGCACTGCTTCTTATCCGTCAGGCGACAGCACTGGAGATACTTCATGCGCCATCTGCGGGTGCATCTTTGGTGATCGAAAACCGTAACCTTTTGAATATCCCCATTGAAGTCCCAGAACCTCCACCGGTTGTTAGACGAAAAGCTCGTCCTATTGACAGGACGCATCAAATGGCCGCCTCGGAGCACATACCGGGTAGCTCTCCATCAGAGAGTCTTCGTCAACAATCTTCATTTCAGCTTGGCTTTCCCGAACTTATCGCCCGTGGACTTCTGGATCGTGGTGAAAGCCTAGGGATCAACAAGACTGTCATGAGTGCCGTGTCTGAGCTAAAGGTGAGATTACATGAAGTTTCTGAGAACCGAGGTATATGTGCTAAATTACTATAAAGCGGAATCTTCCTGATCTCGCTTCTACTCTTGTTCGTCCTCCGTCTTTTGGGTCATCCTCGATTTCCTCCTACCCACTTCTCGGCGAGCGATCGTCCGCGGAGAGATATACCTGGGATCATCGCAGTGAATTCGAATCTGCACGTGAACTAGCAGAACTTCGGCAACAGAATAAACATCTTGGTGAGGCTGTTGCGAGGATTTTGGAGACGCTAAATCGGGAGGTGGACAAACAAAATGAGTACCAAGCTTGGCAAGTACAAAGGAAGCAATCGTTGGAATCCTTATCCTATGTGCGGGATGTCCTGAGTGGTCAAATTAACGAGGTGGATGAACGGCGGCTTTGGGGAGAAGAGGAGTTTAAAAGGCGCTGGGAGGCACGCGAAGGATCACCATCGGTCGAAACTGCGAGGTCTGGGTCACCTCGGGATGGTCGGCGATTTGCGCTCAACACCACTATCCCCTCAAGCGTCAATGAGGCATTGCGCGGGTTCATTTCGTCAAATACGGCTCGGGCAGTATCTGCTACACCACTGGCAGACCACAACCGCTTAGCGTCGTCAGGTACCCGTGTAACATTGCCGACGCGGGTCCCGGTGCGAGTATCTGCCAGTAACGCTTTCCAGAGGGTGCCAGATAGCGGGAATGGTACACATGCACCGTCTGTAGCTCAAAATCGGACTGTAGTCGGTAGTGATGCGTCTCCAGCGGGTGTACAGCAGGACCCGCTTGGTGTGCTCAGATAGACAGGTAGCTATGGAATGAGGGAATTTTAGTGTAGCGCGCAGCCCATGCATGGGAAATCATGTGCCCTTGCTTTTCTCGCGAGTCGTGACGCATCGGAAAGCGCATCACTCACTCTCCAACTCACAATGCTCAGAAAGTCGCTGTCAAGGGCACTCGGGCGCTCTTTTTCTACATCAGCTCCTGTACGCAGGGTTGTGGCGACCAACCCCGTACAAGCGCAAGAGGTCAAGGTATTATTCCCCACCATATTCTTGACCTCGCCTCACCACTTCTACGCTAGTCCTGGTCTTCGGGGAAGTATCCACTCATTGAGCATGAGTACGATGCAATAGTCGTGTAAGTGTTGTTCGGTGGCTTCCAGCGAAGCTAACCTGGGTAACTCGAAGTGGTGCTGGTGGTGCTGGTCTCCGAGCCGCCTTTGGTCTTGCAGAAGCGGGTCTGAACACTGCCTGTATCACCAAGTTATTCCCAACCCGGAGTCATACCGTGGCCGCGCAGGCAAGTCGGCGCGTCGTCGTATTGCATATATTGTCTCTTATCCGTCCTCGCAGGGTGGCATCAATGCCGCACTCGGCGTGTGTAACCACAACATTTCTCTCGTTACACGTCTGATTTTGTCTCTAGAACATGACCGAAGACGACTGGAGATGGCACATGTACGATACGGTAGGACTTTTGATTCCTCTGCTTCCTCTGCTTATACGCTTGATTCAGGTGAAGGGTTCAGACTGGCTCGGTGACCAAGACGCCATCCATTACATGTGTCGTGAAGCACCAAGATCTGTCATTGAGGTACGTCAAGATGGATCAAGAACGTGGCACAGACCGACGCCTCGCCCTAGCTTGAGCACTATGGTGTACCTTTTTCCCGAACAAAGGAAGGAAAGATCTACCAACGTGCTTTTGGCGGTCAGTCTTTAAAATATGGAAAGGGTGGTCAGGCATACCGCTGTGCAGCTGCCGCCGATCGTACCGGTCATGCCTTACTTCATACCCTCTACGGCCAGTCTCTCCGCCATAACACCAACTTCTTCATCGAGTACTTTGCTCTTGACTTGATCATGCAGGACGGCGAGTGTGTTGGTGTCATTGCACTCAACATGGAAGATGGCACCCTCCACCGCTTCAGAGCTCACAAGACTGTCTTGGCTACCGGTGGCTATGGACGAACTTACTTTAGCTGCACGAGTGCACACACGTGCTCTGGAGATGGTAATGCCATGGTTTCCCGTGCAGGTCTTCCTTTGCAAGATTTGGAATTCGTTCAGTTCCACCCAACCGGTATTTACGGCGCTGGATGCCTAATCACCGAGGGCGAGTCGTGTATTTCTTGCCTGTTTATGTGATTTTACTCATTTCGATAATAGGTTCTCGCGGTGAGGGCGGATACTTGTTGAACTCTGAGGGTGAACGTTTCATGGAACGTTACGCCCCTACTGCAAAGGATCTTGCCTCTCGGGACGTCGTTTCGCGGTCAATGACCATTGAGATTCGCGAAGGACGTGGCGTTGGACCTGACAAGGATCACATTTATTTGCAACTCAGCCATCTACCTCCTGAGGTCCTTCATGAACGTCTGCCTGGTATCTCAGAGACTGCTGCCATTTTCTCTGGTGTCGATGTCACCAAAGAACCTATTCCAGTATTGCCAACCGTACACTATAACAGTGAGTTACTGCATCCTGGCGATTCGCATTGGCTAATAAAGGTTCAGTGGGTGGAATCCCTACAAGATATACTGGTGAGGTCCTCACTACTGACGAGGTATGCCGGTTGAGTACATGGCAATCCTTCGCTGGCTGATGCGCTCCGTTCCTGTAGAATGGTAAGGACGAGGTTGTTCCTGGTCTCTACGCTGCTGGTGAGGCTGCCTGCGTGTCTGTCCACGGCGCCAACCGTCTTGGTGCAAATTCACTCCTTGATATCGTCGTATTTGGCCGTGCTTGCGCCAACCACATCAAGGAAAATCTTACTCCGGGAAAACCACACAAGAAGATTCCCGATGAGACTGGTTTCAGCAGTATTGAGTTCTTGGATAAGATTCGCAATGCAGATGGCCCTAAGTCAACTGCTTCTATCAGACTGGACATGCAAAAGGCCATGCAGTCCGATGCTGCCGTCTTCCGGTTAGTAGCCACCTCATGTCCACCTGGCTTTATGTAGCTGACCCACATAACAGCACTCAAGAGAGTTTGGACGAGGGTGTTGAGAAGCTGCGTGGCATTTTCAGCTCCTTCAAGGATGTTGGTATCAAAGATAGGAGCATGATTTGGAACTCGTACGTGGTTGGTCCATCGTAATGAACAATGCAAAGTGACGCGCGTATAGTGACCTCGTAGAGACTTTTGAGCTTCGCAACCTTCTCCAGTGTGCTGTCCAGACCATTACGGCTGCTGCGACTCGCAAGGAGTCCCGTGGTGCACATGCTCGCGAGGACTTCCCAGAGGTCAGTTCTGACTTTCATGCATGTGGCATGTCTGACTTTTGGACCTTGTAGCGTGACGACGAGAACTGGATGAAGCACACCCTTACTTGGAACGATCCCAGTTCGCCAGACGTTACCATCAAGTACCGCAATGTCATCAACCAGACCCTTGACGAGAACGAGTGCAAAGCTGTCCCTCCTTTCAAGCGCACGTACTGAGCTTCTTGATTCGCTCGATGGAAGTAGGGCATAAAATGGAGTAGACTTTTCCTGCTTCCTTAGTGTAGTCAAACCCAATGTTGGAACAACCTACGCTTTCACCGCAGTGCCTTGCGACACGGTGAACTTGTGAATGTCATCATTGAGTCAGTCTTACTACAAAGTCGATGGATCTTTCATCATATAAATAGTGGTACACGGTTTCACTGACAACCATCCCGCTTTACAAGTGCTACAAGAAGATCGATAACTTAAACAAAAGAACAGCCGCATTGGAACATAATAAACTATCACTTGTCGAGTAGATATCTGAATAAAGCTTTCAAAAGATCAGTCGTACGCGTAGTACAAGTAGGCCCAAGTGAGTTGGGAACAGTCTACTAGGACAGTTGGAGCCTTCAAGTTTCATCTTGCATCATGAGCGAGCATGGAAGGTAATGAAGAAGACGTTCAAATGGGTAAAGTGCTCTATGATGATCTTGCCCGCTTGGAAGGCGTGGGCGGCACTCCAGGTGGACTGGCCTTACGCTTCAATGGACTGGATGACCCTTCGGTGAGCGTGGATGGAGTAATCGCTATCGTAGAGCAAGTGGCAATACGGAGGTCGACGGGGCCCGCTGAAGAGCGCGCAGCAGCTGAAACTTCTTGCTGTGACATATCTGAAACGCCGAACATAGTTGGGAGGGTATCTGCATCCTCTGTATCAACGGACGTCTCTTCCTCTCTTTTAAGCGCCATCTTCGTTTTCTTGCGGGTAGTCTTAGGGGTTCGCATGTTCGGCTTCCTGTCGGTTTCATCCCCACTCTCCACGATGCAACATATTTCTACGATCACGGGGGCCTTCAGTAAGATGTCAATCCAGACCTTGACAAAGTATCAGTGCATGAAATTAGTACGTATTCCATGCCTACTCGTTGATTCTCTTGAAGACTATCTCCAGGGCCCTTGACCTCCACGAACTTACAAGTACCCTTTTCAGTGTTCCACAAAAACAAGTCTGGTCCACCGGAATACCCAAATGTGTAGTCTTCACATAGCACGCGACAGATGACAGACAGTGCTTTCCCACCAATGCACTGTCAAGTGTCAATTAGTGAGCTGATACGGTCGTCCGGTATTTGGAATGAATTTACCGTTATTATGGCGACAAGGTCCTCGCTACTAAACAAGTCCCAGTGAACACCAACGCACCACGTCTCACTGGCTCTGTTCTTGGCATCCGCATCCCGAACGAGATCGACACCCTTCCCGGCCTCGATGGCGGCGAGTCGTTCCTCCATAAGGTCTTTCCGTGCATGGTAAAAAGAGTCTTCCGCAATGTCGAGAGGAGCAGTCTGGTAAGGCGTCTCAAACGCACCGGGGATTGATTGAAAAATAATATCCCAGAAAAGGAGGCTGAACAACATGGTAATAACCCGAGTTTCACAGTGGACGCTGGCGGGATGATGATTAGGCAGCGCGCAGGGATCATGAGGGAGATACGAACCCCTTGAATCCCTGGTCCTCATACCGTTGGAGGGCAAGACCCTCAACAGTTATTTCCTCGCCATTCCGGTCCAACCAGAGACTTTTTCCTTTCGGCACGTCTGACTACACCAAGGTGAGGTCCTCTTTCGATTATTTCGATCCGGTTGTCTTACCGATGTTTTGTTACGAAAAGTGGGTGCTACACTCGAGTTGGGCTCGCGCTTCACTGAGGTGGCCACAGGTGAATAATAGTGTTTGATGTCTTGATTTGCCTGCGGGGATGCATCGGCGTCAATACACCTTCCCATCCGATCGAGCTTCAGGCTAGCTGCTCGATGTCTGAGGCGGATAGCTTCGAATACGACTTCGTCTGCATCCATGAGGATGCCATCACATGTATGTCGCTCTTGAACAGGTATTTTTAATTTGCTTTCTAGTCTCTTGAGACGCCTCTGAAGCTTCGGCCGGAAGACTGAGCATTTTTAGCACTCGTAAATCGATGCAAGTTGCAGATCTTACTAATATGTGTGTCGGGATCTCTGAGTGCTTCCATGACGGCGTCCAACGCTCGTTCCGTCGTCTCTTCGTTCCTTGGAAAATGAGTCGAGAGAATTAGTGCTCGCCGTTCATGCCACCTCCCACGTTGCCTTCTTCGCCACCTCTTTTGAGTTAGAAGGGCTTCCAGCACTTCTAGTTCTCGTTCATACTCTCCAAGAATACTAAGTGCAACACTGCCTTTACAGAGAACCCGTGTCAGAACATGTCCTATAGGAAAGCTTCAGCTATGAAGAACAAAACGATTACCAATTAAACAAACCGTGACGGAATCGCTCTAATCCAACCGCTCGACCCTCCTCTTCACCTTTGGTCTTCACCAGATCTTCCCAGCGGGAATACACTCGCTCAAGAATGTCCTTTACCATGCGGGCACCCCGCACGCGAACATTATCAGGTTTGATGTCGGGTATCCTGTCTTCATCTCCGAGATCCTCCCCTTCTCTGCTGCCATTCTCATTTCCCGGAGTAACAGGAGTTGGTAAGAATCTGGCGACAGGAGTTTTGGCCCCAATCGCTCTTCCACCCAGTGGGGGTACATTCCCAGAAAGGAGTGTGTCCACTTGTCCTTCGAGAATCAGTACTTCCTCATAGTCAAGAAGCGCCTGGCGGGTAGGCCAAACGTTCTTGGTGCGATCATAGTCGTATCCTGGATAGGCCCGTTTCCCGAAGCGGGTCAAAAGTGCCGCGACGAGTATGCCGGGAGTATACTGAGTTCTGGAATGAAAGAATGAGACTACGTCACACGAATTGAATGGTGGCAACCTACATACGGAAGTACACGAGATTTACCCGGCGTATCACACCGAAAAATTCCTCGTCAACTCGCACGCATTTGACTTGGCACGGTATGAGTTAAGACCACTCTAGCTCCGGCACACGTACCTATGTAACGGAGAACGATCTGCTTGAGCCTATCCTGCTGAGACCTCAGCTTGCCAAATGACAGTTTGGTTTCACGACCTTTGGATGGTGTCACATTATCCTTGCAAGCAAAATCTGTTAATGTTGATTGAGAGGATGATGTGCCAAGGAGGTGTTTAATGAGGTCATCTTTCTGCGAGGGATATACTCAGTTGTACATCGTTTGAGGAAGGAGACTCACCTTCTGGGTTGTCTTGAGTTTCAGCTCTTTAGCGATAGCTTTGAGTTCGTCCCCTTTCAAGCACTCTAGTAGACTCTTCAAATCCATTTCCCGCTCGCTTCTGGCTAACGCGAGAGGCCTGTCCTCTGATGAGGGCTCTGGGGCTCTTGCATCAACCGACGCTGGCCTGTCTTGCTCTTGCTGGAGGTTCGCGACACTCTTGTCCATCGCGAGGTCGAGGATCCCTTGCTCTTCTTTCTTGACCACATCTGATGTTTCGGGGGACACTTGGCACAGTTCGTCGATCGCGTTCACTATGGCTGAGACGGAACCAAGTTCGCCTTCGTACTTCAATGTATCGAGACGATGCCAGGTGTCCTGCTTCCTCAACAGCAACTTTACCATAAGGAACCGCGCGTTATCTTTTTCAGGTGAGGATGGTTAATTGGAGAAAGGGACGACTTAACGCACAGGAGAGATGAGCAAAGACTGTCAAGAGCGCGAATTCTTCATCGTTAAGCAGATGCGTCTCCTCCTTGATCACGGTACAGACCATTTCTGAAGGGATGTGAGTCGAATCCACAGGACCAGGAGGAGGATTAAGAGCACCTTCAAACACGCGTACGTATGTGTTGACATTGTGCTCTTCGTCTGATCGACTCGGCTCGCTTGTTTTATTGCTCGACGGTTCTGGCACGGTGTGCACATTCCCGTTTGTCCGCGCGTCTGGCTCGTCCTGGCTGCAGATTTCACCGCCTGAGAACACGAGCGCATTGACCGAGAGTGCAGATAGCATGGTGAGCACGAGTCAGATGACTGACTAGTCGAGAACATGTGTACAACGATCACGTGACCGTTAATCAGTAACCTCTTCGCAGTCTCTGGTTCTCCTCTTTCAACCGCTTGTTCTCCGCCTTCAGCTCCTGAATTTCCCCGCTCCATTCTTCCATTATTTCCCTCAGCTCCTGCTTCCACCCTCTACCCATCCGAACGAGGTCCAAATGTAAACCCATCAACTCCGCCTTGGTTTCGCGCTGCGATTCGTACATGACATCGTGGACGATACTCCGCAGGAAGTCTTGGGCAGCCGCATTCATGTTTAGACTCGCGGCGGATGGGCGGTGCGGTGACTGGAGCCAGGTCGGCGGAGCAGTTGGACGACGTGGTGACACTTGCAACGAAAGCTCTTGTGCCCGTTCCCCATTTTGCTCGTTTACAAGGATCTCCGGACCACCTTCATCTTCCGACTCATCACTCCCTCCAGAGTCTTTGGCATCCGGATGTTGCGAAAACCGTGTCTTCTTCACTTCAATCACCTTTTCTTTCCCCTTCCCTTTCTGACTTTCGCCTTTGGCCCATTTTGCAACTTCGGGACCCGTAAGCCCAAGTATACCAGTACCAGTACCAGCCATACTCGCCAGCGGAGTTTTCGTTGCATTATTTTCTGATGAAATGGGTGTCACAGGTTCGCACGGCAACTCGGGGAAGGACAGATCGAGACGATCATCACCATGCTCTGGGGTGGTCGAGCCTCCTGCGTGTGCTTGCTGTACGCGCACAACTCCGTCAACAGTTCTCGATGATACTTTGCTTTGAGGATTAACAGAGGAAGTACTTCTGTGCTTCCGTCCCTTGGAGGTGGCCCCAACAGACTCGGAGATAACCCGACGTGTCGTAGTTTTAGGACGATCGCCGTCGTCTTTGGCACCACCATTCAAAGTCGGACCTGACGGGACTCGCATCGCTGCTAGGTGCCCGGAAATGGACTCCGGTACAGAACCAAGTCCTAGATGTTCGACGTCTTGTCCCGTCTTGTGGGAAGTACTAGGTTTATCACGTTTTGCATGTGCTAGCTCGTTTAACCCACGAAATATTGGGGAACTTGGCAGGGCGGGGGCTTTGCGGTTTTCTTCGTGTTCCTGGCGTCTCTGAGGTCTCAGAGGCTTTGCGCGGCGAGATAATGTTGCTAAGAACCGAATTAGGTGCTGTGTATAGTGACGAGGAGAGTAAGCTGCATACGAGAATGCGAAGCTGTTTGCCGTGCATTAAGTCCCAGATTCTTGGTCTCGGATAACGGGGTTCGCGCAGGAGAAAAAAGCTTCTTCTTGGGTGTGATCCCACCTCCCGCACGAATCCTTGACGCAACCGTAACACGTGCAGGAGACTTAACCCCTGTAACGGCAGCAACAGAACCAGTGGACGTCCTTCGCGTCGAGGACACATGACGTTGCGGAGACGACTTTACAACTGTTGTTGAACTTGACTTAACCTTCGCATTGGCAATGTCAGTAAGGTGAGACTTGAACCTCCCCTGTTAACGTGAAGGATTAGTTGTAGGTCTTGCGAAATCAAATGATTTACCTGGACATTAATTGCCTTGATGGGAGCTCTACCGTCTCCAATGGTGAACGATTTCGGATCCTTTTCCAGTGACCTCAAATCGAGGATCAGCAACTCGCCACTTTCAGTGCCCAGATATATGGCAGCGCCCTCCGCAGTGAAAGCGCAACAAGTAAGAGGGGTTGTCACATTGACAGTCTTCAGTATCCTGGCCAGAGCCGCTAAGATGGGTGTATGGTTCTTAAGAAGCCACGTACCCGTTATCCTTTTCTAGATCAACAAGTACTACGTCGCCACTGGACGTAACAATAGCGACAAGGGTTTTGCTGAATGGACTGGCTGCCATGTCCATGATATTCCCACCCCCAGGGATGCGGACAGTCTTGAGTGGGCTAGAAGGTCGAGTGGAATCGTAAACAACAAGATCGCGACCAACGGCCAATAAAAGTCTCGTTTTGGAATGTTTGTGGAATGAGCAACAGGTGACAGACTTTCTGTCTGGAAGCCCCTTCAATTGAGCGTGAGTTGAATGCGACAAGTTATGTATGAAGACCGCGGAGGCCGACACAGAGGCCAACGAAGTGCCATCATTTGACACTGAGATCCTTGTCACGGTGTTCTTGTGGGGTTCCAGAGAGGAGATGACCCTTCCAGGCGAATAGCTACAGTCCAGTGACCGCACCTTGTTGGCGGCCGCATAGAAGAGTATGCTGTTCTTATCCCTCATTTCCATGCAGGTCACAGCATCAGATCCACAGTAGAGCTCTTCTAGAAGGCATTCCGACGGGGTATATCTCTTGATAGACGAGGAATTGGCAAGGTAGAGTTGGGACTGGTCCGGGGACCAGGCACTCGTAGAGCATTTCAAGGAATCAGAAATGGGGAACGAGCTCGATGACTTGAAACTGGCTGGATCGATGAGACTGGCGCCGTTGTGTGTGATGACTACGAGCATCGTACACTGAGGATTTGGATAGACCCAACTTGAACGAACAACCGCGTCACGAACGCGTCGGTCACATGACCTCGTGGGCATCATTATTCGAGAACTAAGTAACAAATAGAAGTATACCAGGAAACCAGTATCATGGATACTCCTCGAATCTCACTCTCTTGCGCGCTGGTGTATCTCCATCGGACCCATAAATAAGAATGTCTGTGTCAACGTCGACTCTGCTCGCACTACCTTCACTTCCGGACGGATTGGGCCTCATATCAACTGACTTTGCCTGGAAGTTATCATCGAGTGGTAGGACCATGCTGATCACATCCGTCGAGGTAGACTCGCTCAAAAAGCGAGGATGCTACTTTCACGTTATATGACAAAAAATGCGAGAAATGGTTACAAATTACCTGTAGGTATTGTCGCATGCCACTTTCAGTGGTCATGCTTGGAATCTTGTCGTTGCTTCTTAGATATATCCTCCGAGCAATCATGGCTTCCTCAGCTGTGGAACGGATGGCCAGAGTTTTCACTAAACGAGACATAAGCAATGAATACATTCAACAGTGATGGAGCTGACCAGTCACTGGCTTTGTTTGTCCTATACGATGGACACGCTAGGAAGTCGAATTAGACCACAATCCAAACATATTGAAAATGTTTCAACCTTGATAGCCTGTGACTCGACATCAGGATGCCAGATAGGCTCGCAAAAAATAATACGGGAGGCTGATATCAAGTTCCTACGAAAGACATTAGTCCTGAGGTTACCCATCGATCGCACAAACTGACAAGCCACGCGCCCCTAACTTCAGATCCATCAGGAGAACTCTGTAGACGTCCGAGGTTTCAAACGTCATAATGCACTGTTCTCTCAGCAAGTTTCCTTCCTTCCTGGCGTACCGTAGATACTTGATTTCGAATAGCGACAATGCTTCGCCAATTTGGAAAAGAGTCAAGGGAGAATTGGAGAATATTAGGAACTTCTCCTTCACAGAATATCGCTGGACCTGCAAGCACGCAAATGCGATCTATGGTCATAGATGCGTGTGTACAGACATACCTCGGAAAGGATGTGGTTTAACTTGCTCGACAACGAAGGTCCAACTTTTACCCCCGACAAAGGTGAAGATCGAGTCATGCAAGTTGCAGCCTCTTCAGCAACTTTATTTACCCTGTCCTCGTCCTGATAGCCTTCAAGGTCTTCGTCGTCGGATACATCCATCCGTTCAATGTGTTTCTTCAATGTCTCAATCGTCTGTAGTACTTCCCTCGTTTGATTCGCCCTGCGTTTTGCCTCACGCGAGCTAATAGCCTTTGGAGCCATCGTCATTTTTTCCATGCCATCGAGGATGTTGCCCTCTTCGATCAACTCGTCTGTCAAGATCAGAGGTTTCTTGCGCGCGAGCGACCGCAAATTCACCAGCCGATCTGGGTGCATAATGTCAATCGTTCGGTTACCACCATCCAGCCCAGTTCGTGTCCACGCTTCAAAAACGGCTGGGTTTAGTCCGGATACCTTGAATGGAACATCTGCATAGAGTTGCATGGCTCTCCATATCTCGTCGTTGGCAGCGGCAGCTCTATCCCTATGTAAGTCGAACGTAAGTGCAACGAAGATAGACCATACGCATGTCTGAGTGCTTGTTGTAGAAGGTTCAACTCCTCTGGTCCTTTCTTTCGGCAGATTGCATTGTCTAGGTACTTATCCGCATAGCTACAGATTTCGTCGACGTTGTACAAGATATCTGAAGACGACCAGAAGAGGCCCCTGGTGATAATAGTCTCAGAACTTTGCGAGACAGTGTAATTTTGCTCGGTAGCTTACTGTGATGAGTTGCTTATGGCTGCTTGTAGTGCTTTGGCTTTCTGGATCGTTCGGAGGTAATGTAAGTGCCAATTCACATAGTAAAAACGGCTCGTGACATACACTTGAGTGGAAAAGGTAGTCCTGGGTCAAAATGAGTTACGAAACCACCCAATGTTGATCTCTGTCGACCTACCGGGCCTTCGCGCTCTGAATCGACAGCGTTGATTGCAAGGGAAGCTTGCATCGCATTGTACGACTTCAGAGCGTAATAGTCCAAGTCCATGTATACGATGTCGTGCTTCATTGGGGGGAGCAAGACATCATTTTCCACATCTTCGATTCTTACAAACTATAGGTAAGCACATGTGGGCGACAACACATTCTCGGACCTGCCTATGACGGACCATCACCATTTGCATTACTTGCGTGAGAACTTCGATAGCACCAGGTCGTGGCCCGTGTCGATTGCAGAGTGGCGCTGAAACATGGCTTGTGAAGTGCTTAGGTTTATTGCGAAATTGGGGAATAGCAAGAAAATCTCCAATCATGATTCCTAGCTTGCGCAGGTTATGACTATCATAACTGCCCCAAATTCGCACATAAGGCCCATCGTCCTGACCAGAAGACATGGGCACGGGAGAGCCAGATCGAGAGTAACTGGGGACAGATTCAGCCGAATCATGATGGTCAGGCTCGTATTCATCAGTTGTACGGCCTAATTGAAGACCGAGTATGTTGGATGTCGGTGTGCCTGTGACAATCCACTTGTGTTGGATACTTAATTGCCGAGCAAAATGATTGATTGTAGCTGCCACATTACTCGCAGTGTGGCCTTCATCAATAACTAACCTTTTCCACCGGATCTGCAGAAGAGGTGTGACGTCCGAGTTTCCAGGGCAGTGACAATCGGGAACCCGAGATCCCGATAAGTATGGGCAGCTGCAAGGTATGGGGACATAGAGCTTTTCTGTCATGTTTCTCTTGGACTCTTTGCGAAAACCTGCTGACAATTAGTCTCTGCATCAGAAGCTATACATTCTACCCACTGATGTCACTCATTACGATCAGCTGAGAAGGAATCGTCGGCCAAGATTTCAGACTTGAAGCCATCATGCCACATACCTCGTAATTTGATGCAAGTTTCCTAGGGTGGGGAAGATCCATGGAAGGACGGACGATGAGATATCGAACATAGTCATGACAGTGTTTGTCAACCTCAGTTTTCCACTGACCCAACAAGGCCAGGGGGACGATCACTAGGGTGGCTAAGGAGAGGTACATGGTCCGAGGGAATACGTTGGGCAAATCACAACGGCGAGGCCTTTTCAATGGTCCTGTATCATCAGGCTGGATATTGTAATGGTGATAAAAGGGTGTGTTGGTCCGTATGAATGGCCAGAGATGACAGGCTTCCAGATCATCTACAAATGCTGGGCGACCAGTGGAGACTTTTGACGAAGAAAAGTAGTGCACAAGGAGTTCGACGAGAGATGGCACTCGTCGAATGGCCCTCCGGTCCAAACCAGCCCTGCTCCTTGCAGAAGCACACTCTGCAGAAGGGAAGTGGTTGTAAGCTAATGGAGTCAAGACTGGTCGCTCCTCGACCATTGACTCTTCTGGGTCCGGGAGTTGGTTGGCCGTCGCAAGGACAAGAGAAATGATCATAATTGTCTTTCCCGTGCCTAGCACAGAGCTAAGTTACAGACTTTGACATTTGGCTCAAACGCACCCAACTCTTCACACAGTATGCCAGCTTGAGAAGGGGAAACCTTGGGACATTCTCGTAACAGAGACATCGTCGATGGTTCAATATAACAATAGACGCCTGATACGCACGAGACAGCGACGTACAGCGGATCCGGGACAGGGATAGTGCTCGACTCCCTGTCAAGCATGACAGCAACCGAGTGTCGCTGATACCCATACAGAGTGGTTCGTAGGCCCCATATTGCACCTCCAGAAGCGATGTTGTGGGAAAGTGTTGTATTCTCATTGGTCAATGAGTTCAGTGTCGGAGAAGGCAGATCAGTATAAATCTCGGCCATGGTGCGGTTATCCTGTGGACGATGATCAACATCAACACCAAAGACACGGAATCCATAACTTACAATGTGGCTAGGCAAGAAGTGCTTCTGCAGAGCATTGAGACAAGCATCGTCTGCATCCCATAGACCACCGTTTTGCTCGATGAGCGGTACGATGTTGTGCAAATAACGTTGAGCTTCCCTGACAACTGCATCGGGCCGGTGGTGTAGTCGTCCGTAGACATTCGGCAAGTCGTTGGGGATGAGATAAAGTCTGATGAAGATTATGCGTCCAGTGGCACCGAATTTGCAGGTTGCCCGGAGAAATAGATGTTGGCCCAGAAATGCCAGTTGTCGGAATAGAGCGTCCTCTGGGTGAGTAGACAGTTTTCGTGTGGGAAGGGAATGCCATTCACGCTTGTTGTGCGCACTGGGGCAGCCTGAGGGCGATCTGGCATGGACAGCGACGGTTATAGTTCCTGCAGGAAGAAGATTGCTCAACGAGAACGCGTCGGCGGTATCTTGCACCTCGACGACGGATAACCGATAGCTCTCTGTGCAAAACGGACAGTACGTAGATACCGGGCGTTGTGGTCCATCCATGAAAAACACAAGGCGTGAGAAACCTTTGCCTTCCAGCACTGCAAACAACCTTCTGCAGTGGCTTTATGAATCCTCATGGCATCCTTGTTAAAACAGTCGTATCGCATCTCACCAATAACGAGACCTGCACCAAGGAAGACTGGATTCATTCGCAAACATTCCAGCACTGTCTCTAAACCCACCAAAGACACAATAACATGGCCGGAGTACCTCGAAATTCGACGCGGCAAGCACAGATGGGAAATGGTATACTGCGCGCGCTGTCGCCAGAATGGCTACCCGTTTACACCCCTTTTTTCAGGCCTTGACCATCCCTTCTTCTTTTCTCGGTTTGGCCGGTGGAGCCGCGTACTTTGGGTCTCTGGAGACGGACGCGACTAAACCAATCATGGTGAGCCCAACTTCTTGAAACAGACAGCGATAATTTATGTTTATGCAGGGAATTGACCCCATGATCTTTTATGGTGTCTCTACAATGGCGTGCATGGGTAAGTCAATCTAGCCGCCATCGTAACCTTGCATACGACATTTTCAAGGTCTTGGATACCTTCTGGGCCCCTCAATCGGTTCAGCTTGCTGGAGAATGACACATCGTCGTACCCTCGCCCTTATAGAAGCAAAGGATCGCGAGTTCTATAGACATATCGTCAAAAATCGTGTCGACCCCACGGCACAAAGTGCCAATAATCCTGTGCCGGACTACTATGGTATAGAACTACCAATATCTCGTCCAAGACTTATTCTCATCCACTACTAATCTGTCAGGAGAGAAAATTGGCTCACTGCATCAATACCGCCAAGTATGTATCGCGGCATTCTCCCCCAGCCTGCCCATCTAATATAACTTCCAGTGGCTGCGAGACCAAGCGAAGTTCAGGCAAAAAGCACAGTTTCCAGAGGAATAGAACCAAGACCATCCCGATACGTCATTCCATACAGTAATATACTAAATATACATTCGCTACCACACTGCATTGGGACCCGGACGTTCGAGAAAATATTAGTCACCTAGGGTGTCGATTCAGATGATCATCCGTTGTCTCCGATAGTAAGTCTGCAGTGACAGAGGTATATACCACGCGCCCATGCGAGGTTTAAAATACCAAGGGTGATTGGAATGAATGTTAGCACCAGAAGTGTCCTAACCGGTGTGTCAAAAAGTTTATGAAATGATTAGGACCTATTTTGACGGTAGTCAAGATATACTGGCCATCCGGGCTCTACAGTTGCTTTCGTGCTGGCGCACTAGAAGCCCGGTGCCTCTCAGACGGGCCCCGGATATCTTCCCAAAGACCGGGTTTGCATGCCGCTCACGGAAATGGCCTGAGGTGTCACGGCGGGGAACATGTCCTCCTTCAAACTCTTTTCCAGGCAGGGGGCTTTGTTTTGTGAAAATGACAGTGCATACGCCGGTGCAGATTTAGGAAAAGATTCTAGAGACATGTCCGGGGGCTTGACAAAATTGGATGGGGCAGGTGATCGTGCACGCTTGGGAGGAAGGGCTGCAAGTTTTGTATACGAACCCCCGTCTGGTGCAGGGCCACTGATTGATCGGATCTGGGGTGCCCAACGCACATCCGGTAGAGGAATGATCGGAATGATCTGGCGCGTCGCAGCCAGAGCCTCGACATCGCCTACCGTTGGCTTTTCCGGTGGCTGTTCATCGACATCTGCAAACTTTGTTGTTGTCTGCCGCCCTCGTATCCAACAACCAGCGACCACTTCATTATCGTCAGCATGAATAAATCTCATCCTCTTTGAAGAATGAATACAATCAAACGTACCTAGGGCAGCCAGCCCCAACAGAGAGAGAAGGGCAGCGATCAAACCGATCGAGGAGGGTAAAAGGCTCATGCTGCTCGAGCTTGATTGAGGACCAAGCGTTGGAGATGCTATGGCTTGCGAAGTCTGCGAGGTTGGTGCGGCCTCCGGGCCAGCCGGAACGTAACGAGAAGTCATGAGTGAAGAGGACGTGGAGACTTGAACAACAGTGGGACACCCGGGTTAATGAACGAACGTTGTGCCTGCCGGGGACAAAAAATATAGGTCGTAACTTGCGACCTGAGAGGCCTATGTAGGTTTCAAGGTATCATGACCCCTAGCAACGTGTGTATTGCTTCAGTGAGGCGGGCGACTGGTCCGTTGGCAGGGAGTCGTGCACTGGAATTGTGATGGAAGCAATGATCACAATCGTTACACAGCGCCGACTCAACAAGCAAGGGAAACGGTTCATGAACTTCGCGTCGCAACACTGGGAAATACAACTGTATTACATACAAGGTGACGACCTGGTGCCATGCCAACTATACCTCCCACTGGTAAGGGAGCAATTGTGCATATGCTGGCCATTGAACGCTTGCCTAGCAACATATACACGTTGACCGTGACAGGGCCCACTGGCATCGTTGGGCGAGATCATGATTACACGGTTGCGTGAACTAGAAAATCTCGATCAAGATGTTCGATACAGCTCTGTGCAATGATCGTGCTCCTTCGCCGGGTTGGTAGGTGGGTAAGGCTTTCATGACCAATGATTCTACCTCTTGAGGGGACAACGTCTTGCAAGCGTCACCCGCGAATGCATAGACAGCCTCTGCGGCAATAGCTTTCTTTTCGTCCAGTGTGAAGGGCACAAAGGGGAGGACCGTCGTGACACGAGAAACCAGCGAAGCCTGTCGAGCAAGTATAAGACAAGTCTTCGGACGAGGAGAAAATAATCATACTCCGAGGCAGTGCGAGACACGCGGTCGCAGCATACCCGTTAGCTCAAAGTAATCCTCGCGGGACATTCGCTTGTCTGGTTCCGCACGATTCTCATGGTATTCGAAGACCAACTCATGACCAACGTTTGACGTTGCTAGCCAAATGACATTGCGCGCATCGACATGACGCTTACCGGCCTCAAAAGAACATCGACCTGCCAGGCGATCAGTGGAACCAAGTAGAGATCAGCGTCAGGGACGAACCCAGTTCCCATGGCATAAGGAGTGACCAGAGTGCCTTCTGATCTTCAACTTTCTCAATTTCCTGGAACACGGCATGAGTAGGTGCAACCTATCAACGTAAGATACTCACATCCAACACAACAACACATCTCTTCCCCTCATTTTCAATCAAAAACTCTGCAAGAGTACACGAAGAGGGTTCCTGCAAAGTCGTTTACACCTGCCGATGTCGGTGTGGCAGATGGTCGGACTTACCTCATACGGACTCATAGAGTACGACTGCCAGATGTCATGAGCAGATCGGAGAGTAGTCATATTGACAGTATGAGTGGGGACATCAAGTAGGAACCCGACTATTCAATGGTGTTAGAGGCTACAACACAGATGAAGGAAATGGATGCACATTTCCGTGCCAGTAAGCTCTTCCCGTGACCACTTGGACCTGTACTCGAATTCGTCAGGTATTGAATGCTAAGAAGTGGAGCCACGCACCACACAGCAGAACGACAATGGGAGCCGTGGCCAACTTCTGGGAATGCATGCTAAGAACGCGGAACAATTGCTCCAGTGCCCAGTCTTGGCCAATGACATCGTACCGAACCCGTGTCAGAGGTCGGAAGAACGAACGGTAGATCAACTGTGATGTCTGGCGAGTGTGAGCTGCATCGGCTCGAGCGATGAAGTATCTGTACAGAACGGTGAATAACTCAGGAAATAAAACAACCCATTTACATTACCTTGTAGCTGGATCCATTCCTTCTGACGTAGTCTCGGGGGGCGGAGCGCCTAGTTCCTCAACTCCCCGTACGCGTGGCGCAGGGTTCAAGGATGGATTCCGTAATGCTGAGGGAGTTGCACCATACGCAAGCAGCGCTTTCACAATTTCTTGTTTGTGTGCTAGCTTGTCGTTCGTAAGTGTGAACGCAAGAGCGGATTGGGGTCCAACAGAATCGTTTGGACCTGCTTCGCCACTCTCAAGTACTTGACGGACTTGGTCCACATCGTCACTAGCAATAGCAAAAAGGAGGGTGGGCTTTGGTGTAGCGATGGCGTGAACTGGAGGTGCGAGGACAGAAGTAGGACGCATCCAGTCATCGGTGCGGTTGGACTGGATGGGATGGGACATGGTCGGATCGTCTTCGTAAAGCTCTTGTTCCTCGTCTACGGGGTAAGAAAGACTTAATGTCGAAGTCCTCCTATAGAAACGACGGGTATTATCAACGGAAGTATAATTTCGAGAACCTGCTCGATAATGCGATAAACGCCAAGACTTTGACTGGTGAATGGGTGCAGAAACGGATCGTGAGTCGTGATGAGTCGAGGATGACTGCGGTGCAACGTAAGCATCATCAGTGGCTTGGAGGTTGGAAGAGTTGGAACGGGGGCGACTGAGGGTATGGTGAATTTGCTCGGGTATTTGGCCACATGAAGACGAAACCTGGCGCTAATTAACTCGTGAACGTTAAGGAGAAACCATCGCCATACCGATGAATTATGTGAAAACGAAGTAGTAGACGATACACTTGGCGATTGCGGTGTGGATGAGTTAAATAAGCGACCTACTATTGAGTGATCCCAGTCAACGTTGAGAGTAACTGATGAATGCAACCTACTTACAAGACAAAATGCTAGATGCAGTGCTCGACGAGCGGGTGGACAATACAGAAGATCTCTTGTTAATGATGGATGGCTGGAAGAGTGGATCAGCGAGGGAAACAAAATTGTCAGAGAATCACTAACGAGGCGGAGCGGTCTCAATCCACCTGTGGGAGGAGCAGATGTCGATTGCACGGGTAAGGGCGACCGTGCTGTGCAGGAAACCTGGCTTGCAGAAGAACATCCTGGGGGTGAATCTTCTTGCACTATATCAGTTTGAATGCGCAAGACCTCTCGGAGCTGTGGCGTGGGGAGTGCAGTATGTGACGGCTGCGATGCAGTTCGCGGTGATTCTGTCCAAGTCGCAAGCTAAGTGACAAGTGAGTCCGAGGGTTGATTGATCAATATCGCTTGTGTACCTGTGGATTATGGCGCCAAAATCCCAATGGGACCATGGTACTCCCGATCTCCCTAGTTTGCAATCGTATAGACGGGCACGGGGAAGAAGCATCCTTGATACTCTCAAGACCTGCCTTCGGAACAAATTCAGTAAGGGAAGAACACGGAAATGACCTTCGCCCAGTCAGAAGTGGGCGGAGGAAAGTTTCAGACGGCGGAGAATCTGCATCGGAATTACTACGCTTGCTGTCGGAACATAGAGAGGATTCCCTTTGGAAGACATAAGGCATGAGATCCAGAGACTGGAGGCGAACCTCTTGAGAGGGTTCCTCCAAGGTATTAGACGCATCGGAGAGTGGGATAACTTTGTGCACAGGGCTAGAGAATATTGAGCAATCGTCGGCAGTGCCATCGTGAAAATGCTGGTTGTAAGGAGTGCCTTCAGGAGTAGTTACAGGAGGTGACTTTCCTTTCACAGTGAGGTCGGATGCGGCTCGATCCCTTCGAAACGTAAGTTCAGCGTCAGAATTAGGACACCCAGCTAAAGGAAGTTGGCTTGGTTGCACTTTCTCCGTCAGGTCGGAACTTGAGCGCATCCGTTGGACTTCTTCGAGATTCACGGCGATTGTTTCGGGCAGGACAGAGGTATCTTCACCACCGAGAGTGGAGCTCCCGATAAGCCCAGCAGGTAAAAAGGGTGGAGGAAGAGGAAATGACAACCGTTGAGTGAAATCGTCACAGTCGGATTCGAAGTATTCCGTAGTTTCATCGGATGCAAAGCTATCTTCATGAGCGAGCCTCTGGCCTGTAGCGCATTCTGCGGGATAGCCGTGTAAAACGATGGGTGACTGCAGTGGGGAGCCTGATTTGCCCCCATCGGCGCTTGGAGGTGCGTCCGAGAGAACATCTAGACTGTAGGAACTCTCTGGTAATGAGCCCGGCTTCAAGGAGGGTCTATCAAGATGTAAGACACCAGAAGCGTATTCCTCAGAGGCAATAGTAATCTCTGGAAAAGCCACTTGAGCACCACCGACACCTAGCAAAGTACAACCGAGAATGTCCTGGACCGAAATTGACCCACTGTAAGGGCTCTCCGCTGACGATATCGATGTCGGAAGGTGCTTATCGACGCCAGGCCAGTCTTCCCCGGGAGCAACAACATCCACTGGCAGCCCGTCATATCTTACATCCTCATCGTGTGGTTCCCGGTTAGGAACGTCGTTGGCTAGAAACAGGGTACTAGAGCTCCCCTCTGGCGAGCTCAGTCTCGGGGAATGTCCATCAAAACGCGAAATGCTAGATAAGTTGCATAAAGGTGGACTGCAAGAGCTCTCCATTGAGGGGTTCGATTTTGGGGAGGAGCGATCATAAGGCAAAATACTAGGCAAACGTTCCCGTGGAGCAACGGCATTGTCTGGGGCAAAATCCTGAAGATCATCGGTACCTGGACACACACGGCTGGAAGCGTCCCTGACCGAAAGAGGACTGTGAGAGATTTCTGCCGATGGACTCAAATTCGGAGGATGTCTGTCAATGTGGAAAGCACCAGATAAGCGTCCCTGTAAGGTAACAACCTTTTGTAGAGCGGATTGCCGAATGTTATCGGCGCCAAGAGGAACGTATGCGAGATCGTTCTTGGTCAAAGACAGTCGGTGGGAAGTGTCCACTGGTGGACTCGATAGTAGAGAGTGCCTATCGAAGGGAAAGACACCAGACAGGGGTTCCTGCGCAGCAACAACCTTCTCCAGAGCGAGTTCCTGCAGCTCATCTGTGATAGCAGAAGGAAACAGTACGTTGGAATTGATGGCAACTTCCTCCGGGAGCGAAGACTGCTCCGAGGCTCTCACCCTAGAGACGCCGGTACTGTCGATCTGACTTGGCAGCTCAGTCGGGACCGGATAAGAAGACCGGTATGTGTGTAGGCCAACAATGGGGTGTCCCAAGGCTTCGCTTGCATCACTGTAATGTGAGAGTACCGACGTGTCGGGGGTTGAACATCCCGAGATAGATGGAAGAAGGGAGTCCTGCTTGATGGGCGACACTTGAGAGATATCGCTCAAGTCTCTATATGAAGGTTGCGCCGAAAGTGCGGTCCTGAAGGACAGATTGTAATCGGAGATGAAGGAAGACTGATTGCATAAATCTAGATCCTGTTCCCTTGTTGGACGGAGATGATCAGGAGAGTACCGCCGCGAGCTACGCATGACTGCGGGAATCTCATCTTCGACGGCTTTCTCTTCTGTGACGACATTAACATTCACTTGTGAGGGGTCATGAGCTCCATGTTCGTCGGAAGGCGACTCATTATCCAAAATAATGTATGCAGTATTGTCCTCTGAACCAGGCTCCGAGCTCCCATCAGACTCGACCTCCTTGATGCCTTCGATGAGATTATGAGGCGACAGGCGTGGGACACCAACACTAGACGATACTTTCCCCAGCGTGGGAGAAGAATGAGATGGAAACGTTGCTGGAGACCGAAAACTTCTCGGGGGGGAGCGCGGGAATGGAAGAGGGCCAAGCCAACTATCTCCATCGGCATATCCTGAATCTATCGAGTCCCCTCTTTTGAGCATGGACCCCAACGAAGGGATGGGAAACGGCCGGAGGTTGGCTGAAAGTTGAACAGGGGACAAGAGGTCTACAGCACCGTCCTCAATGAGGCTACTATTCCGGGGAGAGGCCAACAGCGAGGCGCCAGTGAATGACGAGAGGGTAGACTGCCTGTTGGACACCCTCACGGTAAAATCCTCCTCCCCATAGCCGCTAGTATCTTCCTCGTTATCGCTTTCCGACCCAACTGCATACGTTTCCGTATTCCCCACGAAACAGTATGTAGTATCCCCATTGGCGGATTCTGTGTCGTCCAAGAACTGAGCGACAGGTTCACTATCCTCTTCTGGAAAGAAATAATCCATCTGGAATCCGGGTGGATCGACCAAAGTAGCTTCGGGGTCGGGCTGAAGAATCGAAGACGGCTCCGCGTAACTAGAACTCCCTTGGTCCATATGAGTAACGGTGCTCGCCAACTTGATGTCCGAGAGAGCAAAATCCGACACCGTGGTGGGATCGTGCGCTATACTCTGAAAGCTGGCGGCATCCTCGGTAGTGGTGGGAGGATTAGAGGGGGGACCAATGACATCGGAAAGGACGGATAAGAGTCCCGAGTAGCGCGACGAGTCTTGAATGGGGCTTGCCGGACTCGCTAGGTCGACAGAGCCGGGAGAGTTGACGACGACGGAAGGAGGAACGAAGACGGGCTTAGGAGACAGAGATGGGAGTTTGGCGTGACTAGCGCTAGGAAGCAGCGCACTCCTGACTTTAACGTCGTGAAGAAAACTGCAAGAGTCTGCAAAGAGGCATCGACCTTGAGAGAAAAATGGACAGGGCCGTGCTGGGAGACTGTTGAGGAAGAGGAGGAGGAGGAGTATGAAGAGAGAAGGAAACTTACTTCTCCTTAGCCAAGCTGGTTCTTGGATGGTCATGCCAGCGGTTCATTGAGCGCGAACTGGCGCGGACGAGCAACAACGCATCGACTAGTAATTCAACTTGGCGAACAACCGGCAATTGTTTGCAGGTCACAGCCACTTGAATGGCGGCCTTCAGAATCGCCCGTCTCACACTCTTCTCAGGTCCTCAGTGCTCTCTCTGCGAGGTGGGTATCGTGCAGTACTTGAAAATGTCTAGTGACGAGCACATACGTCTAGATTGCCAAAGCGGAACTAGCCAAAGTCAGGAAGCAGGTGCGCAAAGTGCTCATATATATTCAGCAGTCAAACACTCATCAGAGCGCCCAGCGAGCGTTCGACCTGGAGATCATCAACATCCAGGAAAAGGGCCAGGAAAAGTGGATGAAGAAATATGTTTACTGGATACCCGCCCTGCATCTCGACGGGACGGAGATAGCCAAGGGTCGCTGGGATGCTTCTACAGTGCTCGAGGCGTTGGAGCAGCGGGAGTCCGAGAAATCGATGGACTAGTTGATGGCACAAACGACTCTTTCATTGTCGACACTACCCCCTCTATATGTCCCTCTGCCCTCCATTCTCGCCTGTACGACAGAATTCCCGGTGTTGCGCTCGGAGAAGAAAAGGACGAGTTACTTACATCTCCATCACAAGACCTCAGGCTGTGTTTTAATTGTGGTTCCCCTAACCACGCCGTTGCGTCGTGTCCGGAACCTTTCAATCGAGAATTGGTCTCACTATCACGCCAGCTTTTCGACTTTCTCCATCCCGATCCCGGAAGACAGGTTGAATTCACCCGCTTCTACGTGGCGGAGGGACGGAAACAACAACGTCTCGAATGGCTCAGATCTTACGAGCCGGGTGTGATTCGTGGCCCTCTCTTACGAGATGCGCTTGGATTGCAAGACAGAGATCCAGGGAACGTGGTCGAGTGGCTCCGTAACATGGCGTACTGGGGCTACCCTCCTGGATGGGTTGGCCGCCGAAACCCAATGGAGTTGGTTTGTCATCGCATTTTAGAAGGCGAGGCGGAAGGGCAGGTTGCCACCACAGAATGTGATTTATTCACAGTCTTTGAGGGTGCAGACGACGAGCAAATCGACCTAAAACTATTCAGTGCCAAAGGTCTCTCGCCGATTATGGGAGCAGCCATCTCTGTCGATGAAGAACGGACTCGGTGGGCAACCTACCCAAATACACATTTCTCTTCCACAGCACTCTCTATTTACAACGGCACACCGCTGGACAGGGTACCTCCGTTGCCCTCTCGCGTGAGTGTTACGTTCACTCCGGAAAGAATGGCACTTTGGGAATGTATACTCTCTGGTGGCTTGGGTACAAGTACCATTCTATCAGTGCTGCCGTGGAGAATGCCTGGTGCGTTTGGTGGCTCAAGCGCTGAGGATTTGATCCCCCCTCCACCACCGACTATGCCCCCGCCGCTTCCTCTCACTTCGAATTATCCACTGCTTGCATTCAACGCACAGAAATTCTTGGAACCAAACAAAGAATCATCGCCGTCCTTTATATCTGAAGGGATGATTGATATTGCTGATGATCGATCAGATCGATCAGTGGTTGACATGGATGTATCCGATGATTCTGAATAGCCTTTTACCATCGTTCAACTGATCACTCTTAATGATGGTAGTGGTGCAATTACACACATAACAAGATGAATGATAACATTATGCTGGTTTGGAGGGCTAAAGCTACACATCGTCAATCATGCCAGCTGAGAAATACAAACATCATGGCAACCGTAGAATATTAGGTTAGGCTTTAAGCAAAGTCCTTCCGGCGTACTCCTGCGTGTGCAAGTCTACAGAACCCAAGCAGGGTCATCCGCTGATCATGGTAATCCGTAATCAGTCAATGATTCGGACGTGAAATCACAGAGCAGTCGTGCTAGATAGAAATTGGGGCTTGGCGTCGAGTGTGGGTGAGTGCGAGCGAGAGGCAACAGATGGTGCGCTGGTTGGGCGTGCAGCATAACGTGGCAGCGTTTCAAGCGGCTTGCGGATAAGGAAGCCTGCAAGACCGGTCATTGTCATGCATGAGACAACATTGGTGTACACTACAAACCTTTCAATCCCGCTGCCTTTTCGCCTTGACGTCCAAAACCGTATCCAACACGGCTCCCACTCCTTGCAGTACTATACTCGATACCCTTTTCTTCGTACATTGTCGAAGTCAAAGACTGACCAGATGTTGCGGTAGCAGAGCGGTTTAGGTTTGTAGGGGGAGGCAGATGAGTGGGAAGGGTGTCCTGAGAAGCAGCGCGCCATGCCCTGATGGAGCGTCTTTGTTTGGCCGACTCGCGGAAGATGAGGCCAAGAAGCATGTTGAGACAACCGATGACAAAGAGAAAGAAGGCTGCCACGAGCGTGAAATCGTCAACGTGTTGGGAAAGGACCGAGGCACCGATTCTATACGGAAATGAGCCTGTCGCCACATCAAAAACGATAATAGTGGACGCACAGTCCCTGGAATATGCCCAATGCACCGAGACCAAATTGAGTGCCCAACACGGGAAAGAAACGATCAAAGAATGCGGCAGGCCAGCCAATTTCGGACAAAATGAGGGTGATGACTTGGAAGATGATAAAGAGGCGATTTACGACCGCCCAGAAAACACCACCAATTTGATTTGGGACGGTACTGTCTCTGTGGAGGATGTGAGGACGTGACAGAGAGTGATAGGCAGGTATGTACCCTATGTATTCACAGTCGACGAAATCTTGAGTGGTGGTGGTGTTGCTGCTCTGCTTGGCAGAATCATAGGCGTTCACAGCCTCGATGTCTGTGACCATGACAAGGATGCTGCTGGCGAAGACGAGCAGAAGGGATACGATGCTAAGTACGCGGACAGCATTGAGACCAAAGAAGACGTCTAGAAGAGATGAGCAAATGATGGGTGGGCAGAGAGGGCGACGTACAGGTGCGTATGGGTGCCATGTCAATGAGTTAGAAGAGAATGAGGTGACCCAGCACCAGACGAAAGGAGGTCAAAGGAATGGGAATGGAATAACATGCCATTAATGCACGGCCCAGTCTTATATAGTCCCGGAGAGCGTGTCGCCATTGACCAGCGCGTTCTATTGTTCTCTGCAGAAACCGCTTGTACTCGATGATTACATAACATTCATTCTATTGTCACCTCAGCAAATAATCCCATTAGCCTATCTACCAACACCAGCGCAAAATGGCATTACATGCATTGTCCATAGAGTATAGATTGCTTGAAACGAGAGGGCTATGCACAGCAGAGATGCGAAAATACTGTCCACGTAAAAGGGTCCTCGTAATGATATGTATGCTCGTAGGTCGTCATGAAGTAGGTCGTCATCCATGATCACGCATCGCCCAAAGCGGGTCCGGAAGATGTCCGCCCCGGCAATACAGTATCGGTTGGCGAAGGGGGTCCGTCATTGACAATCTGCAGAATACGCCGCTCGGTGGAAGGAGCGGGGCTCCCACTGCGGCCCACGGGTTCAAGAACAGCTAGATCGTCTGTATTTGGTGTCCAAGTACTTAGCAAGGCAGGAGTCTCTCGCAAAGGCCTCGCGCTGTTCGAATGTGATATCATGGACAACGAACGGGCCTCCGTCTCAGCAGTGCCAACAGGACTCAGCACCCTCGGTCCAGGTTGTGTCTGGACGGTCAGGATAGATCCAGCTGTGGAAGGCCTCGACGTGCGAGTACTTTGTAGCAAGGGCGTTGCCGAAAACGACGTGTGGCGGCTGTGTGTACCTGAATATTCGCTGACCGAGCCATAATGCGACGACCTCAGTGACTCGCCGGCTGCAGCGGGAGGGATGACGTTCCCAACAAGTCCATATTGATAAGGCCTGGGCTCGACACGCGAACCAGGCCTGCGACTGTCGCGCTCGGGACGTACACGTGGCTCCCAAACGTCTTCATTCTGAAGATCCTCTTTCTCAAAGATGTCATCCCATGATCGACGCCTGCGACTATGAGACACCGTCAGTAAACACTCGGAACACAAAGCACCAAGGATTTACCATAACCACCAGAGGGATCCAACGATTACTATCAGCCCAAGGAACCCGCCGAGAACGCCTCCAACTATAGGCGCGACGTTCGTCCCGGACCCTGGCGAAGCATTGCTTTGTAGGGTAGGGTTGGCGAGGGAAGTAGGTAGGTAGACGGCGGTGGGAGGGAACGACGTAATGACTGTGACGACAGTTTGCACGACCGAGCCGTCTGCAAGGGTGGTCGAGGATGCTTCGATTACTGTAGAGGGTGGCGGAGTGCTTTGGACCAGGACGGACGTAGTCAGTGGGGTATCGGCGGGGGGCTGCGACTCGGAAGATGATTGCGGGACAGATGAGCTTTCTTGACTGGTGCAAGGAGCAAACAAGGTTTGAGTAGGTTGTGATTGTGTTACTGGGATGGTTACGACAATCGGTACTTGGGCAACTTGGCCACCACCTAGCAGATATGTCAGTACCCACGATCAAAATTTGACTATTCCAGGTGCGCCACGGTCTCGCGACACCAAGAGGCAAGGGCACTCACCTCCTACTGTGTTCACCTGGGTGATTTGTGCACTTGATATACACCCGACCGACAAGCCACTGATCGTGCCTGAAGCAATGCACGACTGCTGCACGAGGGTGGTCATTTGAAGTTGAGTGCCTGCAGCACTCTGAGAGTACGAGGTCGACGGGGCAAACGTTGTGACCGCAGCATACAACGTCGCTGTAGGAGTCGGGGTACAAGACATGCCAAGATGAACCTAGAAGCAAACAAGCAATGAGGGACGCCGAACTGAAGGGGATGAGGAAAGAGAGAGAGAGAAACAAAACAAAAAAAAAAGAGAGAAAAGACGAGACAAGACCACAAGTTTAGCCGCATTACTATAGACCTGCACCGCAATCAAGTTTTTATTTGACAAGCAAATGACCGGACAAAAACTAGACAATCACACGAAGGCGGACCAAGTCACTTGTGCTCCTTCGCTTCGCCTCGCCCAGGCTGAGCGTCCTGCGCTTGTCCGACGGCGACCAAGAGGCCCGACGCCTTCGCTTATCCTCCCCACCCACAACCTTTGACACATATTCATCCTTGTCTCCTTGTGCCATAATGTCTTCCGGGTGGACCGTGGATGTGATGTCCAAAACGGCCTCGGTAGAACGTGACACATTCTCCTGCGGAGCTTTGCTACTCTTCCTCATTCTTCGCCACAGCGTTTTGCCCGCCTTCTTTACCACGTTTGCAAACGCAATGAGAGGATCCTCCATGTTCTCCTCTGGCACGTCACCATCTGTGCGCCACAATAATGATCCAGCTTCCTGCTGAATAGCTCGTTTGCGGCGTGAACGTGCAGATACACCGAGAGGTACCAAGGACCGCTTCCTACTAGGATCGATCTGCGGAAGCGGTGCAAACTTCACCGTAGGAGTGCCATGAGAGTAACCCAGGGATGAGTGGACATCTAGTGATTCAGGATTCAGCAGCGTGGGCGAGCCAGTGCCGATGGAAGAGTTGGAGTCGGATGATTCAGTGGGAGCTCTGAGGTAGATGTCGTGGGTGTCAGACGAGGTTCGGTTCAGTGACATCGGCACTCGATGGTGTCGAGGCGAAAAAAATAAAAGAAGGTAGTGTTGAATGAGTGTTGAAGCAAACGAACTCGAAGCCGAGAAGCTTTGCACCGCCCAGCACTGGTTGAACCGGTGGTGGGGAACTTATCGCTTCCGTGGCGGCGCCCGAGTCGTACACGTTACAAGTCCCTGTGATGAGCGTGGTTCGTCCCGATTCCCAGGGACCTCAGCAGTATGGTCGAAAACGATCCAACACTACCCAGTCTCTCGCTAGGATGCCTCCCGCTACACCCGGCGCTCCGTTGAAGCTGGGTGACTCCAAGGTTCTCAACACCTGGGTTCACGACTCAAAGGAATCCTCAAAGGTCATCTTCAATCAATCATGGTGGCCCGGAGTTGCAGAGGGTGACTTGCTGCGCGTAACTCAATCCGAAAATACCTCTGGCTATCTTTTCATCGTGCCCAAGGATGAAGGTTGCCCAAAACCAACCCTTCAGGCAAATTCCTCTCCATGAGCCGCGTTTGACCGAGCTCATCTCCCATTATTTCAGATATCTTTGCCCAGAAATGTTGCCGATGCATTTGCCATGAAAAACAACACCGAAGTCACGGTAACCAAGGTACGCAAGATCGCGCTGCGTTTCCATCATTTACTCTCACAAATGTCCAGGTAGACAACGACAGCTACTCCGCCGACTATGTCGAGTTCTCTTTTGCTGATCAGTATCTGGGCCGCAATGAAATGTGGAGGCTCGGTAAACACCTTGTTGGTCAATGTGTTTTCGTCGACCAAGACATTTCTTTCATCGGCGTGATCGCCGCAAAAGTTCAGAACATTTATGTCAAGGGTCGAGAGGTATACATCACCTTCATATCGTACCTTTGATTCTGACGTTTCTCACTCCAGGTGTCCTCAGGCTATGTAACACCAAGGACCAAAACAATCTTTAGGTCCTTGTCAGCCAAGGTCACGATATTCATCCAGGTTTGTCGTGAGCTCTGGCAATTTTCTGGAGACGGCGAGCGCTTTTATGAAAAAATTGTTCATTCCTTCCTCCCGACGCTTTTTTCGAAATGGCGAGAAGCAGGCACAAATCACACTGTTACGATTGTGTTGATTTCCAGGGTTCATTATGATGCGATGGAGTTGGAGTATGCTGCGGGACCTTTGCGTCGCGACGATGATGGAAGGTGGTACAAGGACTTTTTTAAGATCATCACAGATTTGGAAATAATCAATGACTGGAAGTCAACCTTGTTTCTCCTCAAGGACTCCTTCTGGGCCTTTCAACGTGACATTCTTTTGGCGCACCACTACCACCAAGCTTCCATGGAGTCTACCAAGCCTAATCAAGCGCGTCTGGTTGGACAAATATCATATGCTCATGATGGTCCCATTCTCGAGGCGCTTAATCTGGGTCTCAATCCCAATGAGACCCATTACATCGACCGTTCTTTGTCGTCGACCGGTGTCTCGACAATAATCATAACCCCAGGAACTGGATACTTTCGTGTATCCAAACAACTCTTACGCTTGACGACAACGAGAATGTTGGACCAGGGTTTCGGGCTTGACCTTGTCTCTCTTGCAAAAGCTCCGCTCCATCAGAGTCCTATCTTCAGCTTTCAAGGGTACGAGCCCAAGTTTGACAGAGATGGAACAAACAGCATCCGTGACTTGGATCCGCTATGGGGTGGCGATGAGATACTTAGTGATGCAACTACACGGCAAAAGACAACATTTTGGTGGGAGCCATTCTGGATCGGCGTGACATTCTGGGACAAGCAAATGGACCTACCCTTTCGAAGGGATAGGTCAGTGCAGTGCAGTGCAATCATGTCTTTGAAAGCCGGACTAATGTCTGAGGTGTGCTAGGTTCATCGCAAGGGCAAAAATGCACGAAATACAGATGCTCGGGCTGTTGGAGCACGATGTCCTTTCGACTATTGAAGTTCCTTTCTTGCCCGAATTCCGAGACTTGTTGGTCACCCCTCGCGATTCATACAATGAGGACAGGGCTCCATCCGCGGCTGAGGCAGACTTGGACCTGTTTGCGTCCAAGAAGGAAAGTGGGCCTCCAGGTAGCACGCGGACTTCATTTGCATCAAGTGCGAGCAGCACAGTGGTGCCTTCATCTTATCGCTCATCCACGATCTCGGAAAGGCGCGGCATGAATTCGCATCGCACCTCCATTGCTTCTACACGTATTGCGCCAATCGAAGAGAGCCCGCGTCGGATCTTCATGGAACTCCCGCCCGAAGGCAACGAGGATGGTCCAGTCCCTTCAGTCACTGGACTGAGCACTTCTCCATCTCAATCTTCAATGAGGTCCGGACGTTCCGTCTCTACGACCGTCTCAACCATCACAGCACCCGATGATGTCACACCACCTTCCACGACTTCACGGCTCGCGAAACTCGCCCCTTCCTGGCTCTACAATCCCTTCCGAAATAACCTGGCAGCTGAGCCACAGACATCGCCGAACACTCCAATACATAACACTACGCCAACAACGCCAACCCCATCTATTCGCGTTCCCATCACTCCCAATAGACCAGTGACACCATCCGCATTCATTTCCCGTTCACCCCAACCCATGGCTATTATTCAGACTACCTCGGGCAGGACGACACTTAGCCGCACGTACGAAGAAGAGCTACCGATAGCAAATCCTCATCGCGGCTCCGCATCGCGATACTCACCCTTGAGTACACCACCGCGTGATGAATCGACATTTGGGAAACGTCGTAGTGCCGCTCTCACATCGCTCAACATACCATTGTCGTCCTCTTCACCACAGCCAAGTTTCCGGACGAACCCCTCGCGCCCCCAGTTTGGGGTGTCGTACACACAAACCTCGCTCGCACGCCGTTGGGAACATATCTTCCCCACCCCGACATACAAACACGAGGTCAAGTGGAAATCGATGGTCGCACCTTCTTGTCTCCCGCTTACCGTGGAGCACTTCCCGAGTAGTGCGGAATTAGAGTCATCTTATGATGTTTTCTCGTACGACTTTGTCGTGGATCCCACAGAAATGCGCTCGTTCTTGGTGAAGCCGCCGAATGTGCAGGGCACGGCGGATGAAGTCCGTCGTGCTTGGGCGCTGGTCGTAATGCGAGGCATGGTCGCCGTCCGACTTGCCCAAGGCTTTCAATTCGTTCTTCGTTCCCAAAATTCACCAGATGAAAAGTCGACTTTGCAACGCCCCAAGTCATTTGTGGGCGAAGAAGACACCGCGCCCAAACCGGGCGGTGCAGCCGAGGTCTTGAACTCCACCAAGGGGCCCGTATACCTGAGTATGAGTAACGAAATCCACCTGATATCGTATACTGGGGAAGCAATCCAGGTTCGTCGATATGTCCGGAGGATGCCTCCAACGCAACCGTTCGACTACGAATGCCTGATTTGGCCAAAGCTGGGTGTCGGGTATACAGAACTAAAGACCAAGTTTGTGTCACATGGACTAGAGAACTATGGGTGGAATAGGTCAGTAAGCCATCCAGACTGACCATGATGGTTCGACTCAAGCTTTGACAGGCTGGACATGCTGGTTGCGGGCTATGAACACCAGTTCAATGACTCCCTGCGCTATTGGCGCACTAGATTCGTTATTATACCGTCAGCCGATCCACCTGAAATAACGAGTGGGCCCAGTGGGGAGAAACTGGATGAGGAAGAGATTCGATTGATGGGTATGGACAAACTCGCAGAGATATTCACCAAGGCGCGCTGGCAGGCACCAGACGAACGTCGGCAACAGCTACCCCCTCCCAGGTTCTTGCCTACGACGTTAGGTCCCGCTTATTCTGTCCTGGATGAATCGCTCATGTCCCAACTCGATGAGATACATGCTGCTGGTCCACTCAAGAAGAAGATGAAGAGCGAGCGGGAAATTGCAGACATGACTCTCCCTGCCATTGCCAAGGCGATGCGCGATGACGATGGTGTACCTATCAAACTCCATCGCTGGCATCGGAAGGCATATCCAGACTCGTTCACGGGATTCGATTTCGTCTCGTGGCTTGTCCGGGAATTCAGGGATGTCTCCTCGAGAGAGCAAGGGACGGAGTGGGGGGCGAAACTGCTTGAACAAGGTCTCTTTACGCACTGCACCGGTCGCCACGGTTTTTTGGATGGGTGAGTGACATGAGTGGTCATCCGGGATCGGCAACCAATGCGGTTTAGCCACTACTTTTATCAGCTCAGTGGAGAGTACGTGACAGTGAGCACACCCTCCAGAGGGTGGTTCAAAGCCAGTCGCCACACATCGTACGAGGAAAACCTGATTGGACGAAGTTACTACCCGTCTAATCAAGGCAAGGCAAGTGGGATCAGCCCGAGGCGGACGAGAAAACATATGATCCTTACGCAGAGCATGGTCATTGATGTCGACCCCGGAAAGGTGGGCCGTGCCTCCTTTGAGCTTTCCTACCTGGTACTGACACGGATCCTGTTATACAGAAAAGTGGCCAGGCGGAGTCTGTTATCTTGCACCATGATATCATACAGAACCCAGGGACAGTCTTCCATTTTGAGCTTCAATGGATCGGATCCACTGCACGGTGCATCGAGGACACGCTTCGACAATGGAGTAGAGCAATTGAGAGATATGGCCTCAAGCTCGTGGAGGCATATGTGACCGAAATCAGCGACGTTCGAGATCGTAATGCGTTCCAATCATGCTTCCCCTTACGTCTAGCCATTCCCCCGCCCATTGTCCCCGACTTGGAGAAGAGAATCTCAGACTGTTCGCAATCAACGCACTATTTTGAATATGCACTTTTGAGGCGATTTGGATTCATCATCGATGTCGAGGCGATGAATATGTATCCCAAGGATGTAGACGTGGTTTACTCCTACCGGCGAGAACCATTCAAATACTCCCAGTTTGTCCACCGATCAGGAGCTGCGTTCGTCCAAGTGTTGGGGGGCTCACAGGGGTTCCTCTTCTTGACGAACCGCCTTATGGGTGCTGGCCGTATGGGCACGACGATGAAAAGCAGGGATAGACCTGCGGCTGCTGCCGATGAAATTCGATCCCAACTTTACGAATTTTGTTCCAACGAAGCTGCTTTGATGAGATTCTACGACGAGGAGCTTGCTGCTCTTGGCCCTGATGACCCACCTCCGTTGAGTATATAGGTATCTGAATGCATTTGGACGAATGAAGCAACGAGTGATAAGAGTGCCAGCGGATTCAGGACCATGTATACATTGGAGCCAAAGGTCATGACACGGAGCTTGCATCAACAATCACTTCACGGCCATTGCTTCGCACCGATCGCCTGAGAGGATCCCGTGAGAGAGGCTTGCGCATGTCTGTCAAGGTTGAGAGTAAGTGCTGCGGATCGGAGCTGTGGATCGGACTGACCGAATGCATCCTCCTCGTCCTTTCCACCTTTACCGACGCCAAGTGCGCCATAGTACTCTCTTACTCTGCGATACACACTATACCCAAATCCCTCGTACATGGTTATTGCGAGTGCGTTGTTGCAGCGAACGTAAAGATCGACGAAGAATCCCTTGTAGTGTTCGTCGGAAACGAGTTCTAGACGATTGACGAGGCTGCGTGCAAGGGAGAGACGACGATACTCGGGAGCGACGGCCAGTGCGGTGATGTGACCGTGCCATTCAGAGGAGGAACCTTCGGCCTTTCCAAGTACTGTGCGAAGACGGAATCTGTGTGATCGATGAGATGGTCAGAGGTGAAGGGCGTACTGTACCCCATCATGCGTCCGCTGGGTGCCTCTTGAACGCAGCATAAATCGGGCCAGCGCGAGAGATAGGACAAGTAAAAGCTGACACCATACTAGAGGGGGGGTCCCGGGTCAGCAAGTGTGGAGGCGCGGCATGGTCACATACGGTCTCGGTCCAGACATCCAAGTTGCTGGGGGTTGAGCTTTAGCGTGTTCTGGGAGACACGAGATCCAAGCTTACATGTTGTTGAACTTGAACATGTCTGTCGCCATGAACGGTCTTAGGATGCTCATCTTGAAGGTGAATGGAGTGCACGGAGTCCTGTCGCTATTGAAGGGTTATGCGCGGATACCCCTGGAACCTTATTCACAGACGGACTATTTTCCAATCATCTTCGCTGTATCCATGTATCAGCAGTTTTCTGCGACTGCACCCCCCGACTATGGACATACCCCGTTGATGGGGTCCCTCTCTGCGGGCCCAAGCACAGTTGCCCCACAGGCCACAACGACGGCACCTCCCTCGCACCAAAAGCCGCCACCGCTCGTCGCGACAGGCGACTGGGCGCACGAACTCGTCCAACTCGCGAGAACTGCCGAGCTCAAGTACGTTCCCAGAGATATCTTGCATTTACCCCGTGGGGGGTCCTTTTCTTCGACTACGAGACCGTGCCATCATGACGAGTCTGACTTGGTTCGGCTGCGTTGCCCCTTAGGAAGCACTCCCTGACCCTGCAGCTCCACACGGCACACATCGTATCCGCACATGCGAGTCTTGAACAAAAGGATAAAGCTATCCAGGACATCAGAGAACAGAAAAACAAGTACGTCCGGTATGGGTGATCAAGCTGCCGTATCACAACCATGACAACTGCTCTGGTTTAACATCATGATCGTCTCGCCATCGGCATGGGTTCCAATCACGCAATGTTCTGATCCATTCTTGTGATGTGCAGACTTGACAGCGAACGAACGCGATTACTCAATGCTCTCGCAGAGGTTCGAGTTCCTTCGCCTGCGACAAGTGCTGCTATATTGACGTGATGGCCGTCTCTATCGGCTAACAGATAAATTCGGACCGCGACAAGGTGGGTGCGTGACCTGTGGGCCGAACAAGGTCTGAAGGGGGGGCTATCTAGGCCGACCTGCTTGAGGCATCTATTTCGAGAGAGTATGCATGGATTCCCTACTCGGCTATTAATATCGGGTACTGAAAGCCGGATCGAAGATGCATAGAGCTTCGTCAACAGATCGCTACTCTGCAAGATGGAGAATATGCGGCAGCCAAGACGGAAGTGGATCGGTTGCGTCAAGAGCTTGGGCAATCCCCATTACCGCCATTACAAGCTACGTTGGATGAGAAGGCGTCCCAGTGAGTACGCGATTCCCACGCTAGATGGTGTTGCTTGAACGGCACTTTGGGTGTCGGTATATCTGAGTTACAAATGGATGACCTGCTGCCAGTGGCGGAAGGAGCCGACTTATTCTTATCCCGGTTTCCTCACGTGTGCTACGCTACTGACTCGGCAACATAACTTTGCAGATACTTGCGCGATCGGCGGGTCAACGGCGAGAAACGGAGTGCGAGTGACGTGAGTCAGGAAGCGGCATTGGGCACGACAAAGCGGCCCAGGGGTCGTCCAAAGGGGAGTAAGAATCGGGCGAGCAGAACGGGTGGAAACGCATCAGGAGGAGATGCGGGCACGGCGGTGGTTTAGATGTGACATTGGTCATCATTATTGGCATGATACCATGAGAGGGGATGGTAATGATGATATATGACTCGTGGTAGTCAGACGAACCGGTTTGTAATCGATGGATTTGCCGCGATGCCGTCGCTTAGTCAGAAAAAGTCATATACGGTGAGCTGGCGTGGTTGCTGACGGAATTATCTGCCGCGTTTGCCGTGCCGAATGTACCATTTATGGATATGGTTGGCGGTCATGAGGTAAGCCGGTTCGAGCGAAATGAGTCGATTGTTCTCCCCTCAACTCATCCTTCCTCTTTCGTCATCTTCCGATTCGGCCCTTTGGCTTTCCCGTGTCCCCCTTTATAATGCCACTTCATGGCCAGTCCTCCTCCTCCCCACCACAATGGCCCGCTCCCCCACACACCACGCCAGTCTCGTAGACCCTGCTCTACACTCCCCCGCACTCCTCCAACTCCTCGATATCAAGCTCTCCAGACCCGTCCTCGGTATGTCCTCCCTGCTCGTCCATCCCCCCTTTACTTACCTTTCTTCTAGAATACGTCGTCGACTGTGTCCTGGACACCGTTGATTATGCCATGGGTCGACCATCCTCATCCCGTCGCGGTCGCACCCATGCGCGCCGCTCCGAACATGCATCATTCGTCAACTTTGCCTACGATGTCCTCACCCGCGCAGAGGTCACCATCCCCACTATCCTCGTTTCGCTCGTCTACATCAACAGAGCCAAGCCTCACCTTCAAATCGCCCTTGAGGAATGGGCGTGCGAGCGCGTCTTTCTCGGCGCTATAATGGTTGCGAGCAAGGTACATTGCCGCTGTCGCTTCCCACGTCATATGTTTCTCATCCATGTCCCATTCTCAGTACCTCAATGACTCCACTCTCAAAAACGTCCACTGGGCGCTCTGTACGGGCGTGTTTGGCAAGCGCGATGTCGGCCGCATCGAGCGCGAGTTTCTCGACGTCCTCGACTTTGAGCTCTCCGTCACCGAAGACGATATTCTCAGCCACCACGACACACTCTCCGCGGTTGCTCTGCCCTATCACATCCATCGTCCCCACGTGGATGCTCACACCCGCACCCACTATCACCCCGCAACCCACGCTGCTTGCCCAGACCTGGATCCCTCCAGCCCCAAATCTTCTTCATCTGGGAGCACCCCTGAGCCACTCACACCCGAAACCCTTGTCGATCCTGCGTATGGTAGCCACCCCAAGGTGTCCCATGTGAATATGGATGATAGTGCCACTCGGGTGGTACAGATTCCGTCAAAACCATCCCAGCCCGTCACATCGACGATGGACATCATTCGGGCGTTCCCTCTTCCCGTGTCACATTCACATTCTCATCGATTACCTTTTGCGCCCTCGCACAAGCCACGCCCTCGTACTTCACACCATCCCCATTATCCGATCACCCAAGTCGTCGCATAGCTATACTTATTTCCCTTTTCTCTCTTGTTTTTGCGTGGTATCACTATATTTTTCCGACACATACCACACCATATGTCTGCATCTAGTACACTAATACGACAAAAGTCAAATGAAATACTATTACCCCACTTGCGTGCGTGTGTTTCAGGTTGACCGGCTACTAAGTGCACCGGATTGTGTCATCTTGCTTTGTGAAGCCGCATCAATAACCGGCCAAGTCGGGTCTTCTTCTTGCGATGCGGTTGGATCGGGTCCGTCTTGGCCAATCCGACCACGCCCGGTTTCACAGGCCCCGATACTGCCGGTACAGCATTTGCCCACCTCCCCATCGCCACACTTGTCTCTGCTGCGCCTGGCATTGCCTGCGCAATCACTCGGCCGTGGAGACGAGTAAACGTGATGCCCATCCACGCTGTCTCTGCGCTTGTCCCCATCCGTCGGCTGTGGTGGGTTTTTTTTCCCACTTTGACGGGCGACGTGATCAGATTGCTCCGAGAGGATAGGACTACCCAAGCCGGTGGTGTGTAACGCTCGCACGATCGGACGCATATCTTGCCGAGCCCCTTGGCCTTATCCTGGCACGCAGGCACCCGAAGCAGCCTGCGGCAAACCACAAGGGTGTGGGAAGACCCTCCCCTTGCATTGGCGGATCGACAGGGGGGGGGGGAGACAGCGGTGCGCATTGCTCTCCAGCACAGCAAGCCGCCATCCAACTAGATGACCTCTCCTCCTTTTCGGCGCATGTGGATCCCCGACCTTTTCCCGTGCGGTACACCCAGTCCTAGTACACGGCGAATTCGGGGGCACAGGCTCACCGTTCCTGTGCCAAGCCGGCCAGGGCGTTTTGAGGTGACCGAGATCGCTCTTCTGGCGAAAATTCCCGGTTGTGGATGTGCACGATACGAGATTTTCTGCTCGCTTTGGATCCGGGTGGCGTGTTCCTATTCCTCCTCGACCGGTATCAAATAAATCCATTTATTCTTCCCTAATTTTGGGTTACACTAACCTACAAGAGCTGAAATGTAAAGTTGAATGAAACATGACACTAGTGTGGAGTATCGCTTCCTAACTAGGGAATGTATATCTTGGAGTATCCTTCCACGCTAGCGCAGCCATCAGACGCGAAATCTGGAACAAAACCATCGCTTACTTTGTTCGACAACACGGACACGTGTGCTTTGAGACAGATGAGCGAGACGCCAAGTTTATTCGGCAGTCATCACAAAGTGCAAGACATCTGCGAGTGTCAATCAAGCATCAAAAGCAATCCCCCAAGGGTGCTCACCGACACGGCCAGCAAATAATCTGACGCGGCTCCACTGTGCATATGACACAGTTTCTTCTTGCTTCATCGATCGTACCTTCAGGTCGTGGGACAACAGTGGCTGGTCTGCGCGCTTGGATCACGTCGGTCCACCCGTCCTTGGTATCTTGTCCCGGGAAACCTGATGAAGGGCCAGACACCAACTGATTGAAACGTCGCCGCGTCAGGGGAGACGACGAATGATCAGCCAGGTGGGCCAGTAAGTGGGATGCCGAGGTCGATGTGACGGCAACGGAAGCAAGGTCTGCATACAGGTCGACGGTCTCGATTTGATGATCGTACAATGTATTTTCTGGATTGTCAGAAATGGATGAAACAGAGTCGACAGAGTCTGAACGCGAACGCGAGGTGGGTTCGTATTCATCAAATTCATCGTCGCTGAGCTGTTCTCCGCGAATGAATCTATCATAAATATCCTGGTCGTCAGGTGGAGCGGTGTCATCCGCATCCGTAGAGGATGAAGAGTGTATGCGCGGGCTTCTCAAGAAACCCCCAAGGAGAGTGTACAGTCGTTTGAGAAAGCGAGCTACGCCAATGCTTAATTTGACGAATTCACGATACCATGCGAGGTCTAACCAGAGGTCGCCGTCGTTGGCAGTCGCTTTGACATTCTTGATTTCGTTTGCAAACCCTTTTTTCGTCCTGCGGTTCTTACCGTGACCCTCGAGGGCGTGTGAGATGGATGAGACGCCAAAGCGGCTCAGTTGTACTGTTGGGACCTTTGTTTGGTCGAGAGGGGAAGAGGGCATGAGAGGGATGCCACCGACCTCGTTTCCAAGGCCGGCGACGCTAGAAGTTTCGAGACTGGCGGTGCCCATGCGGAGGAGAGCGATGGAAAAGTCTTCGTCGAGCCTTGGTAACAGAGCGGCGCGGTGGCCGAATAGGGGACGGGAAAGGGAGCCTTCTGTGAGGATCTGGGTAAAGGCATTGAGAAAGATGGCGAGTAAAGTGATGGAGAGGAGGATTGATTCGAAGAGACAAGGCATATAGTTGAGAAGGGGATAGGTAGCGTCGGAGAACCAGAGAACCCAGTGGAAATGGACGAGGGCGATGATGGATACGAAAGCGGAAGGGACGAGGCGATGATGTGACCAGGATTGTTTTATTCCCAGAGAGTGTACGATTGTGAGCTGGATGGGGATGAGATACTCGGGAGAGAGATAAAGGGGAGAGACAGACTTGCAAGAGAGGGAGGATGATGGTGAAGACGACGTGGACGTCTGGACGGGAGGGAGAGCCATGGAGTTTTGTAGCGTGTGTCAATGGGGACGAGTATATGTGCAACAGGAAGGCATAGCCGAACTGGGAGATGGAGATGGATGTGATGGTTCGATGGGGATGTGGTAGTATGACATACCAGGTTGAACGGGGAAGTGTTGCTATTTGTGCCCTCCAAGCCGCGGGAGAGGGCGTCGACGCAGAGGGCACCGCACACGGAGCAAAAGGTGAGCCAGCAGAGGGCGGCGGTGTCGTGCTGGGGTAGCGAGGAAGCGAGGGAGAGAAGCCACTGGGCACGACAGTGAGCTGTTTGGGCAAGGATGGTGAACCAGAGCAAGAGGGACTTGAACAAGAAGAAGAGGGAGGGGAGACGAAATAAGAGACGGACGATGGAGGAGGAGAGGTTGAGGGGGAAGATGGTGTGGAGGAGGCGCCGTCCGTGTCTTGGCAGCGGTGCGGGGAAGCGAGAGGGTCTATGTCGGGGTGGGATGACGATGTTTTGTATGCGGTGCATGAGGACGGCCTGCCAAAGGGTGAGACGGTGCGAGGCGCGCAAAGCAAGGCGTACCATGACGACGAGGCCGACGACGTAGCCAGACGTGAGGAATCCCCATGGACCGGGGAGGGGCGGGTTTGGGTGCGGTTGGTCGAGGTCGTGGTCGTTGAGCGTGCGGAGGCGGGCGAGGAGGCGGGCGAGCGAGCGAGCCATGATGACCGTTGCTTCGTTCAGCCGTGTGCTCGCTTACATAACCCATGTCTCTCCTGCACGCGCTCCGAGCTGCGTCTCTGCCCGCCCTCGCCGTGCCCGCGTCGGCCATTCGCGTCCTCGACACTCCCCCCGCTTTTTATTCATCCCTCCTCGTGCGCGCATCCTCCTTCTCCTCGTCACCCGCTCATCTCTCTCAGGACATCATCCATCGCGCAAAACGACGCATCTTTCTCTCCTCCCTCTACATCGGCGCGTCCGAGCACCATCTGGCAAGTCCCCCTCTCCTCGTCCTTCCCCTCCCCCTCACCCGCACCAGCTCGCCTCCCTCGACACCGCACTCCGCCGACACGACCGCCTCCATCTCCACCTCCACCTCGACTACAACCGCACCACCCGTCCCGGACCAGACTCCCCTGTCCTCGCCCTCCTTCCCCTCCTACGCGCCCATGGCTCAAGGGTCCATGTCTCCCTCTTTCGCAGCCCAAAGCTCATCTCCACCCTCGTCCCTCCCCGCTTCAACGAGGGCTGGGGAACCTGGCATCCAAAAATATACGGCGCCGACGACGACGTCATCATCACCGGGTCAGTCTCCCCATGTCCGTGCCTCTACCCACGCTCACTCCCCCCCCCAGAGCTAACCTCAATAGATCCTACTTTACGAACCGCCAAGACCGCTACGTCCACTTCAACGCACAGCCCGGGCTTGCAGACTACTGCTTCTCCTTTCTACAGCTAATATCCTCCTTTTCGTACAACATCTTCTCATCACCCAGCATAGATGCCCCTATAATACAATGGCCCGATCCTTCCACCCAGCCTTGGAAAATACACTCCAAGCTCCACAACGCACTCTCCCAATTCCAGGCTGCCCATCTCACCCCCTCCCCTGCTACCACTGACACCCTCCTATTCCCACTCATACAAGGCGGTCAGTTCAACATCCGCGAAGAAGAGCGCACCCTCTCCATCCTCTTCGACCATGTGGCATCTCATCATTCCAATCCCGCACCCGCAGTTACCTGGACCAGTGGCTATTTCGGCCTCTACAAACCATACCAGGACATGATTCTCAGCTCTCCCGCTGCATGCGACATCATCTCCGCGAGCCCAAAGGTAGTACCGTATACCCTATATTTCCCATGCTTTCTCATCAGTTGCAGGCAAACGGTTTCTATGGCTCCACTGGACTGTCTGGTCTCATCCCAGAGGGGTATACTTTGTTGGAACAAAGGTTCATGCGCGCAGCGCGTACAGCCAATCGCCTGCCCGATCAATGCGACCATCCCGTCACGCTTTCAGAATGGGAACGTCAAGACTGGACCTACCACGCCAAGGGTATCTGCATCCCTCTCTCGCTCGCCACCATCACACTCATCCTGTATACAGGCATCTGGCTTTCCCATTCCAGAGATCGTCCCCCCACGTTGACGTTGTTTGGCTCGACCAATCTGAACTCGCGGTCCGCGAATCTCGACACCGAGCTTTCTTTTATAATGGTCACGTCCTCACAGGCGTTACAGAAATCCCTACACGAGGAGGTACGCAATTTGCAACGATGGGCAAGGCCTTGGAGAGGTGCAGACAGAAAGGTTCGGTGGAGAACGAAAATGACCGTCGGGCTAGTTGGTGGCATGCTGTAACGCGAACGTCTCAACTCACCAGCACCAGTGGTTTGTATCTGCACGACCTGAGGTGCGGTATACGCATCACATGGAGGTAATCCAATCGCATTCATCGGATTCGCCGCGGCAAACCACCACTGTCGCCTAAGTGGCAGCGATGGACTGCGTTGGTTCTGCAGACCTAGGAGAATCACCTTTTACTTTCTTCTTTTCCTCTCTCTCGCTACCACCATTGGGGGGCGTGACGTACTCGAATCTTCTGGTATCGAGGGTGAAGGTGACCGGGCCCTATGACACAAGGTCAACTCGAGTGCGATCCAGTCCTGCAATCATACCTCGTTTGTCAAACCGACATCCATCATGGCACCAAACTGACCGTCTATGCATACCCTGAGTTTCTCATGTTGTGTGGCATCCATCGCCAAAGCCTCACCTTTGATGCGATCTGGCACGTACAGCTGCTTCATCTTGTTTAAAAACACGCCGTACAGCTCACGCGACGATTCTGCCGACTATCCAAGCACGTTGGCAAGAGCAGACGATGTATAGCGATCCAACGAAACGAACCATCGCTCTATGAAAATCCGGTTTGCTCCCTTTGGTCGTATTCGCTAACAGCGTGAATTGTGACACACAGAGGACTTCGCCCGCAATGTCCTTGACGCTAGTCTTCCACATCGCACCGCTCGCGTCCGAAAACGCACGCAGAGAGAGTCTGTCGTGGATGCAAATCGTCAGCTTGTGGCGAGATCGGGTTTTGGGTCGTACATCTTGCTGGAGAGGATGTCGACGTCCACGGGGGTGTCGTCTGGCTTGCAAGAGGAGGGGGGGTGTTTTGTTGAGTCATGGGGTGTGTTGTGGATGCGTATGCATACCAGTTCCGATACCGACTAGAACCATGAGTCCTCTTGATATACTGGAGATCACTTTACCATCGACTTGCAGAACGTGAGGAGATCGTCCCGCAGATTGGCTTGGGCTGCTTACCGGTGACGGATGCGGTCGTGACGCGTTGTACTACCGCTCTCATGATGGTGCAGAGATCGTCTCAATCAAGTAACTATGTGGTACACGCCGGGGGTATAGCAATCTGACTAGAGAACGTCCTCGTCAATGACACCACACCCTAAACACCAATCTCGAGAATAAATCGTCGCAATCTGTCCTGGAGCGATCCCCTTCTGTGGTGTACGAAAGATGATGTGCAATCCTCGGGGACCTCTGCAAGGGATCAATCAATGGCTATATCGAACGAGGATGTGTGCACCACCCACCGATGAACGGTACATGGTACGCTGGTCATACAATGTCGATACTTTACGTGCATTTCTAGGCCACAAGGCAGTGATACCTCCTTGGGCTCATCATCCGCCCATATCCAACAAAAATCGCGAACACGGATGCTCTCAACGTACAACGCTGGATGATCCCTGTCGAACACTCAGCAGAGTAGCAGGCAAACAGACGGTACAACTCACGCCCCGGGCACGATAAAAATGGTGTTTGTCTCTGGATCCTTTCTAGCTACAAACATTCTTTGCTGCACGCCACTGATTTTGGCCCCTTGACCAATCGTATAACTCCAGAGTCCTTGATGAATGCCCGCTTGCTTCCCGGTGGTCATATCCACAATCAGCCCGGGCTTGGGTACGATGTATTGCGCTGAAAGGGTCTGAATAAGTGACAAACCGAGAGAACAGAAACAAAAGTCACATATAAAGTTGCTAAACTTTTTTCGTTCTCCAACAAAGCAAAGACCCATACTCTCATCTCTGGTTGCCGTTGGTAATCTCCACTCGGTGGCAAGAGTCCGAACCTGAGCCTTTGTCAATTGAGAAAGTGGGAACAGGGCACGCGAAAGGCTATTTTCAGATATAGAGGACAGGTAGTATGTTTGATCCTTGGTCAAGTCCAAGGGTTTCCACAGCATGGGACGCGGCCTTGAGAAATGGTCACTTGTATCCCATGTCTTTCGAGCATAGTGTCCTGCCATGGCACAGTCAGGAATGCTGGGTAGCATAGTTCGGAGAGGACTGATACCAGTCGCAAGCCATGCATTTGAGAACGCAGACGCCTTCGTAACGCTATCTAAGAGGGCACCGAATTTAACTTCCCTGTGTCTATCAAGACGCGCAAGGTGACATGGGATAAACTGTGCTTACTTGTTGCACCAAACGTCAGGATTGGGTGAAAGTCCTGAAGCCCAGTCCCTTAGGGATGGTTCAAACACTCGTAACCAATATTCTCGACTGAGATTGATCTGCTCTCTAATGAGGGGCGTTTCATCATTGCAGGGGGTATCGGACACACCATCTTGACGGGTATGTCGAGCAGCCGACAGACGCGTTGCACGTCTTCCCAGTCTTTTTTCCACTCGCATCCGTCGTCTGACCCGGATTCGTCGCGTGTGTCCCAGTTCCGCATGAAGACTGCAGAGAGGTCATATCCCTGAGCAACGTGATGAGACAGCAATATATCGAGAGACGAATGGACCAACGTTCGAGACATCGGCCAAGAGCTTTGCAGTCACCGAAGAGTCGACCCCTCCAGACATGGCCACTACGACTTGCATGGACGTTACAAAATCTCGCAGGGCACTGTACTGTTTGATATACCTTTGTCTCCTCTCAACGGTGTGGTTGAGCCTGCATGATGGCGTCGAAATTGTCTCCAACGTATTGGACGATGTCGGACAAGATGGAGCATCCCAACTCGGCGTCACGGCAGAATAGACCGCGTGACTCATCTTCAAGTATCATAATGGTCGTCAGGACCAAAGCTGATGGTAAATCTTCTGTTCCTCCCATGGCCTCGATTGACACCCGTTCGGAGGCCCATCACAGGCAGAAATACTACTCCGAGTCACCTCAGCGATCGCTGCAGAGCTGATCAAATCGCATGACGCCAACGAAACCGTCTCTCTCAATGAGCTCCGCGCCAAGATGTCCAAAAAGTTTAGCTTTGGAGGTGTCCCCAGGCTTGTCGATATCATCAGCGCGATTCCGGACGACTACAAGAAGGCGCTCCTTCCCAAGCTCCGTGCAAGACCAATACGGACGGCAAGTGGAGTACGCGAGTTCCAACAACACCCCATCTATCCGGCACGTTGCTTATCCTTTCGTTTCTTAGATTGCGGTGGTTGCAGTCATGTGCAAACCCCATCGATGTCCGCACATCGCCATGACAGGAAATATCTGTGTGTGAGTAAGCTTGATATCCACGATATCCACGATCCTTGACGTCTTACACAGATACTGTCCAGGTGGACCCGACTCCGATTTCGACTACAGCACGCAGAGCTACACTGGCTATGAGCCAACGAGTATGCGTGCCATCCGAGCTCGTTATGACCCGTATGAACAAACGCGTGGCCGCATCGAGCAACTAAAAGCCCTTGGTCACAGCGTTGACAAGGTTCGTGTGGCCACTCTTCTTGATCGTGGATGCTCATTCGAACTAGGTCGAATTTATCATCATGGGCGGCACGTTCATGAGCATGCCAGAGGACTACCGTACAAAGTTTATCGCCCAGCTACACAATGCCCTCTCAGGATTCACTGGTTTGGACGTCGACGAAGCAGTTCGTTACTCGGAACAGAGCAAGTCAAAGGTGATTGGTATCACCATCGAAACTCGACCAGACTACTGCCTACGCCCTCATCTCAGGCAAGTCTAAAGTGGCCTCGACGAAAGATGGTATCTGAGGTTTTCCAACCGCAGTCAGATGCTTCGTTACGGATGCACTCGTCTAGAGATTGGAGTGCAATCCGTTTACGAGGATGTCGCAAGAGATACCAACCGCGGACACACGGTTCGTGCTGTATCCGAGTCTTTTCATCTCGCAAAAGATGCTGGCTTCAAGGTTGTCGCACACATGATGCCTGACCTCCCAAATGTTGGACTCGAAAGGGACCTCGAGCAATTCAAGGAGTATTTCGAGAACCCTGCTTTTAGAAGCGATGGTCTTAAAATATATCCGACGCTGGTAATTCGTGGAACAGGTCTGTACGAGCTTTGGCGCACTGGGCGATACAAGAATTATACACCAAACGTTTTGGTCGATGTCGTCGCTCGTATTCTTGCGCTAGTCCCACCGTGGACGAGAGTGTACCGAGTACAAAGAGATATTCCACTCCCTCTCGTGACGAGCGGTTGCGAAAACTCGGGGAACTTGCGGGAACTCGCTCTCAACCGTATGAAAGATTTTGGTGCAGAATGCCGAGATGTACGTTTCCGTGAAGTTGGTGTGAGTCCTTTTCGTATCGTCGGTGCTAGTGCGCCACAAATTTACATTATTGATAGATCCACGAGATCCACCACAAGGTTCGACCAGAGTCGGTGGAACTTGTTCGTCGGGACTACACGGCAAACGGTGGATGGGAAACATTCCTGTCTTATGAAGACCCTGAACGAGACATTCTCGTTGGGCTATTACGTCTCCGTAAGTGCTCAGATGAAGGTACGTTCAGACCGGAGCTAGTTCGCAAGGAGGGCGCAGAGTGCGGGTCGAGTATAGTGAGAGAACTACATGTTTACGGGACGGCGGTGCCGGTGCATGGTCGTGACCCGACCAAGTTCCAGCATCAGGGTTTTGGTACCTTGTTGATGGAGGAAGCAGAGCGGATAGCAAGGGAGGAGCATGGGAGTGTAAAACTGGCTGTTATTTCGGGTAAGCTATCGTTCATTCGACCAGCGTTTTCATTTGACGCGGTGTTTGCAGGGGTTGGCACACGAGACTATTATCGCAAACTTGGCTACGAACTCGATGGCCCATACATGAGCAAGTCGCTTGTATGACATGTATGCATTGTACACCTACGCTATATTATTATTTTTACTTGGTATGTTGGTCACCGATGACGAGCGTATGAAAGTTGGGAAACACCAGTTCCTCCTCGACAGTTTTCCGTATGACATCCTGAATGAATCGCTCGACCCGCGTCACATTCTTCAACACATGTTTATCCGCCTGACCGATTTCGCTTTCGATCAGTATAGATGGCAATAGACGCTGGCCGACTGGCAGAGGCTTTCCCTCTCGTTTCCCGCCCGTGTCGTCGTCCGTATCGGGCGGTGTGCTCGACTGGCTCCGTTCTCGTCGACATGCAGGGCCATACTTGTCTAGTTCGTCCAGTATGCAGATATGAACACGTCCGCGACTGCCCTCATACGCCACAGCGACTTCCCCATTGAACACGAGACCGGTCACGGAGAGTTTGATCGGGAGTGACATGAAAGACGGGGACGGGTAATTGATAAGCAACGAGGTTGTCAGCGTCAAGCGAAGATTCGAATGCCAATTCAGATAGAGATGTAATTGGAGATCTGGTCCTGCCTGCTGTTCGTCTGGTGGTGGCGCCTGTCGCGTCGTCGGATGGCCGACGCCAACGGACGACGCCGGTTCGTAGACGGAACCCGCCTTGGGGGACGACGTGAGCAGACCGGGGTGAAACACAGCAGAGGATGACGGTCCAGGTGCGACGGCGGGTCTGAAGTCGCGCAGGCTCAGGCTCGGCATGCTCATGTTCATCATATGCATGGGCATCACCCCCGTGTTCCACATATCCCTCGAAGAGCCCCCGGGGTACAGCGCGGGCGTCGACGCAAAGACGTCCGCTGCAGGTCCTCGTCCGTACCGGACGTGTGGCGGGAGATGGTGGTAGGCCAGTGTGTCTTCTGCCAGTCCGCGTCGGGACGCATTGCGGGAGACCCACTCGAACCCTTCTTCGTCTTCCCCCTCCCCCTCTGCACCCCCTGTCACCTTGACGTTGTCCTGCTCTGACTCTGCGTCCGAATCATCCTCGAGGAAATCGCGGTGGATGTCGCGCAGGTCCACGAGCTCGACGTCGGGTGCGTTCGTGCCAAAGTCGAGCCCTGTGATTTCGACGGGGCCGATAAAGGACGGTCGTTGGGTGTGAGTGAGTTGTCTGTTGAGGATGTCGACGAGCGTGTTTGCGAGAGACGAGTCGAGTTTGTGCCATTCCAAGTCGATCGACATGACCGGGTTCTACAACTATCACACTGGCTACTCTATTCGCGCGATGGATCATCGCACCGAGGCTCGCATCGACGCAACTAGCTAGCGACCAGCGCGCGCAAAGTCCTATCAAGATCACCCCCATTTTCAGACAGTGCCCTGTCTGCCTGCGTTTGGGAGATGTCAAATTCCTTGACCTGAAGGCGCGGTTGGACACGGCGTTTGCGTTGATATCGAATGCACGCACGATGAGGTCCACGTCGTCTTTCTTCACGTTCACTTGGCTTTTGACTGGTTTGACCGGCCTATGGTCTAGTAGCAGCTCGCGAAGACTTGCGTCGAGTTTTGTTTTTGAATACGAATACCCGTCGTTGAACTGTGCTGATCCCATGAAACCGATGCGAGACGCTGGGGGGTCGCAACACGTACTTGGGCTATCACTTCTGCCTCCCGCCCGTTGTACAGGTCATTGGTTTGCATCGTCGGCGTATTATGAGTGGCAGTGCTTGTCCAAAGAGGTGTCATCTCACAGCAAGCTGATGCCGTTTGTTTTTTGGTCCAAGGTTAAAAGATATTACAGCTAACACCGGAATAAAGTGCCAGCGAACGTCTTACTCTAGGAAGGGTACCATCAATGCACACGGGTCCTCGTACGTTGGAATAACGGGTCACTCTCTGCCCCATGCATCAACTAAAGGCGATAGTAAAAGTCGAAAAACCAAGAAAGAATGTAGAGAATGCACACGCGAATCAAACAAGAGGACGCACGAGGATGCCCCGCAAGTATGGCAACAACGAGAATAGGATCTGATGCAAAGCGATATGGAACCGTGGTGGGCGTTAACAACGTTATATAAGTGAAATAAATTTTCGCTTGCGTTTGCTTGGGTTTGAGTTGATACTACGCAACGTGAGAGGTTGTTGCCGAGCAATAGTTGGTAGATAGGCTTGCAAACGTCTAATAGAAAGGGGGTATATTCTGGTCATCACGTTAGAAGTCGTATGGTAAAAGAGTTCGATTGTCCGGTGTGTCCATGGTCACAGTCGCTCTTCTGGTCGGGGGGTCGGAGTGCGCGATGGAAAAGGGGAGCCGTAAGGCGCGTTGAGGTACCGAGACGTAGATTCCATCTCCAAAAAGTGATCTTTCTCTACCAGAGATCCCGACTTGTCACCCAGCCCGAGGGCAGACGCAATGGCTCGAGGGCTTCCAAATGGTGACGGTTTCTTGGCAGGAAATTCCCCCAGGATGGGATCCTTTTTGCTGAGGGACAGGTCTGTAAAAGGTGTTTTACCCCCCGAGGAAATGACGATGTGGGCCTCGTTGGGTGCTGGCTGGTTGTACATTGCAGTGGCGGCAAGTACAGTTGAAGCACCGATGATGAACGAGAGGGTGACATGAAAGTCGAAAAGCACCACCGACGCAAGGAATGAAAGTATGATGGAGATGGAGGTGGCAAAGCCTTTGAGAATATTGTCCGAATATTTGATGACGACTGCCGTGACGAGACCACCAAAGACCTGGATCGCCACGGTGGCCCATGCCCAGCCACCAAAGTTGCGGAAGATGTAGCAAAGGAGACCGTCGGAAGCGGGGAACTGAGGGGCGTACAAGATGGGTATGACGGCGGGGAGGAGGGAAAACAAGGATAGCTGGACGTTTCGTACCCACAGATCGGCCTTTGAATTCTTGAGAACCATTTCAAAGTAGACTCCTGCCAGACCAGAGGTGAAACAAGCGGCGGTGACGGCACCGAAGCCTTTGAGGGGGCTCATGATATGGATATGGAGTGGTGCTGCGTCGTGGGCGCTGCCTACGCGAATTTCTCTTGGTGCTGTGTTTGCGGTGGAAGTTTGAATTTGGACGATACCGACACCGATGGCCAAGAAGAAGAGTGAGAGCCACTTTGTGGACGAGAGCTTCCTGCGGAGAAGTAAGACGGAGAATGCGGCGGTGGTCAAAATTTTCATTTGGTATGCGACTTGAAAGGAAGCGACAGGCAAGTTTCCGATGGCGACGAATTGGAGGGAGTTCTGCACGACGTAAAGGAGGGCAGGGATTGAGAGCTTCCAACAATCTGTGCTGAATATTTCGCTGCAAACTTGACGGAAGGGAGCGGACCAGGGTGCAAGGGAATGGATGATGCCGGGGAGAGACTTGCGAGAAGATAAAGGCAGATCTGCATCCTTTGCCCTCCAGAGAGCGATCAAGAAGGATATTGAGCCCTTTAGAACCTCGCCTAAAAGGACGGCGGATGCTGGAGAGTATGACTGATGGGCGGGGGTGGAGACCCGTGAATAGTGCATTACTATGGACAGGGACGCGTTCTGGACCGCAAGGGTAACGAGCCTTGAATGGGACAAGTTTCAGTTGGTTGTAACCATGAGAGATGAGAGGACTGACGATAGATATTTCAAGGGCATTCCGCAAAATGTGGGGTCTTTGGAAGCGGCACGGGCGTCGGGAGATACGTCGACGGGGGACTGATTGAGAAGGAGGCCGGATGATTTACTTGACAGGTTATCGAGGGCGGCGGGAGGGAGGAGTGGTGCCAGACGGGGACTTGGGGAGGGCAAGGCGGGAATACTTGGAGACGACGGTACGGAACGAATTGAAGGGTATGTGCGGTGGTACATTTCATTTGAGGGTGAAAGCACTGCAGGGAGTGAAGTGAATATGGTTGTACACGACGAGGGCGAGGGTGGTTCACTTTTCGGTACTGTGAGAGCGACTATCAGATGGAGGAGAAGGAGGAGGAGGAGGAGAGGGCATAAGATACCTCGCAAAGACGCGATCCGGACGAGGCTGTTCAGGTGAGAAACAGGCGACTCCAAGTTGGCCAAAGAAAAAGAGAGAGAAAAAGATGGATCGCGCGCGAAAAAGAAGCAGACGTCGGCAGAGACTCTGGACAAGTTTTCACATTCGATTTCATTCAACATCAATCTACAACTTAATTCTACATCAAATCCGTACGACACCGCTAGCAAGCAAAAAGCGTCAGCTCACTGGCAAACCCGACCAGACGCAAGACGACAGCAAAACAACACCTCAGCCTCGCCTTTACCTCCCCATCCACCTCCAGCTGTCGCCGGCTCCGTCAGAACCTCAAACGACACCCCCACTGAGAGAGGGACCCTCGCGGGCGGGATGTGTTCTTTTACCAGGATGTTCATCCTCGGTGTGTTGACGAGTCACTTGAATGAGACGGGTGACTCACGGCTGTAGACATCCCCAGGTGATCCTGCGTCCTGATTCCTCGACCAGTGGGAAGAACATCAGCAAGGATTGTTTTTGGGATGACCGCAAGGGGTCCGTCTCCGACGTTTGTCTGGACCGTCCATCCCTCGTGTAGGCGGACAGACAGTAATTTGGACGTCGTCGCCTCGTTCTCTTTTCCGACGCGTCACTTTATATACCCGCCCGGAAATTGCCGGTGTCGCGTAAAGAAAAAGCAAAAAAGAAAAAGAAAAAGTCACGTTTTGGACGATGTCTACCCGCTCGACGTTTGGCTCTCTCCTCAAGCACTCAAAGTTCTCCTCCTTTGACCCTCGCATCAGCCAGGTCTACACCACTCACGGCGGTGATGCACACCGTGGTCACTGGGGCTTCAAACGCCCTCTCCCTCTCCGTCGTCGCGGGGCCTACGTCACCGTAAAGTACATCGACACCCTCGAGTACCAGACAGAATGGAACTCTGCAGAACCACAGGCACTGTGGGTCAAGAACTGGGACGAGCTCAAAATATCTCCCCAGAAACCCTGGTTAGGAGAGGATGTCGCCGACGAGCACATCATCGACTCCGATTATATCCCTCAAACACAGCCCCCAGAACATTGGCGTCAGCCATACATCCCCAACCTCGAGGCCATGACCCGCAACGAGTTTGCACACTATCTCCACAAAATACGTGCTTGCAGGAACGCTTTCCTCAAGCCACGCATAACTCACGACGACCTCACCTCCTATCAACTCAGCAGCTCGAACAAGTCATCTACCTCGTGGCACGATCTCATCGCTGCTCAGTTCTCTAGACAGCGCAGATCCAATCCCCGTAACAGGGAGATCGAACACCTCCCACACTCCTCCGGTGGATTGAGCTACGCCCAATATTCACCACTCCAGACGTTTTTGATGACCAGGGAACGCAAAGGCCGCTTGGCGGACGATTGGAGGGGTAAAGACAAGCACATGATGTACTATGTGGCATCGTTTGCGGGCATGGCTGGTCGCGTACAGAGGAAACACGCCGGCTTGGCACGCCCCGTGGTCTGGGACGACCCCAACCACACAGGCGAAGTCATGATCAGGCCACAGAAGGCGGACGTCAAGTGTTGGCCCGTCGTCGTAGGAGAGAGGCAGGGTTTGAAGGCAGCAGGTGTGGTCATGGACCTGAGGGTGTGGGATCCGCGGTCGCACTTTCGGAGCAACCCGCATCCGCCTGGGTCGCCCGAGTACATTGCAGCAGAACCACCACACTCCGTGGAGGAGCTGACGACCCAGGTTGCGGTGAACAAGGCGGGGGCCAGGAAAAAGAAAAAGATGCGCCACGGCACGACGCTCTCTCTGCTCAAGTCGGCCATGGCAAAGTCGAGCACTTCATAGCGTACTTACCCCTCACTTATTCGCGTGACAATATATCGCGTGACATAACGTGTCCTTGTTTGTTTTCCCACCATTAGTTCCCCTCGCTGCCACCGACGGCGACGACGACGACGACATCGACAGCCAACAATGCCCCGAGAGCCCGCAGACCGCAGAAAGTCTTCATTCGGGTCGCGAAGAGGACCTCCAAGACAACACATCCCCTTTCGCGCCGACGATCTTGCTCGCGGCAAGAAAACAGGGATGGCAGTCGCCTACGTCGACAGAAACTCGGACGAGTTCGAGCCCTTTGAACAGGTCATAAAGCAAGCCGACAATCGTTCACCTCCACGTATCAAGTCCAAGAAGAAACGTGTCTCTGTTGCCCCTCCCGTCGCAGAAGTAGACGAAGATGGCGAGATGTCTATGGATTTGGCAGAGAGTGAGCGATGGCACACCAGCCTAGGCGTACTAGGCTCATGTTTGGTCTCTTACAGGCAATCAGGGAAGTCCCCTGGCTTACTTTACGAATGCAAACACCGTGTATACCGACAGCGCGAGGCGACCCATTATCTCCCGCTCCCTCATGCGCGCGTCCGACATTGATTATGATCAAATTCCCTCTCCAAAGTCGTATCCATCTGTGCGATCATCGATGAATGGGCGAGGTCCATCAACTCTCTCAAAGTCATTCGTTGCCCAGGAACCAACACCGGAGCCCGAATTCGACTATGCAAACTCAGGGGCGTTTGACGAGTACGAACCTCCACAGCCCAACGAGAGCCCACCGAGATCACGAACCCCTGAAACCAGTCCGGCGGTTGCAGGGCAGGAGGAAGAGCTCGCAGGAGATGAAGAAGAGGCTGTAGAAGTGGAACAAGCAGTCACGACGCGGTCCAACAAGGCCGACAAGGGTAAGAGGAGAGCAGATCCGGTAGAAGAGGATGAACAACCAAATCCCGGACCATACGATGCAAACGGGTTAGAAGATGATGTTGCACAGGGTTTTGAAGAGTTTGAGAACGCGCTGGACGATGAAAACAATGCACCACCAGCAAAGAAGCCGAGAAAAGAGGCAGCCAAGTCCAAAAAGCCACGATCAGAGAAACGCGTCACCAAAACCCCTGTCGAGCGTGCGTATTGCGTGCCGGTGTATGCGTCCCTGACTCAATCAATTTCAGGCTCCCCCACACCAGAAGGCGTACGACGTGGGCGACGCCATCGCTACAAGCCCTTGGAGTGGTGGCGCCAAGAGAAAGTTGTCTATGGGCGGCGTGATTCTGACTTGATTCTCGTTCCCCACATCAAGGAGATCGTTCGCATCCCCCACGAGCCAGTTCAACCTCTTGGCAAAGCAGGAAAGCGTAAGCGTGGAACAGGCGTCCGAGGCAAGAGCAAAGGGAGGGACACCTCGTTTAACCCAGAAGAGGGATGGGACGACAACACGCCTACTAACGCAACTGTTATTGACTATGACACGCAAGAAGAAGTCTCACGACGTAAGGACTGCATCGATCCTTGGCACGACTAAAATGCTTACTTGAATGATCATCCAGGTGTCGCATTCCTTGCTCATATGATTGAACCCAAACCAGCAGCAAATAGCAATTGGTTTTTTCAAAAGATCTTTGGAGAAGGCGAGTTCATTGCGGCTGGCCAAATGCATATCCCTCCAAAATCCCTGAAACCAAGCAAATCTACCAAAGATAACACATATGTGCGTAAACTTTTTATCTCCCTTTGACATTTGTGACGCTTCAACTTCGTTGTAGGTATTTTATGTGATTCAGGGCGCTGTGTCGGTTTTCATACACGAAACTAGCTTCATCATCACCACTGGCGGAATGTTTCTCGTTCCTCGAGGTTCGTGTAGCACCCACCCTTCCACCGCCTCCGTAAAATGAAAGCTAATGCAAGGTAACACGTACTACATCGAGAACATTGCGGAAAGGGACGCCAAGCTATTCTTCACACAAGCTCGTATGTTGCCGACAGATGATGCTATGCAAGTCCATACAGCTCAGTCAGCACCTCCTACGTCGCACCGGAGAGCCATTTCCGAGGATACATCCGCCGGCCCCCCCAAGAGGGGCAGAGGCAAAGCGTGATTTATAACGTCGCAATGCATCCTTCAGCTGGTCGGACACATTCTTTTGTACTTGTGTCCACTGCAGTCATTCATTCATTCATTCACGGCAACCTGACCACATATTCATAAGCATCCATACAGGGATCAACTACGCAGCAGTCGGACTCATAATGATTAGTCACGTAATTGGAGCATAATGCGCATGACCACAATGCCCCGGCTGGAAAGGTGATGACAGTCTTTCGCGTACGAATTGCCAACAGGCGAGCTATCTTGCTGTTGCGACAGCGAACAGTGCAGAGGGACGGAGTACCGAAAATGCGGCGTGTGCGAAAAGGTTGACTTGATGCCGATACGTCACGAAATGCACCCTCGCAAGTGCATTCCGACGTTCGGCCAGATAAAGACAGGGCCACGGAAGTCGCTCAAACCCACCGAGCTACACCGGATCAAGGTGGTCGTCAGTACCACACGACGCTAGAACACAGTGACACCAGACTGAGTCCCAGCGTATTGGCTCTTCATGTCGTCCGCATCCGTCGTCCCGTCTTGACTCTTGTAGTCGTATCCACTCATGCTTCCCATGTCGGTTCCAGTTGCTGAAGAGAACGAACCACGCCTGCGAAGACGATCCGACTGGGAGTATGCTAACGATCCACCACCACCAATACTGGCGCTGCTAGGCGGGCCAGCATCTTGAGAAATAATGGAACTGGCGTAACTCCCGTAAGTACTGCGTTTCCCCGCACCGCCGGGACCACGAGGCACACCAGGGGGAAAACCTCCAGTAGCGGCAAACATAGGGAGACCAGACGAGTAGGTCGCCTGTGAGCGCAAGGACTGTACGTCCGAAGGAATGTATGCAAGAGCGTCATGACGATAGAAATTAGCATCGAAGCGGCTCGGGGTGCCGGAGCGTCCAGTGCCAGTACTGGGCAGGTACTCGCGCGCGTTGGTCTCGTGGCGGCGGAATGAATCCATCTTGAGAGCACGGCGAGGCTTGCTGAACTGAATCATGCTGGGTTGGAGATTGTTCAGTGGTCCTTCGACCAGACAGGTCTTTTCTTTGTAATGAGTAAGCAAGTAATGCCAAAGGGGGTGCTGTGGGTGAAGCATTCAGCAATTTAGGCGTGCATAAAGTATATCTCTTGGAGCTTACCTTGCTCAAAACCTTCGGATTCCCGAGAATAACAATACCGTACTTGGCGCGAGTGAGAGCGACGTTCAGTCGGCGAGGATCGTTCAGGAAACCGATCCCTTGGTGCTCGTTGCTCCTAACACAACTGAGGATAATATAGTCCTTCTCTCTGCCTTGAAATGCGTCTACACTGGCGACCTCGATCTCCTTATACAAGTCCTTCTTGAGCGAGCCATTGAACTGCATATAATTGACGATGTAGGAGCGTTGTCCTTCGTATGGTGTAACGATACCAATCTGCGCAGGAACAACTCCGGACTTGAAGAATTTCGTGACAATCTTCTCCACATTGGAGGCTTCCGTCCTGTAGACATTATATAACGCATCTTGGGGATATTCCAGTGCTACGTACCTGTTAAGGAAAGACGTCCCACTAGACGATATCTCTTCCTGTCCCAGGTTCTGGTAGAAGAACATCGGCGTATCAGGCACAGGCCAGGGGAAGTCGACATTCTTGCGAAGACGCTCGGGGGCAGTTACCCCATTCTGCAAAGTGCCTTCATAGAACATGTTGGAAGGGAACTCCGAACAACACGGGTGCATACGATACTGAACTTGAAGTCGAATTGGGCGGTTGCCAAGGACAACGAGGCGTTCGAAAAGCGATTGTGTGAGTCCGGCGCGAGCAGCTTTCTTGTTCATGATGACTGGCCCGAGTTGTTGATGGTCCCCGACCAGAACAACTTGTTTGCAACCAAGGACGAGAGGAATCATGCACTCTGGCATCAAGCGTAAGTATCTGATCACAGAAGTGCATCGCCAGGCACACCTGGCTCGGCAGCTTGGGTCGCCTCATCGATAAGGACAGTCCTGAACTTGAACTTGCTCAGTCTTGGATCACCAGCACCAACACATGTACAACAGATCACATCTGCCGCACTCAGGATCTCTTTCTCACACTGCCGGATGAGGGTCTTGTACTTGCGCTCATCGTTTGAGCTCAGCTCTCCTTGTTCGTTCTTCAATTGAATGAGCTTTTGAAGCTCAACATGAGTGGTACTGCTTGCTACTTGCTGATGCAAAGTCAAGAACGCCACGCTGGAATCCAGAGCTTCACGGGATTTAGCTGTAAGGCGGACAACCTTGAGACCCGTGGCATGTATCTTCTCCGTCAGTTGATCCACAGCAACATTGGAGGGTGCACAGACGAGGACTTGACCAGGGTTCATCTTCGCTAAATGGTGAACGATCGACGCAGAGGTGACCGTCTTGCCAGTTCCGGGAGGGCCTTGAATAAGGCTGAGTGGTTTTTGGAGGACACTTTTCACCGCATACATCTGCGAATGGTTCAACTCTGGGAGCCCAGGCGCAGAGAAACGTTTGGGCATCTGAGTCCGAAGAACCTGTGGTTCCACTTCGTGGCCCAAAAGTTTGTGATACTATTTCTGCGCGTTAGCACTAACCCCTCAATAAACTCTCAGTCCTGCTCACGATGTAACCATTCACACTTTTCTCGTCTACTGCAAATGTTTTCATAGCCAATTGCATTCGATCGAAGCTGGTTGATTTCCAGACAAAATCGGCTGAAAACCCGTGAGTAACCTCAGTGGGAACTCCCTCTGTTCTTCGGAGCTCCAACCCAATTTCGTCAGATACGTCTGCGAATGTGATTAGTTGACGAAGAACAAAGTGGTGTTGACCTACTGTTCGGTATTTTGATGACATGTCCGACACCATCCCAAGCCTTGTGCAATTCACCTTGATACCTCACCCTCAACTCGTCACCTACCGCAAGCCTCACTTCACCACTCTCAAGTTTGGGCAAGTAAAACCATGCTACTCTCTTCTGGTTCAAACCAAGGTCCCAGCGCACAGTGATGTCTGTCTGGGTTTGACTTTCTTTGAGTCGTTTGTCGTAATCTGCTTCTATCTTGACCAGGGGACCAAAGATGTTCTGGTATTGGTAAGCATCCTCATATCGCATTAGGATTGATTGTGGTTCGTCATCGACGCCAGGTTTCTCTAGATCTTCAAGTGTGGCATTAGCATTTTCGCGCCATAAGTCTTCTAACCGGTTGATTTGGTTAAAGGAGATCTGACGGGAACGAAGTTGTTCGGTCTCGCTAGGAGGCTTCACCAGCCAGGAGAGGAAAGAACGATCGTCGATCAATGGGGCCCAAAGGGCAGCGTTCCACGACATGTCTTTCGTAGTTGCTGCGCAAGGTTGACTGAAGGGGTGAGTTAGTGTAGGTAAAATAAATGGTTAAAATGTATGGTCGCACCGGCATAGCAAAACGACGACGGTATCACTTTTCGCAGGTATAAATCCCAGCATGAACACATTTTTGCTACCGCAGTTGTAGCACTCCGGAGTTGTCTCACCAAGCGGACTCTCAGCATGCAGGATGACCTCCTTGTGCTTGGCCCTGACTAGATGATTGACGATGTGTGACGCAGAGGTATTTCCGCGAGAGTTGCAGAACCATTTAGAGCAAATAAGACACTTGACGACCGACGCTGGGGAATGAATTCCACAGTAGCTAGATAGAAGTTATGAGCTGCAAGATATCGATGTAAGACAGCTGGCCCACCTGCAGGCGTGCGGTGGTAGATCAACGGAGCCTTCGTCCTTCAAGTCATCAAGAACAGCATCAAAATCCTCATCTATCGTAGAACGTGAGGCGTGATGATGGTGGCCGTTGCGGTCAGAGGAAACGAGAGAACGATCGTCAGTGATAGAAAGGCTGCTGAGATCAACTGGAGCGTTGGTGGTTGCAGTGTAAACAGAGGAGTTGTCGTCGACGACGCTGTGAGCGCCGCCGTAAGAGGAGGCCGAATCGTACTGGAAATTGTCGAAAGAGTCCATCGATGTCGTTCGAGTTTGAGCGTTGCGACGTCGGCAGCGCGTCCATACATAACAGTCATCTATTTCCCACGACTATTTGTATTACATAAGTAATGCACGACCTAACGAACGAGTCGGGAGTGTACCCCCATGGAAAAGTCAACGAACGATTAATGCCGCAAGAAACGTCCAAACCAGCTACAACGGACCACAGAGCTTCGCAGCTCTACGCAGTACCAGAGTATGCAACAGTGTATGAAGAGAATGTTATCGTCTACCGGCATTTCTTGGGGCTTGCCGTATTCTTGGTCGTGTCGGCGTCTCGTTCGTGGGTAAACGTGCAGGTATACCATCCAAAGGGAGAGGATTACTCCGCCTCAATGAACTCTCCCCTGCCAGCGCTCTGCTAATGTGAGGAACCGTCTGTCTGGCCGCCAGTTTTGAATGCCCAACCCCGTCACCTCGCTCCATCGGCTCGTCCTCTGTGTCAGATGGTATACGCGAGTCGTTATCATCGACAATCTCGCGGAGTGATCCTCCCTGTGCCGTTGATTGCTCCGATGAGTCAACCTCGATATCCTGATCCATTGCATCCGCATCCACCTGCCCCTCTACTTCACTGTCCTCCGTGTCGTCATCGTATATCCCTCCGGGCGGTTCCCCTATCCAGTCATCATCACCTTCGGTTCCAAAGTCCCAGACGTCGAGCATAGTCGTTGTATTGCGATTGCTCGCTGCCACGCAGCACCTGCCCTCGAAGACAACTTGCCATACACCATTGATTCCAGTAAGCAGGTCTCGCACCACCGTTCCATCACGAATATTCCACATCTTCAATGTTCCATCGGACCCACTAAGAACTTTGAATTCATCATGCTGGAAGCATGTGATAGCGCCGGCATGGGCAGCAAGCGTGTGGCGCAGTTCCCCAGTATCTGGATCCCAGATGCGTAGTGTGGAGTCGGCCGCGGCGGAGACGAGGAAAGACGGTGAGAGACCGAGTAAACCGACCAGAGAAGTGTGTCCTGTTAGTGTATGCTGACATTGCCCACTACGCAAATTCCAGATACGAACGGTCCCATCCATGGACCCTGAACATGCGATATTACGGTTGAGGTCCAACACGACACTGTACACTGGAAATGCCATAAACACGAAAGGAACTTAGAGTACGAGACACGGAACAACCTACCCTTTTGAGTGTGGCCAACTAAAATCAATTTACACTCGCCCGTAACAATGTCCCATATGCGTACGGTACAGTCGTAGCTGCCGGAAACAAGAGTGCGACCACGAGCGGCTAAGGCACGGACCGCGTGATCGTGACCTTGGAGATGCAACTTATGATATGGGTTCTCATCGATGTCCTCCTGAAACAAAAATATGAGATATGGATGGACATCACCAAGAGTAGGCCTACCTCCGACAAGTCGACATCTGCACCCATCCATCGATACTCAGGGTCACTTGAACGAGGCAATGTCCAGACTCGTAAAGAGTGGTCACGACTTCCAGTCACGATCACAGATCGCTTGGGCCATTTCTCCCTAGATATAACGCCGCCTTCACCTTCAACCTCGACCCATTCGGGCTTGACAATAGCAAGGCAACGAACAGTGCTCGTGTGCCCAGCAAATACATGTGTACACCGTCCATTGGACAGGTTCCAAATCCGAACTGTACGATCAGTTGAACCGCTGACGAGTGTATCTTTGGTGGCCGCTAAAGCCCAGACGCCTCCGTCATGACCGTCCAAAGATTGCAAAAGCTCGCCCGTGACTGGCGAATAAACATGGATTGAGTGATCATCTGATGCCGATATGATACGCCCGTGCGAAAGCAATAGACATGTCACGACAGAAGTGCCATGAGCTGGAAATGTATGATGTTTCGGCATCTCGTTTGTCACCCAGCGTGTGCGAGTAAGGTGTCGCGATTTGAAGAGTAACTTGTATGGGTGAGGGAGAGGAAGAGTGAATGGTATTTTACGAACTTCGGCCAGACGACGTGCGTAGATGGAACGTGCGAATGCTCGTTCGGTATCACCTCCGAACCAGATTTTTGTGCTCTTCAGAAGGTCTCTCCAAAGCACTGGGTCTGAATCGATGATAGCACGCCAGGATTTAGAGACTCGGGAAGCTCGCGCAAGCGTGGAGTATGGGAGGAAACTGAGGATGTGGGATACAAGTTCTGGGGGAAGGAGTGTCAAGAAATCCCGTGCCAAAGTCGGAGTTAAAACAGAATGAAGGGTCCGTAGAACCGGTAATGGAGAGTGCCGTAAAAGAGTAAGCAGAAAATGCGATTGCAGCTGCTGCGGCAGATTTGCGAACTGTGCCAACACTGATGGGAGTGTCAGAAGTGTGGTGAGAGCGAGATCGGGTTGGAGTGGGGGCTGCGGATGCGGTGAAGAGGCACCGCTTGGAGGTGCAGAAGGCCAGATTGCCTGTGGTGATGGTGAACCATGGGGTGATGGGAGAGGTGAAGGTGGTGCCGCGGCATTCATCGTAGTGATTGGTGGAATATGTGTGGGTCTCGCTTTCTTTCTTGGAGGCGTATGCACCTCTCGCTCCGTCGTTGGTTCTACTCCCTCCATCATGTTGTCGACTCCGTGTGACCGCTTCCTACTAAAGCGTTCAACTGCCTCGACGAGACCAACCACCTTGCCCTGTTCAGCTGTTTCCTCGGTTTTGAGCATCCTCCAACCAAACCCGCTCGCAACTGGCTCTTCTTCCTGCATCTCCTCTTCGCCATCTTCACCGTCCCGGAAGGTAGCGTGAGTGCCCCCTGGAAAAACGAGCGAGAATCTCCGAAGAGATGTGGGTAGATGGGCGTGTAACAAAGGGTAGTCCTTTGGGTTCTTGGGCTCGGTTGGCGAGGGGAGAGGTGGCAATTGGATAGGGGCGTACGTAGTTGTCGTTGTAGTCGTAGTCACCACGCTAGTTCACAGACCGACGCGTTGGTACGTGAACCTTGTAGTTTAGAGGTTTTGGAAAAACGTACGTAGTAGTATTTACTGATGGTGCCAGCACCAACGAGGGACGTGCTGGATGGCTCATGGCCGCGCGTTAGAAAAGTTGTGGAAGAGAGTCTCTGTGAACGCGCATCAAAGCCACTCTGCCTGCACAACCCAAGCAAAGGTGGTTTCAGATTCCGCTTCAATCTCCGAGAGGGAGTGGGCTCACGGCATCCTCTTGCCGGGCTGCCGAGCACGCCATTGTTCCACTTCAGACAACTCCGAGTCAGAGCGTCGACGTCATCACTACCCTTCGCAATAAGTTATGGATTGGTTTTTAGACTTTTGACCTACTCGTCGCAGCACCTTCCAATCAGTGCGGCATCCTGATCGAGCGACTCTCTCGCACAGATCTACCCTGCTACCCAATGGATATGGAGATATTAGCAGGAATTGCATTACGGCGCCATTCCCGAAATGAAAATTTCGGTACCGCTAACCTCAGTCAGCTCCATGTACGTTTTTCACTTCCGGTGCATTGCAGACGTCGTATCGTTTCAGTGTAGTCCCTTTGAGTCATCGGGCAGTCGGTTGTACAGCATATCCATTCATCCGATCAGCCTACCAGTTGAGAACGGCTCTGCAGGGGCGTGTGCGCCGAAGACAGTCACAGACCGGTCACTCCTGGCTGGTAGTGTCAGATATGATCAAAAGTCAGATCTGGTGATATGGAAATCGCCAAGGCTACATCCGGTCACATCTGATCCTACCAGCTCACACCCACGCTAACGATGATCGACTCGGCGATGGCGCTGATGTTGCTCAGTGTTCCTTGAGTGTTGCATTGATGTACAGGCCATGCATGTTACATAGGGTTCTCGGACCCTTGTTAGGCTATCACATATGTATCATTCCCCAGAAGCCACTACGTATCAACATCTTTGAGAATAATTGCAGCTACCCCGAACCCGCTTCTCAGAATTCAAGTTCTACGTCGAGATCGTGCGGCTTGTTACGAGATTGTGAAAAACATTTTGCGCTGCCTGAAAGGCCTAGTAGTTTTGTTCGATCTTGCTGCGTAGGCTACTGTGCCAGTGCAATGTCCCCCCTGCCACGGCGCAGTGATCAATGATTCAGGCACTCTCTGACTTGTTATATGTTCCAAGGAGACAGACAGCTTGACTCAGATAGCACGTCGCTTGTTGCGACGAGACCAATGGTTGTAGAAATCCGAAGAAACCACACTAAGAGGCTTGATCAGATATGTACTTCATGATCTATCCACGATTCCATTCACCAATGATAGACGGCATCTCAGATTTCCTCCGATATCTGGACCTTGCATCGTTGGACGGCGGACTATCGATATTGGTAGTTTCTCAATGGATAGTCCAAACGAACGTCGCCAGCTTCTAGATCCTCCTGAATGTGCGGACTGTCAGTACACGCACAATGACCTGTTTTATTTACCGTGATGACATTGCAATTGATGCCTGAAACTATCGGATCAGAATGAGGCCCCTTAATCAGTTAAGGTGAGTTACCACATAAGAATGGCGAAAAGCATCTGGGTTAAGATAAAGAACTCGGATTTATCACCGACTTTGAGAATGGCACGTCCCTCGCTTCAAGTTCATTAAATTGCTATTAAAAACCAAGCTTCGACTGCTCACATCAAGGGCCGAGACGACTGGCGATCGATCTAAGACTGAATCAAATGATGCTATGTGAGTTTCCGGGGAACTGCAGGCAGGTTGAATGTTATGGTATGAAATCCAGGACATGCGTGGTTTCGCATGTGTGGGGTTGCTGATTGGTTCAGTGCTCTTTTCTGCGTGTGTAACGACAAAAAGACCCGTGAGGTCGGCGTTGATTAGTAGATTTTGAAGAGACTCGTCCAATGACTTGTGACACCCGTCTCACGATCGCTCTTTGGAGACACCGCAGGTAATGTCCGATAGAAACAAAAGACGTTGTCAAGCAATTCGATTTGAAGCACTGATTTCCCAGGTTTATGTGGACCCCTGTCGTTCCGATTGAATGCGGTTTTTTTGCTGCATAGAACAGGTCGGGGGCTTCAGCATCCAGGGTCATGCTCACTTGGATACCGTCGGGGGACAACGAGAAAAGTCCAGTTGCTGCCTCGAGTCAAAATCTGTCTCCGTGAACAAGATCATGTCAAGTATGTGACCCTGCATATTAGTGGCACACAACATTAAATTATGTGACACCGACGTGATCGTGGTGTCATACTGAACCTGGGTGGAAACCCGTGCTGACCGTCCAAGTTGCAAGTGTGAACTTGGGAAGAAGGCGAGGTGGCCAACCACCCTGAATGCTAACGGGGATTAACCATGCCTAGCCAACTCACCTTGCCAACTGTAGACGACATTCATCGATCCAAAAGAAGATCATAGCTCACATGAAGTAGACCCCTGTACATCAAACATAACACCAAGTAAAAGGTCTCACGGATAGTACTAGGATGTTCGCCGTCGGGGTGTTGACAATGAGAGATTGTGCATCTATTATTACGGAGCAACTAGCGCTCCCATGACATTGCGGTGATTGGGTGGTGTGGTGAGCGTGGTTCCGCGCCACCCCCATCGTCTCGTCTACCCTTTGGCCCTCCCTCGTTCTTAAAGAACCCGTCGTAAGTCCTCCCGTTAGCGCGCTCCTCTAAAAATGATCCTCACGCCCGGCGTGTCTCCCACCCCTTGTTACCCGCAGTACACCTCGGACAGGTTCGACTTCGTCATGTCCATGCACCATCAAGACCACGGCGTTCCACAGCCCAACATGCCCCCGCCGCGTTCCCCCCAGATCGACCCAGCCCTTTCCTTGTATCCTCCCTACTACGCCACCTATCAACACCAGCACCAGCACCAGCCTGAGCCTCAACAGCAGGCCATGCCTCATCACCTTACTATCCCCCAAAACCTTTCCTCTCCCTCCTCGCAGGGATCCGATACCATCGGCACCCCTCCAACCGAAAATATGTCCTTTTTCCCACCCGCTCACAATGGGAAGCGCCCATCCTCGCTTGGCGACTCCAGCAGAAAGAAAGCCCGCACTGATGATTCTACAGATGGCCCTAGTCCCTCAGCCGAAAAGGACGAACCCAAGCCAAAGTCAACCAGAGGCGCTCGGTGAGCTCATCTTATTCCCAAAATCCACTCCTCCTCAGTCCTTTTCTTTTAGTGCCTGTACCGTCTGTCGCCGTCTTAAAATGAAATGTGTTGGTGCCGAGCAGGGCCCTCCTTGCAAGCGTTGTCTCACTGGCAATCACGAATGTGTCTTCGAAGAGTCCAATCGCGGAAAGCGCTCATCCAAGTATGCCCATCAACCTTTCATGCCTTATGAAATACTCACCACTCATGCTCAAGCCCAAGAAAACACGAGCTCCTGACAAAGTCTCTTCGAAAAATGGAACGCACTTTGGACACAGTCCTCAAGTCCATCGGAAATCCGAGCATGGCATCCGGCATGATTTCCCGTTCACCTTCTCCAGCCGCTCAAACAGCTCAAACTCAGGCCCTTTTACAATCCCCATCCCCACCTCCGCAGCAGAATTATCCCCCACAGAGTGCTACTCTTTCCTCGGGCTCTCCGAAATTGCATTCCCTCCCCGACAATTCACTGAACCCCTTGGGACTCCTTGCGGAAGCTAGTTTGGCCAATCGGAGAGCACACGGGGTTACAACGTCATTTACTGCGCGCCAAACTGATGCCGATTCAGATCATCGGCTTGGTGTCGCCAGTGACAATTACTTCAGACCAGGTTTTGTCATCTCTTCCTGTCATTTTATACCATACCATTCATTTCTCGTCAGGTCCAATATCAATCCTGCCACTCAGACGGCTATACATTGAAAGGCAGATACAACCCGAAATGCTAAGCTTTGTAAGCACTGAAGAGGTGGTTACTTTATTCAACATGTTGGTACCCTGTATCCTCTTGTGCTTGTTTCTCTAAACTCAGCTTTAAACATCCACCAGTTTCTTTGACCATATGAATGTTAGTCTTGGTGTCATATTAATTTATGCGTGGCTGATACCCTGACAGACGCATTGCCATCTTTTGGATCAAGAGTTCCACACCCCAGCTCTTGTTTGTTCGAGATCTCCTTTTTTGCTCACGTCAAGTATGTTTTTTGTTCTCGCTCGCTCTCTGAACAACAGCTTCACACGTTCCCATAGTTTGTGCCATCGCCTCCAAGTTCTATACCCATCGTCCAGAGCTTCACTCGCGACTTGCGGAGCTTGCACAAAAGCTCGCTTTCAGCGTACCTGCCAGAGGCTACAAATCTCTCGAAATTGTGCAAGCCTATCTCTTACTCACGCTATGGGGATGTGGTGCCGTTGAGCGGTATGAATACGACAAAACATGGCTACTGCTGGGGATGGCTATCCGGTCCGTGCGTTTTGTATCATGCTATATATATCTTCTGACACTGCGATTCGAAGAATGGCTACGGATTTGAATTTGCATCGTAAGACAGCAGTGACCAGTCAAGACACTCCGGAAGGCCGTGCGCGTGACAAGGAAGTACACAATCGCGAACGCACGTGGCTCCTGTGTTTCGCGCTCGACAGGAGTACAAGTGCTCAGATGGGCAAACCTCACTCGATACGGGAAGAGTGGGTATATCTGTTTATAAGTGCAAATGATCTGACCGAATAGGTTCCATTCTTCGTAGTTTTATTATACGTAACGTCCTGCAATGGATCAACTCTCCAGTAGGCGTACCTGCTGACCGAGCGCTTGCTGGTTACGTTGTGAGTCTATCTCCCTTCTTTCCTAACTAGCGTATAGAAGTCATCTATCAGGAATTGCAACGTATCGTGTCTCGTAGTTTGGATCTCTTGTACTCTGGCATCAATACTCCGTCTGGCCTCCAAACAGACTGCGACTATTTGTTGGTAATCAAGACTTTTGAACAACAAATAGTAGCCTGGCTGCATGAATGGACAAATACTCGTGCAGTAACGCTGGGTGAGTGTTTTCATAGGTCATATCACCATCTCTTTATGTTGTTGCTTCCACAGGTGATGAAGTCCTCAAGGATTACGCCTCGACAATGATGATGTTCTACTTTCATTATTACTCGCTAGTCATACATTCCTTCGGACTTCAGAACGCCATCGAACGCTCAACTGTCGACATCCCGTACTTCTTCTCGAAATGCCACTCCGCAGCAACTACTGTTGCCGTCATTGCGCGCGACGAGCTTGCACCACGAGGCTTTCTCAGATACTCGCCTGATGCGCACTTTGTGTTTTTGTCATATGCCGTCCTAAGTTTGCTCAAGGTAAAAGCTGTACACAAGAGGTTTGTTACCACAATCTGAATAAAATTTCCAGCTCATGCGACCAGAGTTCCAACAATATACCCAGAATGAACAGAAGAACATCGACCTCGTGAATGACATTGCGACAGTTCTCAGTGATATTGCTATCAACCCCCATCACACACCCGCGTTGTACAGCACGTTCCTTCGCGCACTCATCTCCGCACGGACCGACGTCCCCCAGCAGCAGCAGCAACAGCAACAGCAGCAATCTCAACCTCAGACTGATGTCGTCGTTGACGAGGTGATTGGACAAAATGATATGGGCCTTTTTGGGCCAACAATATCCGCAAATGGCGTGAACGACTTCCACTTTACCAGCGAGATGGGGCCTGTCACAGATATGACCACATTCCCGCCAACTACGGTGCAGCTATCGGACGAAGGGATGGGAATGCTGTCTATGGAAAACATTTTCAGTAATGGATTTTGGGACAGTGTCCTCGTGCCCGGTGCGTTGATATTAAAGGTTACCTTCACATATGGTTGACAAAAGCTATACCAACAGGCTACTCGGACACGATGGAAGGGTTGAGTGGCGGCTTCGTATTTGGGGCAGGTGGGAGCGGCCTTATCACGCCTGGTTGGCTGACGTCGCCACTTCCATCTGGACACAATACTCCTTCTCGCGACCCTACTACCATGGACTATACCCAACAAAATCTTGGATCGGCCTTGATGCAGCGCAAGGGTTGAGCACTATATTATATTCATCGTCTTGTTTTCCACTCTTGTGCTCACTTCATTGTCGCTTCGATCTTGCTCTAGTCTCGCCCGCTTTGATTGCTACCACGCCTTGTTTGTTTTGATTGCATTTTTGGTACACGTCGGATTATGTACGCGTATATGTTGCTTGGAGCTCTCGCTCCCATAGACAGAAAATGTACTCTGGAATAGCATGTGGTCGAGCATGGTAGCACTTGTAGTGTAGAACTTAAGAGCAGCTCGAGTCATTGACGTGTTCTGAAATTCTACATTGGCGTCACGGTCCTCAACATCAAGGACTTCCAAGAACTGGTAATGCATCAAACCACTCCAAAGGAGACTGCGGACGATGATATGGTGTCCAATCCGCAGGCTCAGGCTCACATTGTTTCATCCCGTGGTCCTCCACTCCACTGGGCATACGAGCTTCTCCGTTCCTTGCTCCTAGACAAACGTTATTTCTGGGCTTTGAGCGGTATCGTGATCCTTGGAGATGCCTTCCTAACCCAGCTCATTATACACTTTATTCCATGTCAGTCCAGTTCCGTACTGTGTTACTAACCTATGTGACCATCAACAGACACAGAGATCGACTGGGAGACATACATGGTCCATGTTAGCTTGTACCTCAAGGGCGAGCGAAATTATGCACAGATAGTTGGCCCTACCGGACCGTTAGTGTGAGTCACGGGTATCAATCTTGCTTTCTTAAACCTACGCTTGACAAAGATATCCTGCTGGACACGTTCACATCCATCACTTCTTATATCGCATAACCGACGCCGGCCGAAACATTGGACTTGCCCAACAAATCTATGGAGTATTATATGTTGCCTCTCTCATTCTCGTGTCCTGCATCTATAGGCAAGGCGGTGCACCAAACTGGACGTTGTTGCTCTTACCTCTTAGCAAGAGACTGCATTCCATATTTGTTTTGCGGCTATTCAACGACTGCTGGTCATTAGTTCTCGTGCAAGCGGCTATATCGGCACTCCAAAATGCCTCAGATGACTTGGGTATCCTGATTTTTAGGTTGGTTCGATGTTGAACGAGTTTATCTGAATGGAACTAACTAACAAACCAGCCTGGCAGTATCTGTGAAAATGTCCGTATTGTTGTACCTCCCTGGTCTCATCGTCATTCTCTTCAAGCGTCATGGACTCGTTGCCTCTATGCGCCATCTACTAGTCCTGTGCTTTACTCAGATTGTGCTTGCACGTCAATTTCTAGCAGAGGATGCCAGGGCATATTTACGGAACGCCTTTGATTTGTCACGCGTGTTCATGTACAGGTGGACGGTCAACTGGCGTTTCTTGGACGAGCAAACTTTTCTCAGTCGTTCGTGGGCACAAGGCTTACTCGTCGGTCATGTAACAGTGCTGGTTGCATTTGGTCTATTCCGATGGTGTCGTTCAGATGGCGGGGCTATTGCAGTTCTCCGCAAGGGCTTCCGTCACCCGATGCGTCCTGCCACGCTCTCACCGGTGTCAGCTGACTGTAAAGTTAGCTCTTTGTCCCTTCAGCGTCACTTGCTCACTGGTCTTCTAGATGTTGCCACAGTGCTTATGACCTCCAATCTGATTGGGATCCTCTTTGCTCGATCGATGCATTATCAATTTTATTCTTGGTACTCTCAACAACTCCCGTTCCTGGCGCAGCGGACGAGATACCCGCTTTTTCTGCAGTAAGTATTCCGTTTTGTTCCAATGCTGCTTTATTCTGTCTTATTTACTTGATGGCAGATTGGCGATGATAATTGGAATCGAATATGCGTGGAACGTCTTCCCCTCGACATCATTCTCATCTGGGGTCTTGCTTGCGTCAAATTGTGCACTGGTCATTGGCATGTGGTTTGGATATGCGGAGGGTAAACCCACAGTTTAAAAGTGTGATAAAGTAGTCCGACAGCAGTGTCCGGCTCATCCTAGAAAATGATGTATAGTCGTCATAATATTTTCTGTCATTCGTCCTGCGGTCCCATGCCAACAACAAAGGTGCTCCTCCCACCTCTCGGGAGTACCAAAATTGTTTCTGCGCCATTAATTTGATGTGTGTCAGTGTTGGGCAGCGCACAGACGCTTTTTGTCATGCTATGGCCTGCAAGTGGTGATGGTCTGACGTTGATTTTTGGCAGGGTCAATTCTCCATGATGCAGTGCTATCAAAGTCAAAGGTACACTGGAAGTTTTGTCGTCCTGTGTTGACATGTATTGGTGTCATTAAAATGGTCACGTTCATCGTACTTGCCTGAGCCACGAATTCGCCTCGCTTCCGACCGCAGACGAGCCAATCTTTGACGCGTTCCTCGATATCGTAGCGCAAAATATACTTCAGCTGCTTGCTCTCTGGGTCCGCCCAATGCAGGGACGCTCTGATGAACAAGGTACAAGAGACCGGCTGCCCAGCATATATGGGAATAAGCCTCTGAGAAACATCACTTCCAGATGGGTTAGAGTGTATTCTGATCCGTGCAGAAGCGATAATCTAGAATGCAACATCGAGTCAACTCGTTCAAGACTGCGAACCTCAGACTAACATTCATCCGTGGAATATCCACTGGGATCCTGATTTTCCTCCACAGGGATGGTGATCCCATTGGCGGTCTACTACGCGCCAACCTCTGAAAAGTGAAAACATGGATAAACCGAATGGCAGGGAAGCGTGAATTTACCTGCTGTAAAGAGGTAAACAACTCTCTAAGTTCCTCATGGATTTCCAATGTGTCGGGTATCAGAAGTTCACCAGTGGCGCAATACAGCTCAACCCACGCAGCGTTATCGTCCAGGTACTGGATAATCTTTGCTACCAATTCTCGACCCTGTGAAACATTGTGCGAGGCCCGGGGAAGAATTTCGTCGGTTATATTCTGTACCAGCGCCGCCACCTCTGCCGCACCACTGATTAATTGGATCCCAGCTATCAAATATAGACAGGCACCTTCACGGAGCATGCAGTATACAATAACCAGGGTGAAGGGCTCTAAAACTGAATCGTACTCGGTTAGAAACAAGTAATAAGAAAATCCGAAATAATTGACACGCACCTGGTCCGTGTTCGGATTCGATGGAGAACAGATAATTGACGGGATGTTCCGGAGTAACTGTCTGCCGAAGGGTCGATGTCACCGTGCGGACCGCTCAAAGGTCTGACTCACCATCATGGCGTGACTTGAACGGTACTTAGCAATCGTGACGCCATGGGATCGCCCTTGCAGATCCGCCGAAGATAACCGAACATATTGATGGGTGAGAGCAGATACCGTAAATCTCGAAAACAGCCTGGGAAAGAGGTTACTGAGATGCAGTAGATCTAGGTCGATTATTGAAACACACCTTTTTCCGCGGAAGAAGTCTTCGACGTTGACTGCAATAGGAAGCGAAACATTGACAATACTTGACTTTCTTAATATCCGCATAACTGTTGGCTGCGGAATTGTGCTATAGGACACCTTGACGTCAATTTTCTTGGGGTATTCATCAAGGGTGAGCTACGGAGAAAAGATTTGCCGACTTACCATTGCGTTAAACCTCGAAGCATCCGTATGGGGGAGTAAGATGACCATATCAACGTCTTTCGGAATATCAGCAACTCGGATACAATCTTCTGAAGAATCCAATTTCCCGACTGTTGTAAGACCAGATATGACCTAGTACCTGATAGTAAGAAAACTGAATTGCTGCTGACCTGCATTTTGTACATGAGCATTAGCATAGTCAAACTTAACTCCTCCAGGTGCTGCCAACTTTATAGTCGCCGCGGAGATGTCATTACGCCCAGTGGAAAGCACTAATGACATTCGGGAGATCGCACCAAGATCAACTATTTGCGATGTAGTCATGAGCACCAAGAGTAAGAAAATACGCGAGCCTTACCCTCATATGACTGATGTAACTGGATATTGAACGCTCGGAAATCGCGTGGCAGTCGCACTAATGTCACTGTCATTCTCTTCTCGGAGATGATGGCCGTTGACAGCTTGTGGCTCCACTGGAACCGCAGTCGAGACATCTGGATCTCGCTGTTGGCGAGCACATATACGCCAGAACACGCCGTCTATTAGGTTTGTGGCTTAAAAATCTCAGAGCAAACGTCCGAAGGATCACGTACCGCGCAGCTCAAGGTGAAGTGATTATATCCAGGAGAGAGCTTGTTGACTTGTGCCGCGAACTTCAAACGATTGGCATCTTGTCCTGTAAGCGTTACGCTCACTTCGTCAATGTTGACGTCCTGGGAAACTTTTCAATAAGTGGCACGCAGGCTCGGTGAGGCCCATACGCATGGTAGTCGGTTTTGAATGGTCACTTCCAGGTAAAGACGGTCCTCAGCCTGACTAGAGCTGGCATCACCCGCGACGCCGATTGATATCACGGGATGATCAGGGTGAATGAGATCTGGAGTCTAATCAGCGACGCCACAAAGTACATACAATAAGGGAAGAATGACCTGAATCGAGTTTCTCAGCCGCCTCTCTAAGAGCACGTACAAGTCCAGCGATGTATTTCATGATATCCTCATCAGACACGACTAGCTCCGCACTCTTGTCAATCACATATGTCTTGAGGAACGCGAGAAGGATGTGGATCCACTCGCGATCGCGGGGTTTTCTTAATGCAGCGTGTGCATCGATCGCACGCGAGAGCATCAACGACTCCAGGGATGTCCACCGGTGAGGGGCATAATGTGCTGGAAGAGATGAGAATATAGCGAGTGCGTTGGAAAGCCTTCCCCGATAGCTGTAGTATAGAAGTACTTAGTTCCTGAAGCGATGAACAGGATTGTGCCCTTACACGTCAAGAACAGCGAGGCTGCCATGTATTTTGAGTGCGAATTTTCTTCTCCCAGCTTTCTCATACATGTCGATGGCGCGATTGGAAACGGCGGTGTACAAATCATAGAAGATTTCTCTGTCCTGGATAGCGGATTGAATCTCGCGCTTGCTGATGCCATATCCTGAGGACTTGTCAGACGTATTAGGAAATTTTGAAACGACAGCCGGGGCTGGTCCCGCCAATGAGAACGGTGGCTTTGCGGGTAAATATCCTTCTTTAACACCGAGTACATCGAGCTGATGCTTCGCTTGACATCATGATACATCATTGCAAACACAAACACGCACCTGGCTTTTTGCGAGTTCAATCAACTCCCCTTTCCTTGCGCTGTAGCGTGCCAAGAGTAGAGCATCCATCTCTGGCCATGAAGAAGCCCATAGATCACACTGGTCTAAAACACTGAGAGCAGAAGAAAACGTCCAGGACTCAATGAAATATTCAGGGAGCGAAGGCTGCAAAATCTTATAAGCATATTGGTATAAAATACATGAATGCTCTGCCTAACCTCGATCTCCCTCAGGTGTCTTCCAAACGTACTCAAGAATGTGAACGCTTTCCAACAAATCTCCGGCAATTGGTGCAGCTTGTTCAATAGTGCAGACTGCCTTGAAAGGAGATATATGCGCAAGTCGAAAACGGAGATTGTGTTCGCGAGGATGAGGTCACGATAAGGTTTCTTGGACGTGGATAGTAACGGTACGGAGTCGTCATTGGGTACGGGATGGATGAGGCTTCCAAACCATGACATATTTTTCTCCCTTAGCACCTGCATGAAAGCAGCTTCAAGTTCGTTATACTGCTGTAGTGCATCCTCGAAGAGATTTATCCCTTCATATGAGGTTGCCAAAGTCTCCTGGGACGACCTTTATGCTGGGGTAATAATGGACGAACACTTGTGGGCTTACCTTCAGTATAAAATATGTACAGAAGTTCCATCCTGGCATGTGACGCTGACTCTCAGACCGTTTAAGTTCCTCCTCCCTTGACGATACAGAATTGTCGAGGGCAGAAAGTAGGGCATCTTTGATCTTGCTTATGAGGTCGGCCCAAACAGCAGGACTCTGCTCGCCGGCGGACCAAGCGAGCTGCACGCACCTAGGAGGTATAGTGTATACAAATAACCCCAAAACAAGTTAACGCAGCGTTACCTGTCCCGTTTGTCAACGTTAAAATCCGCTTTGATTTTGCCCAATACAGAGCCTTTCATGTTGAAAAACTTTCGGTCCACTACTTTCGTATCAGGGCGTACGACATGTACGATGAGCCATTCCTGGTTCCTCCTTGGCAAGATGGATATCTGCCAGTCTTTAATTTGCTTCTTGACGGTTGCTTTGTAGGCTTCGTTATCCTGCACAGGGGTGTAGATAATAAAGCAATGTCGAAACACGGGACCGCTTACTTCGCATGTGACTACATATAAATTCAAGAGCGGTTTCTCGAGGAGGGTGAGGGGAACTTGAGAGGCAAGTTCGTCTCGAAGGGAGTCAAAAGCAATGAGGGTTACTTCGAGCTCTTGGATGGTGCGTAGATTAGGTCGGGAAGGAGACCTCCAATGAATGCTACGCAGGGGCAGCTGTGAACGCAACGCTGCAATCACTTGCTTACAGCTCTCAGAGGACTGAGCGGTCGAGGGAGGTGCAGCAAAGGTTACCAGAACATGCTGACTTGACATTGCAGCTTACAAGTTGGTCGTGGAAAAAAGAAACACTCAGATCTTAGTACATGCCATCACCAGACGAAGCCAGCACGTCCACTACAAAGACCTTCAGAGACCTTGGCCTGATCGAACCTCTCCTCCAGGCGCTCGACCAGGTCAACTTCAAGACACCGACCGAAATCCAACAACAAGTCCTACCCTATGCTCTCGAGGGCCGTGATATAATCGGCGTTGCAGAAACGGGATCAGGCAAGACCGCCGCATTCGCACTGCCTATTCTACAAAAATTATGGGAAGAACCAAAAGGACTCTTCGCCTGCGTGCTTGCGCCTACTCGTGAACTCGCATATCAGATATCACAACAAATCGAGTCTCTTGGAGCAGCCATGGGAGTCCGTTGCTTGGTTTTGATCGGAGGTGTGGATAAAATGCCCCAGGCTGTCGCCCTCGCAAAGCGACCACACATTATTGTTGCAACCCCCGGTCGTCTGAACGACCATCTTCAGAGTACTAAAGGGTTTAGCCTAAGAAATCTAAAATTCCTAGTAGGCACCATATCTTTCAAGTATACTCATACGCTTGTTTATTTCCGATGAAGGTCATGGATGAGGCCGATCGCCTCTTGGACATGGACTTTGGTGCCGATATCGACCAAATCCTCAAGGTAATACCAAATGAACGGACTACTTATCTCTTTTCCGCGACAATGACCACGAAGGTTGCGAAGCTGCAGCGGGCTAGTTTGTCAAATCCTGTACGGGTCGAGGTCTCGTCAAAGTGAGCAAATCTTTTCTTGCCCCATTTCGCCGCATAGTTGATGTACGTTTGAGGTATCAAACTGTGTCAACCCTACTACAGTATTATCTTTTTGTTCCGCTGATACAGAAAGATGTCCATTTGATCTATCTAGCAAACGAGCTGGCCTCGAATTCAATTATTGTTTTCACCAGGACAGTACATGATGCTCAAAGGTACGCATACATTGGATTTCACACATCGCTTATGCCTTCCGTACTGCAGATTATCCATCATGCTTCGTACTTTGGGATTCCCGGCTGTTCCCCTTCATGGGCAACTCAGTCAAAGTCAACGCTTAGGTGCACTCAATAAATTCAGAACAGGAGGTCGAAAGGTTCTAGTGGCAACTGACGTTGCCAGTCGGTATGTAACAACATAAAGCATCATTCCACGAGTTGAATATTTGAGATAGCGGTCTTGACATATCATCTGTGGATGTGGTGATCAACTTTGACATCCCCACACACTCAAAAGATTATATCCATCGTGTGGGACGAACAGCCCGTGCTGGACGCGCTGGAAAATCAATAACAATAGTCACACAATATGATGTCGAACTACTTCAGCGCATAGAAAAGGTCATCGAGAAGAAGCTTGAACTATTTCCCACTAGCAAAGAAGAGGTGATGCTCCTGAAAGAACGTGTAGATGAAGCTGGTCGGTTGGCTGTGAACGAGCTGAAAGAAGAAGCTAAATCAAATGGCGGGAGAAAGCGGAGACGAGATGAAGGTGGGCGGGATGACAAGGACCGGGATGACGATGTAGTTGAGGCAGGGATGCCTAGAACAAAAAAATCCAAAGGTCGCCGGTAGCTGTCCGCATGCAGTGAAAATTTGGATACTTGGTTTCGGGCGCTTACATATTCAAGATGAAATCCAAACGAGTCCAAAGTTTACATGGTTTCAACTTTTGAAACAAATCCCAGGGTATACGTCAAGTACAGAGTTCATTCAAGCCCAAGTGGAAAGACCCGCGAGAACATGTGCTACGTATGATATCGTCAGGAAATATAAAATTTAATTCATGCGTTATTGGGGATGAAATCGGTCCATGATTCAAGCAATTGGTGCATTGTTCGAATCACCCTCGCCTTCCCTCCAAATGTCGTTCGGCAATCCAAGGTCGGGCTTAGGTACACCACCATCGATGAGCTCCATCTGTTCGCCATCCTCGTCAGGAAAGCGCTGAGCGTCCTGCATCGTCGTAGGGAGGGCGGACTCGTCACGTGGGACACGAGGGGAATAAAGGTGATGGGAGGCGGGGGAGGCGAGTGAGGGAAAATATTGTCGATAGGCGAAGTATGCAACAACGAACCCTAAGATGGATCCGGTGACGACGTCTTCCCAGTGATCTAATGTGCATTGTCGTTGAGAATGAGCTATCAGAGACCTAGAAGCAGCTTACGTCTGTAATCCATTGTGCGTGAGATGGCTACGAGGGATGCACCAGCCAACGGAGTCACGGATATCCAAGCCTTGTGCTGGTAGATTATTTTAATGGGTGGGTGTTGGTGGGGATATAGTCAGGCTTACCGTATAGCCCCTTGCGTCGAATAGGTGCATCTTCCCTGCAAGATAGAAAGAAAGGAATGCTAGACCCGCAAAAGACACTATATTGGGATCAGCCTCCATAGAGGAAGATGTGCTTGGTAAACTTACGGCTCGAGTGGCCGCTGGGGAAGCTACGCCATCCATCGCGCATAATCGACTGGTCCGTCTGTGTGCAGATAGCATCGGTCGACAGTCCATAGGTTGGATCTTGAGATCCAGAATTTGGGATGCAGCGAGAAAGGAGATCTAGCATCATGCACGGCCTCAGTGATCCGATAACTGGGACAAGACAATGATTGGGCCAGACCTGGGCGGGGACTACCGACGGTGATCTTGGAAAATTGTGTGATGGCACCGGTGATGGCCAGGCCGAGAACCACTAGAATAATACATCATTTAATGGGTAACACTGTAAAGAGAAAATAACGAACAGCCAAGGGCACTGTTGTGATAGTCCCAGAAGGACCGGACAGTGGTCAAGTTGACAGCAAGCTGAATAACCAAAGGAGCCACAAAGGCGATGAAATACAGAGCAATGTCCTAGGCATATCGAAATACTGTGAGAAAACCAACAAGACATCAATATAGAGACAACACGCACTGGGACACGCTCATGGACAGCATAGCTACTCGTCAAATGTTAGCGTCAAGATGAGTAAGGTGGTGAGCCACGCGTACGGAAAACGAATCCTGGAGGGTCATGGTCAACAAAATTGCTAGGATCCATAGCTGGTGGCGACCTACGTTTCATCATTGACAGAAAATTCTCTTCTGAATCCATGGACATTGTTCAAAGCAAAGAATACAGCTCTGTATCAAACTTGAATAAAGGAAGAGGCTCCCGACGAGCAAGGGACTCACGCCAGAAGGATCGTTAAGATCCTTTTTTTTTAAAAGGTAGATCAGCAGCATTCATCATCCTTGTCCAACTCGCGCACCAGTCTGGAGCATAAGATTTGAGGAGTTTAAGACGCCTCTGGTTGTCGGTTGTCTTTGTCGTTCCATTGATATGTGAGCCCAAGAACTTGCTCAAGGGAGACATCGTGGACCCGAGGCTACTGAGTCAAGTTGACGGGCCCTGCTAAAATGCGTGCCATTAATATACCAAAGTACTCATACGCATGAAACAAGTTCATCGGCTACGATCATGATGTGGCACGTAGCAAGCTGTAGCAAATCGGACTCGAGGGCTTGAGCGCAGCAATTAATATTGCCAAGCTTGTTACCGGTTTAGCATGACATCCACAGGCGGGTGCGGCGCACACTATGACCTATCGGAAGGCTTTGAATGGCGTCCAGGTACAGCACATCATGTTCTGCTGCGCGCCAGACTCATGGTTCACGGGCAGAGTATCAATCAGTACTGGAGCATATTGCGTCCACTGACACCCTTGAACCGAGGTGAGCCCTCTATATTGTACCAACAGTTCAACCTGAACCCCCCGGTAGCACGGAATGGCAATTTCTCCGAGAGATGATCAAATACAAGATAGGCCAGGTGCGTTCCAACAGACTCTTACTTCACCGACATTTAATTTGTGCGTCTTTAGAATATCGCATCTTTCCTTGCCGACGATGCCCAGCTCATGGAGCCTTTGAAACCCGCTACCGGAGTGGTAGAAAGCTCAGGGAATTTGAGGTTGCCTCCATTTCCTACTCGCCAGTCCAACGAAATGTACCCTCATGAGACACCCAAAGCCCGTATGAATCAGGATGAAGCTAACGAGATAAAGGACGGTATCTTTCGGCAACTTCATGAATTTGAAGAGTGCGTTGCACAGCGTTACTCTGATCGTTCGCTAACGACTGCCTCTAGCAACCCGCCATTTACCATGCAGCGGGTATGCGAACTTTGTCTGTATCCAAGGCAGCACTATAAATTCATCGGCAAATATCTTCGCGCGGTCGAGAAATCGCTTCTTGTTACATCAACTTGGGATGCATTCCCTATAGATCTACCTCAAAACGGGTTCTCGATAGGTACATTTCCGGCTGCGCCATCAACACAATCCACACCCACAACCCCGATGTTTTCGCCTATTCCATTCTTGCACGATGATGCGAGACGCTCCAAATCGCACAGCCCTCCACCATCACCCCTGGCACTTGCTGCAGTGGGAATGGGTGGGAATGTGGGGTCTCTTGACGAACCGATGTCAGGACGAGCGATTGGGCTTGTAGATGAACTTGATGACCCAAGTCCAGGACATATGAGTGATCACCCAACTGCAATCACTTCCGTGACAACAATTGGGTCACGCCCATTCTTGGAAACGTTGGAGACCAGGTTCGTGAGAGGAAGCGGTGATCAATCCGGAGGAGATGAAGAGCAAAAGATGGCGATAGATGAAGCAGATGATAAAGAGAACAAAGTATGAGATGTGATGTTTTGAATCCCCTACACACACGAACAGGAATGATTGATCCGTCAATATATTAAAACTTTGGTATCGAGAAAGAGACGCGCAGAATGGTGATTGCTATGAGAAGTCGCGCTTGATCTTTTCAAGCAAGACGTCCATGCGTAGTTTCATGTTGGGCTGGCCCGTTTCACGTCCCACTGGAGCATTCCCACTGCGGTGCGGAGAGACAGCTTTTTGAGTATGGAGGGGCTTGGAGGCGTAAGCAAGTCTCCTGAGGTCGCGCAAGGACTGCTTATCATGGGATGGTGCAGGACTCGAAACGGGTGGCTTGTCCGGGCGACTCGGGGACGTATTCGACCCGGAATCAGTATCAGCTTGGTCCTGGAGATGGCTGGAGGTGCCGGACTGGTTTGTTAGGCCCTCCCTTTTCTTCTGGGCCTTCCATTTACTTCGTATCTTGTGATTTTCGACCCACGATTTCTTGAGTCGCTTTGCTGGGATCAAGTCAGCCCCGTCGTCGAGCCACACACAGACATGCATACCCTGGGCCTTTGGCAGAAAATGCAACGTCGGCGGTCTCTTTCTCTTTCCTTGGGTGGCTGCCATATCCTAGTGTTGGATAGCTTACTAATCACTCTCATGACATTAAATTCGTCGGGTCCGCCTCGACCCAGTCATCCACTTTCCTTCAACTTCCATCGTGTCTTTAAAAACCACAGATCCATCTACTCTCCATCATCGCATGAACGTGCAGAACCTGAGCTCTTTCGGTGAGTCTCTCCTCGATTCATCGCCCCCGACATGCTGTCTCACGACGGCGCCTCTTGTAGATCCTTTTGCTGATGAAGGCGATCCTCTCGGAGGCCACCAGGACGTGGGCTCTACGCAGAATTACCTTCACATCCGCATTCAGCAGAGGAACGGAAGAAAGACTTTGACCACATTGCAAGGCCTCCCCAAGGGTGAGCTGGCTGCCGGATCCATAGCGATACAGGCTCTCATCCTCCTACAGAGTACGATCCCAAGAAACTTCTCAAAGCATTCAAAAAGGTTTGTCGTCCAGCATAATCTTTGAATATGGGCTTACCCAATCGATTCAGGAGTTCGCTTGCAACGGCAACCTCGTCGACGATGAGGAGATGGGTCAAGTCATTCAGCTTCAAGGTGATCAAAGGGTCAAGATTGCAAACTTCCTCGTCGAAGAGGGCATTCCTAGGAACACTATCAAGCTGCACGGGTTCTAAGTACGGCGGCGAATTCAGTAGGACAGCATGGTCCTGCTACCTTTTGCCATCAGCACAGTTCTTGCTTCTTTCTCTTGTAATTCTGTCTTGTCTGAGTTTTGAATGTGTCTTCCGTCCATACGAGCAATGTATTAACACCAGTACGCTAGCTGTTGATACGAACGTTGCACATAGAAATTTTGTCTCAAATCCTTCAAATCTTCTAAACTTGAAATGTATACAATGCATGCCCAAGATGAAGCTCTTATAATGTTTTGTTACTGGAGTCATGCAAAGACTACTTGATCTTGTCCAGCGGCCTGCACCAATGGGATTAGCCTGTAAGAAGATAAAAAGACAAAGTGCAGGTACCTATTGAATCCACCACGGCTTCACAAAACGTAGGTCAGAATCAACGAGCTAACATTAGAAGGTGGGTCGCACCGATTCATGTATTGACGCCAGGTTCGCATTTTCTTGATGTTGACGGCACCGTCTTGATTTCCACCGACATGCCTGCCCTGTGTTTGCAATTATCGGCAGGTGAGAGAGATCAAGCAAATGGCCATACTTTGGTGGTGCCGAAGCCCGTGAGACCCATCATGGTTATCATGGATTCGTCTTCTGCAGTAGTAACATCCATCTCTTCGCCCTCCTCTACCGGGATATCTGGATCTGGAATTGGCTCAGAGGAGATTGGCGCAGGAATGTCGCCTGATACCACATTGAATGGTCGTCACTGGAGAGACGGGAATGACTCACTTTTCGGTGAATCTGTCTGAACTGCGAGCTGGACATCAACACGTGCCTCTTGTGGGCGTTGAGGTTCAGCGTGCCGTGAAGGATCCTTGCTATGGATGTCCTTATCCCTTGGGGAAATTCGTTCAGGAGTGTAACGATCACGCCTTTCATCCTTTCTCTCAGATCTTCTTTCACTCTTTCTATCCTCCTTTTTATCAGGTCTGCGGTCATCGCGATCCCGGTCATAATCACGTCTGTCGTCTCTTCGTGAACTCTTGTAATCTCTATCCCGGTCGTGGTCATGTCTGTCTGTTCAACAGTGAGATGGGTTTGGCCCAGGATAGTCAGTGTAGAGTTAACGCACCTCTCCGGGGACTTCGTGAACGACTATCCCGTCTGCGTCCATTATCACGATGTCCACCTGTCCTTGCATTTCTTGAGTATCGATCTTTGTCTCTATCCCTGTCGCGGCCCCTGTCTCTGTCTTCCCGTTCCCAGCTCCGTTCGCGTCTCCGGTGGTCACTCCTCGAGGACATCGTGGTAGGAGGTAATGTACAGTATGGTCACATGACCTCACAACTCTACTTTCAAATGTTCACGAATGCAGCACGTCGAGCAGCTGGACCGGCTGGAGAAACAATCAACAGTAAGTGATTACATCTATTGCGTAGAACAACGAAGAAAGTATATGACAGCCGTTAGACGACACATCCGGCTGGAGAACCTATCCCGGACAGCTCTCCCCGCCGACATCGAGAGAGCCCTGAGGCGTGAACGACTCGTCGGCGTTGAGGATGGTGAGAGTCTTGGTCCTGCCATACATGTTCTTATACTGGCCCAGTTCAATTGCAGCTCTTTCGTTTCTTACCAACGCACCGGGCTTACATTACACTCTCCCATCCCGATTTTCTGAAGATGAACATCGCTAAGCTCGGAAATGCGACCATAGGAGGGCATAGCGTTACGGCCATCCCATGTCTTGAGCCTCCAACAATCAAGAACCTACGAGGCATCAAGGGCCGCAAAGTAGCTCTCGAGCGAGGGTCCTTGCCCAGCCTCACTTCCTCTGGAGCTATGGACAATGGCAAGCAAGTTTGCGCATGGGGTTTCCCCCCCAAGGCCTCGGTAGAATGCGTTAAAAACTTTCTTGAACACAACAAAATTGGCATGTTGGGGGAAAAACCTGAGATTTACCAAGTTAACTTGTAAGTGGCTCCCTCATCTCGGTCTTTGGGATGATTTTTAGCATCCAGAAGACAAACAGACGAATTCTCTCTTTACTCGAGATATCTGATCCGGACCCCGTCCATGTCAGATTCATATTATATTGCTCGGTGCATTCACCGGACACTCTTCAAACCTGACGCATTTGGTACGAAATTTCAGGTGCGGGCCTGTGTAGTTCGATGACTCCGTGCGCCATGGGTTGCCCTTAGGGGTCAATATTTTGTGGTCAATATGGCTTTTAAAAGTCCATACTGAGCGGTGCATTGTATAAAATAAAGCATAGGATACCGTTTCACATTCTCTCGGCCTCAGGGTCCTCGACTCGTAAACGGTGGGGCTGAAAAGACAGGTCAGCGCATGAAGAGACGAGAGCGTTGCACGGACTATTCTCGCATTGTCCCCCTCGTCATCTGGAGATCGAGCACGCTTGAGGGTTGGCCTGGTTTCAGGTTCTTTCCACTCTCCACCTCCACCAGCAACGGCACCTGGACCATCTTGTACATCGATGTAACGTTCTTCGACCTCTCTTCTTCGCTCCAGCTGCGCCTGTGCCCCCCAACCTCCGCGACCGGGGTCGTAATCTTGCCTGTGCTCGTCTCTAACTTGACCACCACTCTTTCCCCGTCCGAATTGTCGTCCTTCCTTGTAACCCAGGTCGAGGTCGCAACGGATGATACGTTCATCGAGTTTTGTGCCGCTGATATGCTTCATACATGCAAGAGCTTCAGCATGTGTATAATATTCTACAAAACAGAATCCACAAGGAGTTCTGCACGAATGGCTGGGCATGAGCAGACGAGAAGCGAATCAATGGAGTGAAACCGCACCGGGTATTGCGATCGAGTCCCATGATGATGCGCTTGATACCGCCACCATCCTCCGGGCTGGCACACTTACTGAATAGCTCATATATCTGTTCTTCTGTCGTGTAAAAACTCAAATTACCGATCTGAGGTGTGTGTCGGCGCATCAAAGGCAGACTGGAGGATAGCACCCACGTATAAGGTTGTCGACTTGGAGAGGAGATCCTGTTGCTTGGACCTCTCCAGCCTGCTTTGCGAGTCCTTGTAGTTTGAGGGCTGGTCGAGGGCTGAGACGATGTGCGCCATGGCCGTTCTCGTTGTCGAGTGCTCGACTGAGGTCAGTCTAAAATGGCGACCCAGAAATGGCAAGTGTTTCCCATCGCCCAGATGAACGCGTCATACGTAGGTATAACCTTCAGCGAGATCACCACCATGGAGGACATTGGAAAGGAAATCCAAAAAGAAGTGCGTCTCATCCATAGCCTCTTTTCTCAGAATGCAGAACTTGGCCTAGGAACCGACGTTTGAGTCGGTCGTGACTGAAAAGTCTGCCCTCTACAAAGAGCTCCAGGAAGAAGACCTCTACACCAAGTACAAGAAACTGTCTCGTCACCTCGAGCTCCTCGATATCCAGGAAAGCTATATCAAGGATGAACAGGCTAACCTCAAGCGTGAGCTTATTCGTGCCCAGGAGGAGGTCAAGCGCATCAAGTCAGTACCTCTTGTCATTGGCCAATTCCTGGAGGCCATTGACCAACAAACCGGCATCGTGGGCTCGACAACTGGCTCAAATTATGTCGTGAGGATCTTGTCAACATTGGATAGGGAGCTGTTGAAGCCTTCGTCTTCTGTCGCCCTCCATCGTCACTCCAACGCCCTCGTCGATATCCTGCCACCAGAAGCGGATTCGTCTATCGCTATGCTTACGAAAGAGGAGAAACCGGATGTCGCCTATTCCGACGTTGGCGGGATGGACTCGCAGAAGCAGGAAATCAGAGAAGCGGTTGAACTGCCTCTGACCCACTTCGACCTCTACAAGAAGATCGGTATTGACCCCCCTCGCGGCGTGCTATTGTACGGCCCACCAGGTGAATGTCACTCATATGTGATTTGTTGCTTCATGCTAATTCTCAGTACAGGTACGGGGAAGACCATGCTTGTGAAAGCTGTTGCCCATCACACCACCGCCTCGTTTATCCGCGTGGTCGGCAGCGAATTCGTACAAAAGTACCTCGGTGAGGGGCCTCGTATGGTCCGCGACGTTTTTCGACTCGCGCGTGAAAATGCACCAGCTATCATTTTCATTGATGAGATCGATGCCATTGCCACCAAACGGTTTGATGCACAAACTGGCGCAGATCGAGAGGTTCAGCGCATTCTCCTCGAGTTGCTGAACCAGATGGACGGTTTCGATCAAGGTAGCAATGTCAAGGTACATCCATTGCTTTCAGCATTCTCGATTTGCCATGTTGATACTTTGTGCACTGAAGGTCATCATGGCCACAAATCGGGCGGACACCCTCGATCCCGCCCTACTGCGTCCTGGCCGTCTCGATCGAAAAATCGAGTTCCCACTCCCATCGCGACGTGAGAAACGGTTAATTTTCCAAACTGCTACCAGCAAGATGAACCTTGGACCCGATGTCGATCTCGAAGACTGTCAGTCCTCACCTAACTCGGAGACCCTTTAATGCTAATCAATAGTATTTCAGATGTTTCGAGACCTGATCGATTATCATCGGCAGAGATCGCATCCATTGTCCAAGCCGCTGGTCTGCAAGGTATGCGTGTCTTACTCGCCTATGAACGCCTCAGTCTGAATCTTCACGCAGCTGTACGCAAAAACCGTTATGTTATCCTTCCAATTGACTTTGAAGAAGCGTGGAAAGTACGTTATTTGTCTTTATTTTGTCACCACACATGACACGTATTCACACTGCACTTTTCTTTCAACCAGCAAACGGTCAAACGAGCAGATGACACTCACGAATTCTGTGCGTATAATCAAGCTATTTTGTGTGCATCCTTCACTTACGCACTTGCACCATCCTTGCAGACCGGTGACCCGCTGTCATGTAAGCCTCTTCCATAATCATCATATTGGGTCGCATGCTCAAACATTCCACAGATTGGCATTGTATATTACCCTCTGCAATCTTATTATTACCTTCTGCGCGTCGTGTGATTGCAAGAAAATGCTCTTTCACTTTAGCGTCCCACCGCATCATCACACGGGGGTGGCGCTCATTCTTCTGAGCAATATCAAAAATGGTTAATACCCGATTATTCCTGTTATTATTTTTGCCCCGCTTGCTTGCCGTTGTCGGACAGCCATTGGGTTCCAAAGCAGTGAGGTTCACAGGCAGGAGACAAGTCCTAGGACGCTCTCTTTATTCGCCTATCCTGTTCGAACAATAGGTAAGTGTGCTTAGGTCCACTTGGTATCTTTCAGCTCAGATTTAATGTGCAGGTCATGGTACTTACTATCGCGATGCATTCAAATACAATATGTTAGTTTTCTCTTATGCCTTCACTGTCCGTCGCTCTCCAACACTCTGGGCGGCGTTGTACAACCCACACGACCGCCCTCATTTTACGAGAGCAAGAGAATGCTGGTGACGCTGTATCGTTGTCGCTGCCCACGACATATGTCGGACCTTGCAATATCTATTACGCAGGTTCGAAAGCAAGATGGGACACATGTCGTAGCCTTTTAGTCTAAAATATGTTTATTTCGCACTTGAGCAATCGATGTCACAAGGATTTAAGCATGGCAGTTATGTTTTTGTTGGCTGGCCAAGTTCGCTGGCGCGTTCCGTCGCAATCTGAATCGCGCGCGCAATCGTAGACCGTACCTTACCGTCTTCCATTGCTAACAGTCCAGCGATGGTGCACCCTCCCGGAGCTACAAGAAATATTAGTCGCGGTGCTGACCTAACTGAACGTGAAAACTCACTTGTCACAGAATCTTTGATCTGTGCGGGATGCGCACCAGCTTGGAGAGCCATGCGTGCTGCCCCTTGTAAGGCTATCGAGAGTGTAAAGGTTTACCTCGTCCAGCAACCACAAGCAGTAACTCACTTTGAGCAGCCAACTCCAGCGCTTCGACTCTTGGCAAGCCCATCATGACACCGCCATCGGCCATAGCTTCGAGGAATATACATGCAAAGGCAGGACCCGACCCAGAGAGTGCAGTGCAGGCGTCGAAATGTTTTTCCTCGAGGAACCGACAGCGACCAATGGATGAAAATATTTTGAGGATGATAGAACGGTCGAGTTCCGTCTCCTCACTGTTCGAGAGAGTGGGGAGGGGGCTGACGACCGTCATGCCCTCTCGAATCTAAGGATTTGTTAGATCAGAACGATGGTGTACAATGAAGTGCGCACCCGACAGGGTGTATTGGGCATGGCCCTGACGACTTTTGTAGTTGGAAGGACCCACGCAGCCAACTGGGGGATGGTGACACCCGCAAGGATACTGATGAGCAGTTTTCCATCAAGAGCTTCTTTCATGCCATCCTGGCCAAGGATGGTATGTGCTTGATGAGGTTTGCAACTATCCAGGGATGCCTTGGTTGGAATCGTGATGGAGGATATGAACAGCGTACCACAAGATGACGACGTCAGATTTTTGGACAGCCGCGAGGTTTTCGCCGACTTGGACTTGGACTGAGGAGCCGAGCCCCCCGAGGGAGCCGAACGCATGATGGAGCTTGTGTGCGCTCTCGTGTCTCGTCACAGTAGCAATGAAGAATGAAGGCAGCGAGGGATCAGGGAAATCTGCGGTAGGGGTAGATGTGCCGGGCGTATGGGACTCCCACTTGGGGGAAACGTGGGTGTTGTCCCTGGACTGGAGACTAGCGACAACGCCAGATATGATGGCGACGCCCATTGTCCCACATCCTGGAATATGTGGTGAATACCAGCGGATTTTCTCGTTGGGAAGGATATACCTAGCACGCAGAGGGTGTACCCCATGACTCTGATCTGCTGCGATGATGACAGGCTGAGACAAAAAGTATTGACCGAGTCATTTAGGCTATGATCGTCGCGTAAAGCAGACCCGGGAAGTGATGCTTGTCTTCGTCACAGTCGGTTCCACCAAGTTTGATGCACTCGTACAAGCTACGATCTCCGAACCGGTGCTCACAGCGCTGCACGCAAAAGGAACCGTGCAAGTAGTGCTACAGCGAGGCAACTCTGAGCTCGACTGGGGCTGTGGTCCGTCCACTGGGGACTCGCTGACGATCAGGAAGGCAGGGGTGGACATTGAGACCTGGAAGTTCAAACCGTCCATCCAAGACAACATCGAACGTGCAGACCTGGTCATCAGCCATGCAGGTGAATACTTTTTGGGGTGGTACTTCAAGTGCATTAAAGTCCTGATCAAGGGTCGGGCACTGTTCTCGATGTGTTAAGGTCTGGAAAGCCTCTGATCGTAATCCCAAACCCGACTTTGATGGACAACCACCAAGAGGAACTTGCCTTGCAACTGGATCGTCTTGGCCACCTCAGAACTACATCCGTGGAGTGAGTCGCCCGACTGTGGCCCACAACACTAATCCGTCCTCATCACTCGGTTTAGTGACCTGGCAGCGACCATCGCGTCCTTTGATATGGATGCGTTAGTGCCATTCCCTCCATATGATGGGAGCAAATTTCGTAGATTGGTGGATGAGACGATGGGGTTTACTGACTCGGACCGTCGTTAGCTTTGTCGAGTCTTGTGATCGAAATACTGTCGGACACCAAATGAGCACATTCTCCGTTGTTTGCAAGAGTCGTGATGAAGAGCGTTACGCCAGCCTCCGTCGTCGGTGACTCCCAAGCGTACGAACATCAGCACGTCCACGCCGTCTACGATCAGATAGCGACCCATTTCTCATCCACCCGCTACAAGGTGAGATATCTGTCTTGCAAGGAAGATCTCTATTAATTCTATCTACTTAGCCATGGCCCATCATTGCCAAGTTTATTTCCGATTTGCCTCAAGGATGGATTGGCCTTGACTCCGGGACAGGCAATGGGAAATACCTCCATCTACCCACTGATCGGCCCGGGAGTGTCTTGACCGTCGGCCTTGATCGCAGCAGGAATCTTTTATTGATCGCCAGACACGGTGGACGTGCTGCACCAGTCATACGTGAAGTTATCTGGGGAGACGTACTGGACAATGGGTGGAGAACTGGCGCGTTTGTGAGTGACGATCCAGATCGCTGGCTAGCATGCTGAGGCAACAGTGGCAGGACTACGCTATCTCGATAGCTACGATACACCACCTATCCTCATACGACAGACGCAAACTGGCTGTGCAGGTATGTTGGCCAACACAGGTCCCGGACGTGTGCTAATTGCAGGCTTTGCAGCGACTTCTTCAGTGCGTCTCGCCTACCCACGGCCGTATCTTGATCTACGTTTGGGCCATAGAGCAGGACAAATTGTCAAAGCGGGTCATACCAGTGGATGACAACACCGAGATCTCACTTTCACCGTTGGGAAAAGATGTCTTCGTGCCCTGGGTGATGCAACAAGGCACTCCACCGAATCAAGTCACACTCCAGCCCACGAAGGATGCGCGGGCCAACTCTCTAACAACCATCGAAGCTCCCATATATCATCGATATTACCACATGTTTGCGGAAGGAGAGCTCACGAGGCTCACTCACGAGGCCGCGCAGGAAATGGGTCTGGTTGTTGGGCCACCAGAGGAAGGGAGACAGGGTATTGAGATAGTGCAGGATAACTGGGAGCGATCAAATTACTATGTGGAACTTCGGTGTTGGAAAGCATGATGTTGGCCCGCCAACTGTTGGCTTGAACTTACTCACAAAGGCAGAGTCCAACCTTACAAATGTCGGCCTGAAGGAATGATGTGGATTGTGGGCAATAGCCAAACAGACTATAGAAGCGGAATCATTCACTCGCGGCCATGACTACAACACAGTCAGAATTGTCGACATGGATACGCAAAGAAAGGACGCACTAGCATTAATCAAATCGCCTCCGCTCTCCTTCAGCACTCGTACTGCCTTTGCTCGCGAGCAGTTAACCTGAGCCATTACGAGCTCAATGTCTTTGGGATCAACGCCGGTTTCATCTACTTGGCCATCTTCCTCCGGTGCCTCGAGCTCAGGGATATCATCCTCCTCGTCACCCTCTGCAGCGACACCCGAGGACTCCAAGTTGGTCAGACCAGCGGGTGCACCACCAGAAGCAAGTTGCTGAGCGGCGGACAGCTGAGCTTGAGCATTCATATCCTCAATCTACGTCGTGTTGAGTGTTGAGTACTTGTTTAGGGCACATGGTAGGAAGTACCTTTGCTTCACCGAAGACAATATAGCAATCGCTATTAGGCGACTTGTACACATCGGGAGAGGAGAGGACGAAAAGGACGTTTTTTGGCCTGCGTAGCGTAACACGCGTGATGCTTGGGACTTTCTTCAGGCCAAGACCAAGGAGTGCCTTGCGGGCTTTCCGTTCTGAGCGGGACTGAATTTTGTCGAGAGCGGCTTGGGAGGTTGGGTCCTCCTCGTGCTCGTGGCCAGAGTGGTCTGAATGAACTTCCTCGATGGTAGCAGACATCTAGGATGCGTGTCAGCGACGTGCTCGACATCCGAGACGTGAGATGTGAATCCGTCAGAGAGAGACCGGAATATAGAACAAGGTTGCGTGCAATCAAACAACAGCGAGAATGAGAATGATCTACCTTGATATTTTTGTGGAGTTCGACGGCGACAAGGGTCTGCTCGTTGTTCGTGACGGCGAGCACAAAGTTGGAAGAGCACGGTCGGGGATTGCCGGAAGGGCGCTTATTGGCCAAATACTTGGTGTCAGTCGAACCGACTCGGTGCAGCGTAGTAAGGTCTAAGTCTACTAGCATCTTCAAGTTATTACTGTCCGACGCTGAGTTCGCATCGCAGGGTTTTACATTTGCCGCATCAGCGGATCTACGTACGAGTGCATGCTGGATGGGAGCCCCTTTCAATAGGAGGGTATGACACAAGCAGACGTCACTGGCATATCCACCCTGTCTGTCACGGCTTTCGTATATCATTACTTTCACCATCCCAATGGACCCAGAGACGAAACTTCACGAAAGCTCCTACGTGTACGAGGCCGCTACCAAGGCCATGGTGTCGTTGGCCCCGATCGGCAATATTCACCTGCATCTTTGTGGCTTCCATGTCTACGCGTACGCATGTAGTACCGCAAGATCTCTTTCTAACGGGAATTTAGTCAAGACCATACCCGCCATGTGGAGGCTCACCACTTCTGCACCCATAAGAAAGACGAGTTTTATCAGGTAATTCCAGCCACCTCACTATGTTAGATCTGCCAATACGCTCATTCAGTGTGTCATCTACGACTCGGAAGCCAGGGATGCGAGATTGATCGGGATTGAATACGTCGTTAATGAGAATGCAAGGTTTTTGTTTGCTTTATGTACAGGAGCTGACAACATGTAGGTCTTCAAATCCCTCCCTGAAGAAGAGAAAAGATATTGGCACTCTCACAAGTACGAAGTCGAAAGTGGTATGCTTTATCTTGAGGTCGGTACCGGTGGTTACCGGTGGTTACCCCGTAATTGTTCACCACGTTGACTCCATCTAGACGAAGGGATTTGTTCCCAGTAGGTTCCCTGGATGATACGAGCGTGCCACGTCTCACATATCCTAGACGCCGTGAACGATGGGGCCGAGAAGAAAGTTATGACCGACCTTCAAAAAACCTATGGCAAGGCTGTGCACACTTGGGCTGTTGACAAAGATCCAGATCTGCCTCTTGGGCCACCCCAGCTCATGATGAATGTCACTGGACAAGGTCAGTTAAATGATCAGGTTGTCCAAGAGCGCGACAAGAGGCTGGGCATTTCCACTGAGTCCAAGAAGACGCTTCGCGCGGGATATTTGTCCGAGTACGAAAAGGACGAAAAGGCAGATCAGTGGGAGAAGACGGGGACTGGGCTTACTTTTGAGCCCAAGGAGGTCGAGTTTCGAGTTTCACACTAAGAGCAGAGCGGCCCTTGTTATTGTTGTAGTATGAAAGGATAGTTATTACTGTACTACTCGTGTGCTCTGGGTCGAATGTACTTGGTACTTGCCAATTTGGTCCTCTAGTTTTCATGTCCACCGCTGCGCTTTCAAGTCAATTGCGACTTGCCCTCGAGGACCCAGCAGACAAATTCTCTCGTGAACAAGTGCTCAACGCTGTCGATGAGTTTGTTGCAGGATGCATGTCTTCTGAAGATCCTGAAGTGCAGCTTTTCCAAGTAGGGGAAGAGCTCCAGATCATTCACGACGACATCGTGGACCATACATCGCTTGGGCACACGGAGGTCTTTCTCGGTGTCCTCCACCATCTCCGCCCACTTCTTCCACCAACCTCCATTATTTCAACCTGGTTTGATCTGGTCTTGCGACCCGCTCTCAGAGAACCACGGTTGCCAACTATCTCTGTAAATCATGCCAAAGAGCTCATCATCTTCGCTGCCGAGAACGAGGATCGAGGGTACCCAGAGAAAGTGCATGAATTCCGCAGACGATTGATAGTTCATCTTTTGGATGCCTATAACGAAGGTTTCGGAGATGATGTTTTAGAGTGGGCAAAACTTGATCAGAAGCAGCGGGATAAGAGGCATTTATGGAAGAGCAATCTCGAGGATGCATTCGTAAAGTTTGGTTTGAAATGCCCTGTGGTACGTGTCTGTGATGGAACTAACTACCAACTTGCTTAAAGCTGTCCAGGCTTTCATGACACAAGTCGAAGCTGCCTTCGCGGCCCCTACGTCTCGCCTCCAACTCTTAATCCTGCTCGACTGTTTTACCTCGGATCCTGAATTTCAGTTGCATGCAGCAGACTTCGCAAGACACTCACTCATAAACAGTGTCTTAAATTCGCTTTTGCTGGACAATTCTTCGACAGTATGCACGATTGGCCTCACCGTGCTCGTCAAACTACTTCCGGTATTTGCGGTCAAAGCATGTGAGGAACTGAAGATCCTGCTTCCCCGGCTGTTCGTGGTCCTAGCCAAGATCATTTGCTGGGAGGAGCGCCCCAGTTCTATCCCACCGTCCCCTCTCATAGTGGATGACAGTGACAGACACTTTGGTGTTGAGAAACAAGCCAACGAGTATGGAGGACCCGCTGTACCTGACATACGCCCCGAACTTGGCTGGGAGAGGTTGGAATCCTCACTCACCCGGTCATCTGCCCCTCCATCAGACGCGTACTTCTCGTGTCTTTACTATCTTTTCCCATCCAACCTCCTCTGCTTTGTTCGTGGCCCCACTGCATACCTGCGGGACAGGGAATTCGAAAGTCCATATACCATCAGCTGGGAAGACGCACTCGACGAAGATAACATACGAAGTAAATCAGAGGTATGCATGCTTACACCGTTTCTTTAGCTTTTCATCGGTCCTGGCACTTATCACACACATTCCAGCCTCTTTTTCGCAGTCATGTGGTTAATCCACGTGTCATATGGCGAGACTGGCTCAAAGAACTTACAGAACCTGATCCCTGGACTAACTATAGCATTGCTCGGATAGCTAGTGAATGCCTCATGCTCAACACGCACAACATTGCTCTTGGGTCTCAATTACCTCCTGTTTCTGTTGAAAGGACCGATACAAGTCCTGACTTCTTCCCCTCCATTGTCATGACCCCGGATGACAATTCTGGCATGCCAACCCCGCATCCAAGTCACATTAATCTTCCACCTGTGAAACCTCGTGTGTCGCTCCAGGACATGATTACCATATCTGTTGCTTTGAAGTCAAACCTCGAGGTTGACATTGAGAACCCGAGCATGCCATGGTCAACATCGATGTTTCCACCTGGCAGTAGCTCACCAACGAAAGCTGGCATTAAACTGCCACCCGAATCAATTGGAGAAGATGAGAGTGTGCAGCTGCCGTCGCACGTGGCGGAAGCGATTTCGAACTTGCAGCATGAAGTACTTCTGCTGCGGAGCGAACTCAATTTCGAGCTTTGGCTTTCGAGAGAAAACGTGCGCCACATTGGGAGGCTTCACCAGGATCATGTGCTCTCGAAGAATGCAGAGGCCGACCGCCAAGCGCTTGTAAGAGTCTATGGTTTGTCTTTATCATGTGTGTGGCATTGATCTTGTACAGCATAACAAGCTGCGACAATATAAGGCTCAAGCTCAAAGTGTTGAGCAGGAACTGAGAGAACACAAGGAACAGTCTTCTTCAGCAAAGAATAAATATGCGGACTGGAACACAGAGCTACAGAAGAAGCTTAGGGAATTTCGCGAGGAGAAGAAAGCTTGGTTTTTGGAAGCGGCAACATTGCGTACCGCGGAGAAGGAAGCGAGGGTAAAGCATCATTTCATTTTGGAGGGGTTGTTTGTTGAAAGCCGAATAGGCACTCTTCGCGGCTCAAGGCAAACTGCTGGCGGATGCCGAAAAGACGGTATTTGAGCTGCAGACTCAGCGGAAGGAGAGTCAACACAAAATTGATCGACTTCATGATTACGAACGGCAAATCGAGCAGCACGTTCGCATGCAGAAACTTTGGTAGTACTTGCAGTTGATGATGGTAAAAGACGTGCTGACGTGAAGCAGGGACGCAGACTTCCAAAAGTTCAATATCAGAGGTGAAGAGATTGAGGTTATAAAGAGCAAATACAAGCAGATGGAGATGCTCTTGGACAGCCATATCAAGACACGTGATAGATTGGAGGACGAAGCACGGTGGGATTCTGTCCTTCTTGCCGGCTTAGTCGAGCTGATTGTGATGTGCAGGGCGTACCGTCGTCAGAACCAGGCTCTGGAGGCCAAGCTTGCACTGATGCAGAGAAAATGTGAAGCTTCGCGTCGTATACCAGAGGCAGAGATTACCGCGATCGTCAGGGAAAAATCAGAGCTCGCGGCTGCAAATGCAAAGCTGCGGGAAGACAACGCGGAATTGAATGACGAGATGGACGAGATGCGGGCAGCGCTGGAAGGACTGAAGGCTCAATTGAGCGGACAACGAGGACTGATCTACGAGTCGCGACAACGGACGGGTACTACCACCGTGCTAGTGTAGTGAGTTAGTAGTCCGGAATAGGCAGGTGTGATGGAATGTTCTCGAAGGGACAGGCCTTTGTCCGGAAGGCGGAGGACGAACAGGTGTCGAATCTTCTCGAACAAATTAGACAGACTACTTAAAGGCGAACGATCAAACGCGTCCCTTCGCTGTACGAGTTGCTTTCCTCTCCCTCACAACTTTCCATCGTCTGCTCGCTTTCCTGATCGGTGAGCAAACACGTCCTACCTCGTCGTCCTCGTGCATATCTAACCCCTTTCTAGTTCAAAATGGCAACTGAGAGCTTTGGTTTCCAGGCCGAAATCAGCCAACTCCTCGACTTGATCATCAGTAAGCACCTTCCCTGACGCCCTACAGTCGATGTTGCTTAATTTGATTGCCAGACACTTTCTACTCTAACAAGGAGATCTTCCTTCGGGAGTTGATTTCCAACGGCTCTGATGCTCTTGACAAAATCCGTTACTCATCCTTGACCGACCCCTCCGTTCTTGACACCAGCAAGGAGCTCTACATCCGCATCACCCCTGACAAGGAGAACAAGGTTCTCTCCATTCGTGATACTGGTATCGGTATGACCAAGGCCGACCTCGTCAACAATTTGGGTACTATCGCCAAGTCCGGTACCAAGGTCGGTCGATTTCTTCCATCCTTCTCGTGTTTTGATCCTAATTTTGGTGATACAGGGGTTCATGGAGGCCCTCAGCTCCGGTGCTGATATTTCCATGATTGGTCAATTCGGTGTCGGTTTCTACTCTGCGTACCTCGTTGCAGAACGCGTTCAGGTCATCTCCAAACACAACGATGACGAGCAATACATTTGGGAGTCCGCTGCCGGTGGCACCTTCACCATCACGCTAGATACTGTCAACCCATCCCTCGGTCGTGGTACTGAGCTCCGTCTTTTCTTAAAGGAGGACCAGACCGAGTACCTTGAAGAAAAAAAGATCAAGGACATTGTGAAGAAGCACTCCGAGTTCATATCATACCCCATCCAGCTTGCGGTAACCAAGGAAGTTGAGAAGGTTTGTCTCGTTTGCGCGTTCCTCTCGTTCTATCTAATTTTTATAAACAGGAAGTTGAGGAGGAAGAGGAGGAAGCAAAAGAGGAGAAGGAAGAGTCCAAGATCGAGGAGGTCGAGGATGAGGAAGACAAGGACAAGGACAAGAAGACGAAGAAAATCAAGGAGAAGAAGGTCGTCAACGAGGAGCTCAACAAGACGAAACCCATTTGGACGCGCAACCCCCAGGACATTACCACCGAGGAGTATGCCTCCTTCTACAAGTCGCTTACGAACGACTGGGAGGATCACCTTGCCGTGAAGCACTTCTCTGTCGAGGGTCAGCTTGAGTTCAAGGCCATCCTCTTCGTTCCCAAGCGGTAAGGGATTGGTTTGCGACGTACGTCCGCGACTCATTTTTTGCAGTGCTCCTTTCGATCTTTTCGAGTCCAAGAAGAAGCGTAACAACATCAAACTCTACGTCCGCCGTGTCTTCATCATGGACGATTGTGAGGATCTTATTCCCGAGTACCTTAACTTTGTCAAGGGTATCGTCGATTCCGAGGATCTGCCCCTCAACATCTCCCGTGAGACTCTTCAACAGAACAAGATTCTCAAGGTTATCCGTAAGAACATTGTCAAGAAATGTTTGGACCTCTTCACGGAGATCGCCGAGGACAAGGACAACTTCAACAAGTTTTACGAGGCTTTTGGCAAGAATTTGAAACTTGGTATTCACGAGGACGCTCAAAATCGCAGCAAGCTCGCCGAGTTCTTGCGTTTCTACTCGACCAAGTCTGTCGAGGAGCAGGCGTCGCTCAAAGGTACGTGTTTGTTTCTTTGTGTCCCAGAAGTGATGTTTGATCATGCTCATAGACTACATTACTCGTATGCCGGATATTCAAAAATCGATCTACTACCTCACGGGTGAATCTCTCGCTGCCGTAAAGGACTCGCCATTCCTTGAAGTCCTCAAGAAGAAGGGCTTTGAAGTGTTGCTCTTGGTCGACCCCATTGACGAGTATGCTGTCACTCAACTCAAGGAATTTGAGGGCAAGAAGCTCATTTGCGTGTCAAAAGAGGGTCTTGAGCTTGAGGAGACTGAGGAAGAGAAGAAGCTGCGTGAGGAAGAAGCTGCCCAATTCAACGACTTGTGCACGACGATCAAAGAGGCACTCGGAGACAAGGTTGAGAAGGTTGTTGTTTCCAACCGAATCATCGACTCGCCGTGTGTTCTTGTTACCGGACAATTTGGTTGGTCATCGAATATGGTGCGTGTGGATAGGTTCCACTGGTAGCGTCGACTGAAAGGTTATCTGCAGGAGCGTATTATGAAAGCGCAGGCGCTGCGTGACTCGTCGATGTCGTCGTACATGGCATCGAAGAAGACGCTGGAACTCAACTCCCACAATGCGATTGTCAAGGAATTGAAGCGCAAGGTCGCGGAGGATAAGGCTGACAAGTCGGTCAGAGATCTGACGTACTTGCTGTTCGAGACGGCCCTTCTCACGTCTGGTTTCTCGCTTGACGATCCTACGTCGTTTGCTAAGCGCATCCACCGTATGATCAGTCTGGGTCTCGATGTGGAAGAGGACGAACCGATGGCTGAGGTGACGGAGGAGGCACCGGCAGCTGAGCAAGCGTCTACATCGGCGATGGAGGAGATTGACTAGACGTCGAGTAAAAATATTGTAGATCATGTATGTGTATCATGACTTTACTTTGCATCAGCATTATTGCACAACTTTTCTTTTTTCATCTGCTGAACTGTTGAATTGACGCTCCGCATGACTGAGTCATGTTTTTTTTTTCCAAAAGTGGTAATCTTGAAGGGCGGTTAGCCTCGCGGCATTCGGCCTTGCATTGTCCTTTTGACCCCTTTCAAGCATGTCTTTCTAGTTCACTGTATTTGTTGCTCTTCTCCAATGCCTGCAATCCTTGCACCAGCGCCGCGTCTCCCCCCTCAGCATTCTCAACTCTTCTCACAAGACGTCTTTGTTTGCCATTCCCCTCCCTCCTCACTCCATCCACAGCCACGCACACCTCGTCTTTTGTCCCCCATCAGACTCCACGATCCACCCTACCTCGCTCTCGTATGTCCCCCGCTTACCTTTGAACCACCTCTCACCCGTCATCCCACAGAACTCTAAATCACCTACGCCATGCGGTCCACCCCACAAGAGGCGACCCGCGTCCCGTCTCCTTGCTCGTTCCAGCAGGCGTCGTCGTCACACCCAACGTGTCGACCCGCCCTTTGATGCCTTTGGTCGGCCACCCATATTCGATCAACTCCCCTGGATCTCCGCCCTTGAGATGCCAAGCCCCGTCAACTGCGACATCGCAGACCTTTCTCAGCTGCCTCTCGACGAGGATCCTCTTGCATGCTCAGATACCATCCCTGCTTCTGGGCCTGTGCGTCGTAGAAAAGCGTCTCTGCGCTCGAATCCCTTTGGGAATGGCCCCGAGCATCCCCCTAGCGAGCCACCGCTTAGGCCACGGCCCCCGATTCACCAGTCCCCAAGGACACCCCCACCTCACGTTCCTTTCGATCCGAGCAACGTCACGTTCCACCATCTTATGCCTGTCTTCCCACGCGGCGTAAATCCCGGCACTCCGTTCTGATCCAAATTTGCTTTACTATCCCATCTTATCGACATATAATCAATCCCTTACATCCACCTGACGCAGTTAATTGCGGGCGTCTGCTCGCCATCTACAAAGTCAAGTCACTTTATCTCAACGCCACGATGTAGTCCTACCCAGATCTGCTTTCATCAGCCTTGCCTTGCAAAGACCACGCTTTTCATAGTGCTTTATCACGGACCATGCTTACCATTTGGATGTGTGATATTTGTTCACTCTGTCTATCCTCTGCATTCTTGTTCCCACACGATTCACATTCATGAATCCAACGTTCTCCTTATTGTTATTCGAATTTTTCGCTTGCCATCCCTGCCGAGGGGTATTATGTAATCCGTGTCTGTATAGTTCTGACATAATACACTCTCACGCCCCTACAGTAGCCGGCTGTGTGGCTCATCATCCTCGCTATTCCACAATCTCGCAATGGAAAACGACCAGGTAGGTGTTCATGCGATACGTCCAGTCGCTCTGCGTAGCTTACAAGCACTGTTCAGGGTGTTCTCGTCGATCTATACGTCCCCCGCAAGTGTGCGGCCACGAGTAAGTATTCCGAGAGTGTTGGGTGCTCAGATACGACTAGGTACATTTCAGATCGCTTGATTACCTCCAAGGACCATGCATCCGTTCAAATCAACGTCGTTGACGTCGATGCCAACGGCCGTGCATTGAACAGCTACACCTCATTCGCACTCTGTGGGCAGGTCCGCTCACAAGGCGAGAGCGATGATGCCCTCAACCGGCTAGCGACCAAAGCTGGACGTGAGTCTTTGTTCCCTCTGGGAAACTGTGCTGACTGTGTGTGATCGGGCAGTGCTCCGGAATGTGTGGTCGTCCCAAAAGTAACTGCGTGTTTTGTAACCGTCTGTTTTGTTGTAATCCACTGCTACTTGTACATAAGCCTGAGTGTGGTGGCGCATCGCCACAATCGGATGGCTGCGCTCTCTCAAAGCACCCTCTCCGTCGTTTCAGTAAGGCCCCAATAACCCGACCGAACTAACCTAATCACCCTCCCTACAGTCAGGCTCCATGGTCGAAATAGTGCACACGCCTGGCGACGACGACGACGACGGCACCCTGTCCGACGAGGAGAGCAAGTACAGACTCCTCTTCAGCAAGTCCAAGGTCTATGTCAATCCCACCGCCTACGCAAGGGACAACATCCCCGGCTTCGTAACGCTCGTCAAACGTGTACGTCTCCATGGCTTCTACCAAACGTGCCTCATCGCTCGTAGGAGGCAGTAAATCCGACATATCTCCTGGCATGGATACCAGAATCCCTCTTGAACGAGAGGGGCGCAGAAGAATGGGACAAGTTCGTCAAGATCGAGGAGAGTGTCATCTCGGACGAGGAGGACCAAGGTTTACATGCCTATCCGGTGCTCTTGCCCTTTCTCCCGACTCACCCCATCTACTACAGATGCTGTCCTCATCGACTTGCCAACTCAGCGTCCGCAATCGTACGCGTTCTCTGTCCCTCTGACATCCATATATTCCCTCTTGGTGCATCCGCCAACTCTATCGTCATGGTGTTAGTCACTGCAGTCGTTTCTCGTCCCTGATTCATGCTGAATATCCGAATAGACGGCACTGTGGGCATCAACCTCATCAATGGCTCCACGCTACCGACTTTGCACTTTCATGACGATGAATCGCTGTCAATGAACCTTCCACCACGTACACACAATCGACGGAATTCTTCCACTGCATACCCTCCACCTGTCTCTTCGAGCACGTCAGGATCCGCCCCACGCTCACCTGTGTCGTGGGGAGGAGAAGACCTCATATCACGCTTACGGTGCTACGCCCATCTCCTCCGTTCATCCCTTCAGCCAACCCTCTTCATAGTCGATCCCTCAAAAGCAGACATGGAGACGCATTCCACTCAACTATTTGACGATGACGCGGTAGATGACATCCTTGCTCAATCATCATACGCAAACTCCCATTCACCCGTCCCAGCCCACCGTCGTCCTAGACCACTTTCTACTTCACTCTCCGCCACGACCAATCCCTACTCGAACCGCGCGTCAGTATTGCATCGTTCCCTCTACCCACCCTCTGTCTCGACGACGCAGAATGCGTCCCAAGCGCGTCTTGCACTTCTTCAATCCTTTTCCAATATCACGCGTGCCACGCGCCATGCTGCACAAAATATTCTATCTCACCCCCTTGCAAGACCTATCGTCCCACACCTCCCTGATCCTGTAAAGTCTCTCGTTAACGCCAACGGTGAGTGGGAGTGGGGTAGCTGGGTAGAGAAGGGTGGTGTTGGGGAATTTGAGAGCGCCCGCGTTTACCTCGCACGATGGGCGCGGATCGTAGCAGAGGAGGGCGACAGGGCGAGGAGAAGAGAGGCGCAAGCAGTACCTGCGTCGTCGTCGGATTTGGCAGAGGAGACATCCTCATTAGGGGTGTTTGAGCTACTGCATTCCACGGTCAATTTACCAACACCAAAGACATCAAGAGATCCCCGCAATCCCATTGATGAGAAGACATGGCAGATGTGGTTTGCAGCTGATGGGCGGCCCAAAGTGAGGATCGAGGAGATGCAGCGCGAGGTATTTAGGAGGGGAATCACACCTGCGGGGACGCTGAGGAAAAAGATTTGGCCCTTTCTTCTCGGAGTTCACGCCTGGGACATTGATGGCAAGGAGCGCAGGAAGAGGTGGGAAGCGAAGAGGTTTGCACGGTTCCTCAAGTATATGCACGGTGTTTATGGGTCCACGCAGGAAACGTTACCAGGAAATCAAGAATGAATGGTGCGGCGTACCGGAGGTCTTCGATCGACCGGATATTCTCGAGGAACGGCATCGCATAGACGTTGACTGTCGCCGCACGGACCGTACTCACCCACTTTTTTCCCACAGCTACGAAGACTCACCCAATGACCCCGAGGCGAATCGTGTTTACCGACGGTATTCTACGATCTCGCCTCAGCTCACCGACATCGGAGCGCAGTCTCCCAGTAATGAACATATCGACCGCATGGGCGGAATTCTTCTGACCTATAACTTCTATGATAAAGATCTCGGTGCGTCTCGCAAAGAATGTAACATGCCTGGTGCTGCCCGGTGCTGACACATGCCGATAAGGGTATGTCCAGGGAATGTCCGACCTTTGCGCGCCATTGTATGTGGTGATGGATGCAGAAGAAGAGTTGACGTTCTGGTGCTTTGTCGAGGTCATGAGTCGCTTGGTGCGTGCCCATGTAGCCGAATGGGTCGATGCATAATACTTGTTCAGGGCCAGAATTTCCTCCGCGACCAGAGCGGCATGAAGAAGCAGTTGTCTACGCTCCAAGAACTTATCAGCGTCATGGATCCTGAGCTGTATCGACATTTTGGTATCTAGCTCTCGTGTATCATGACCCCCCTCGCCTTGCTAATCCTACTATCTGACAGAGAAGGCCGAGGGTCTCAATTTGTTTTTCTGTTTCCGGTGAGTATTGAGAGTCTGCTAAATCTCCCCTCTGATGCATCTTTCAGCTGGGTGCTGATCGCGTTTAAACGCGAGTTCCCTTTCCATGATGTGTTGCGGCTCTGGGAAGTGCTTTGGACGGACTATTACAGCAACAACTTTGTCCTCTTTGTAGCGCTCGCCATACTCGAATCCCATCGCGACATGATCTTGCGTTACCTTGTCGAGGTTTGTTTTTGTAGTCCTATCAGTTTACCAGTCTCACCCCTGCGTCTTCTTCAGTTCGATGAGATCTTGAAGGTGAGCACTGATGGTTCTGGCTATGGATAAATTTAACGAATGCCGCATTTTCGTGCAGTATTGCAATGAACTCAGCATGACCATCGAGCTCGACTCTACCCTCGCCCAAGCAGAAGTGCTTTTCCTTTCGTATGCCCAGCTCGTGGCGGATATTGACCGTCGACGTGCGGAAGAAGGCAGTCAATTTTCGACCGCGAGTGCTCTGATCCATCGTCAGAGTACAGTTAGCACTGATACTATCGGTGGAAAGAAGGTGAATATCGCACTTCCGACGCTCAGCGAGAATATGAGAGAACTACTGAAGGCGGGGAGATGACATGTGAGCGCCGATGTTTATGATTCAAGTGTATTCCCGACTGTATCATACCATGGATATTGCGTATATAACGTAGAATTCTCGCTTGTCCAGATTTTTACCCTGTCCGCCACTGACTCCGCTAAACTTCGATGTCGAACCTGACTGCCTTGCGAGGGTATGTACTGAATGCGCGACCCGAGACTTTACCACCTTCGGTCCTGTTTGAGTATACCGACAAATGCTTGACAGTGTTCGACGCATTCCCCAAGTCGATCTTCCACTTTTTAGTCCTGCCACGCATCAGACCACCGTTGTCTGTGTTTGAGCTCGCCAACCTCCGTACCTTGCTCAGTGGCGACAAAGCACGCGCGAAACAAGTGCTTGTGGATTTGAACGACGAGGCTCACAAGGTCAAGATGATGATTCGCGAGGAGATGCAGAACCGGTACGGTTTCCAATGGGAGATCTGCACAGGATTTCATGCGGTCCCGAGCATGGAGTAAGTCTCGTCTTCGATGGCTAGCATCCCTAATATCTGTACGGTTGACCACAGACATTTGCATCTGCATGTCTTGTCAAACGACCTCTGCTCTGAAAAGATGAAGCACAAGAAGCATTACAATTCGTTTCACCCCAAACTCGGCTACTTCTTACACTTGGACGAAGTCCTCTCGTGGTTCGACGAAGACTCATCGTATTTTGCGCGAGTATGTTCTACTCATCGTTCCGGCGTCGTTTCGTTCACGAACATCTACCCCTATTCATGTCGATCCAAATAGATGTCACGGCTAAAGAAGAGCGACTATGAGCATCTTCTCAAAGAAAGCCTCTGTTGCTGGAAATGCGAACGGGACATGAAAAACATGCCCCTGCTAAAGGCCCACCTGCAAGAAGAATGGAGCGAAGAAGGGCGCAAGGAGAAGGCGAGGCTCGCGAGGAAACGCAAACGCGACGATACAACATCAGATGTATCGGCCGACAAGGAACCAAAGTCCAAGAGACTTTCCGCAAGGGTTGTTTGACAGCGAGTTCAGCGTTCGTTCCCTTGCTCCAAGCTCACCCTAACTGCAACTGACAGTCGGCGATCAAGTTTCGCTTCTACACCCCACGCGAACCAGCACTGATGACCATTCCATATGATGTATCTCCCACTTTTTGAATATCATCCGCACACCGCTCCATTATCGCCGATTCCCAGTTGCGCGCGGCTTCAACAACAGCTGTTCTTGTGATGCCCGTGTAAGAGATTGGCCCTGGCCGAGGTCTCTGACGCTATATAAACTGATGTGATACACTAGCAAGTACGTGAGTGCTTTCACCCCTATTCCCATGATTCCATACGCTCGGGATCTAGGACCTGTTAGAAGATCCTATCAAGTACGTGTAGCCTTTCAAGTCGAATGTCACTCAAAACTTCCACGTGGGTCGTGACCGACTAACATTGTCCACAAGATCGTGTTGTCGGATTCGGCAGCATCGAAAAGGCCAGAATTTGTCCAGCCCGAGGGTAGGGCGATAAGAGCGTGAACGTTGGGGCCTTTGATCAAATCTATAGCAACAAAGCAGGCGCATTTCTACCATTTGGTGTACTGGGCCAATCGGCATCCGAAAGACGAGAAATCGACGTTTGCATTGATTTTTCCTTGTGAGAAAAGAAGGCCGAGAGGCACGTCTTGGAGTGCGAGAAACCCGTAACGTGCAATGTTTCACTCGCTGACCCTGCAGTCACCGTGCGGTAGTATTCTCTATGGAAGCTTTCAAGTTGTCATGCATCTCCAACTCGAACAAGGTAAAAGAAACGCATCGATTCAAGTTCCCAGTTTTTTGGCTTGCCTCTCGTTCATTTCTCAAATGATTTGGTATCGACAGTGCGTGCGTACACATATTCAAGTGGGAATGGCGACCTGACCTGAACCCCAGAACTTGCTCTGACATGTCTCACTGGCAGCATCAAATATGGCAGTGGTCCAATTTGGGTAACCAGAGATCACACCACTCGAGTTCTCGCTGACACGCTCCGCCGATTCAAATCTACGAACACCAAGCGAACAAGCGCACCAAGCGCACGAGCCTCATCACCGGTGTACCTCTTATATTCTGACGTTCGCACCCAATTCTGAAACAGGCACGACGCTCGCCGCCCAGTATGAAAATCACTTTACACAGCCCCGCGGTGTCGTTGTACGTTTCCAGAAGCCAAGGTCGCTGCCGCTGCGCCTCGTTCTAGTGACCAGGTGACCTTGTCAACCAGTACTTCAGGGAAGGGCGTCCGAAGCTATTGGACGTGAGGAAACTTTCCAGTTTAAATCCATATTGGTACAGGGCATGGCGCGGTGTATCCAGGTTTGTAAAAATTGGGAGCGACGATAAGAGCAACTGCAAGTCTTCAACAAGGTTGGTAAATTTGATCTCTTCAATCACGCCATTCATCGCGCCCATAGGTGCGGTGCCAAGGAGGCTATCAACTGCCTGGCAGTGTCGAAAAGGTATTGTAAATACACATTACTGACGTGATCTTGTGTACTCGTTTTGTCCAAGGCATTGACATCTTGAATCAGGCGATTAATCATATCATCTACTTCTATACATCTGCGCTCTGTTGCGTGTTAGTTACATCCGGGGTACTTGTTAGGCTATCGCTTATTCCTCTTCAGAGATAGCCTCTTCGATCCTGCTCGCAGAGGTCTTGGCACTAGCCAGTCTCTGAGCACGGGAGCGCTCGCTGGCTTCACGGATGGCCCAAGTGAGCTCATAAGTCCTGCAAGCATCTGAAAAACCAATAAGTCGATGAGAACGCGCCAGATCAAGATTGTGCACCTGCGTAAGAGCTGAGAATCTGAGCGGCATCAGGATCTTCTTCGATGTCCTCAATGATATCGATCCAGTTAGAAACCTGGGATCACAAACGTTTCAAAAATTCAACAGGCAAAACAAGGATGTACATGCCTCAGAGAAGAACGGATCATCGTCACGGAAACTGAAGACTTGTTCGTGGTCGTCTCCAGGCTTGCGAACGTAGAGGATGGGTTGAACATACGGATTGACAAGCCTAGGAAATTAAGATGAGCGACTCAATCTCATTTTCGTAGAGTCCGACTGACTTGAGGCAATACCCATCAGCGTGAACCTCCAGCTCACAGCTGTAATTGCGACCCTGAAGAGTAACGACGTGGGTGAAGGAGCCCACTGCGCCCGAGTCGTATTTCCTGTGTTCGTCAATGAGGCGGGCACAGTACGATTGACCTCATGGAGTCCGGAGATTGGAAGAATCATACCAGGTGGCAGAAGTAACACGCGGGATCCTGTTCTCGGGGGCAATCTTGCTCTCGTCAATGGCTATCTTGGACAGGTGGCCGGCGTTTTCATCCCATTCAAGCGAATGAGCGGTTACGGAAGAGATGTCGACATCCCCGCCAAAATAACGAGAGAGATCGCAAAAGTGAGTGCCTTGCTCAACGATAGGACCAGCACTACGGATGGGTGTCGCACGCAAGTGTTTGCGTCTATTCGGCCCACTCACCTCTTGGACTTGTCCCACCAATCAGGCTTGGCAATTGCCTCGTAAGCGCAGGCATAGCGCGCGATTGTGGCCATCACGACGAGGTTGTTTTCCTCGATGATTTGTTTCATCTTTTGGGTGGCCTTGAGGTACCTCAGCATGTATCTGCACGCGGATCGGCGGCGTTCTGCAAGGAAAAAAGAGGATTTCCTCACCCAACGGAGACAATGGCGCCGCTCTCGGAGATGAATTTAGCGATCTTGAAGGCTTCCTCGATCTCGCTCTTAGGACCTGTTGCAACGGGCTTCTCGATGAACATGGCAACGCCGGGGAAATGTTTCTGGATCTGCATTTCGATATCACGGCCAGGCTGGAGGGTGCCTCGGAACATGGGAGGCGAGCCGATGACGAAGGCACGGGGGCGTTCCTTTGGGGAGGCGTTCTTGACGAAATCATCGAGGGTTTTGTAAATGCGGGTATCCCGATAGGCAGAGACGACGAAGGAGTCGCACTTTTTCTGAAGGACGGCCGCGGCACGCTCGGTGGCGGGGTCGATGAGGGCGACGACCTTGAGGCGCAGGCCGAGCTTGCTGGAAGGGGATGAGGAAGAGACGGAGGGGGACGATAAGAAGACTTACTGTTCGAAGCGAAAGGAGTGGTTCCACGGACCCTCGTCCGATCCTGGTGGAGTGGTATGAATACGATGGAGAAGAGGGTAGAGATAACGGACCGAACATGATGTTGCCGGCGCCGACAAAGACGACGTTAAAATCGTCAGTCCCGCCGACGTGGGTAGTTCTGTGTGTACGATCAGATTATGAGGAGGGGAGGGATGAACGGAGGGACTGAACTTGTCCATGGGGATGAGTCTGGATGGATCGATGGAGGGGCGTCGCGAGGAGAACCCGGATGAATAGCCGGATCCTCGTCTATCGGGGGGACGACGCTCTGAGCCCCTGCGGGAGGGGGGCTGTTTGGTGGAGGTCATTTCGAGGGTGGAGGAGAGCCTGCGTGATCCTGAGAGGGCAGACATGATGGTGGTTGAGGAGAAGGAGGTGAGATGGGGTCCAAGTGGATTAATAAGGGTTTGGACACACGCAGAGAGGCATGGACACGTTCGGGCATCGGACTGTAAGACAGCAAGTACTAGCAAGGACGGGTATCGAGTGTATGAAACGGTAATAAACGGACATCAAGAGCTGCCCTGGGATCGCGCTGGGACGAGCTGTTGTTGTTGCTGCTGGCTTTGGCGGTTGGCAATCTCCTGGCGGCGCCGTTCGGCGGCCTCGAGTCGCGCAGTCATCGCTCTCAGCTCCTCCTTCAGCTTCTCGTTCTCCTGCGTCAACTTGAACACGTTGCTCGCCCGCTTCTGCACTCGCTCGACACTGTGGGGACGGTGACTGATCGTGCCTGTGCGAGGAGACGGGGACTTACTGCGGCTCTGCTGACGCGCTTGTGCCCAAGATGGAGTCAAATGAGCGCGTGAGGTCGAGGTCTGCCGCAGGGATCTCTGGCAGGGACGGAGATGGTGTGCGGGAGGCAGGGTGGGTGGTAGATGGCGCCAGGCCGTTTTGAAGGCTGTTGGGTGAATGTGTGAGCGATAGACTCATCGGGTTTGATGAACGGATCGCACGTTGAGCTGGTCGATTCTGATCGCTCGTTCATGTTCGTCGTTGGCGACGGCGAGCACGAGGCCAACACTTGACCCTCCCCCAAACTAGGTATATTCTTCCCACAATTAAGTACGATCGACCCTTTATTTACTTATGACCTGCCTTTCATTCGCCATTTCATCCCTTCTTCTCCCTCCCCTCCGCCATGCCCACCGCGCCCGTCGTCCTCCTCGGCGGCAGCGACGTCCCTGATGACAGCCCAACTCCCCTCCTCCCCCCCCTCCTCCCCGACAACGACGTGCACGACATCCCCATCCATCCCTTCCCCGACACCATCCCTGTATTATCTATTCACGGCCCCATGTATTATAGCTCATTTCCTGACTTCACTCACTCCCTCACACATCCCTACCATCCCCATGACACCCACATCCCCCACTCCGATTTGCACTTTGCGCTCTCCAACTCTCCCTTTGGCCACGACAGCCCCCACATCTCTCCAAAACATCTCCATCATTCTCATGACCTTGGCCCGCGCGGCCCCTCCTCCATCCACGACGCTCGCTTTCACTCCCCCCACTCTCCGCCCTCTCTGTCATACCTCCCTCCTCTCCACGACCTCGCATGCTCCGTCGATTACCCTTCGCCCCCATTTGCAATACCCTCACCCCCTCCCAAGCCATCAGGTCTGGCGCATACCCTCCTCCCCCCCATCGTACAGTCCAATCCCGCAGACCTCAGTATGGCTGACATCGAGGCGAGTCTCTCATTTCCCCCCTCCTTTCAGAGCTTACCTGCGCACCAGAACCGCTCCACGATCAAACGTACAGTCGCTAGCTCCCCACCCCAAGTCGACCCTTGTGCCGCCGCCTTTCTTCGCGATCGGTTGGGCGAGGCGAAATGGAACACTTTTTCTGCTCGATTATTCGAGCGGCGTTTGGGCCCGATCAAATCAAAAATCCGCGTCAGAGGCAAAAACTCCAACGACGACGCTAGCCCCCTTCCCGGTGCGACTGCAATCGATTTTCTCATAAAGGTCGAGGTCGTCAAAGAAGTCCTCCGAACCTATGTTCCGTACGTCCTTTCACCCTTTTTCTGTGCTCAATCGGCGTGCTCGCGCCGTTGGATCACGCTTACCATATAATTACGCAGCCATCCGTACAATCCCCTCAAGTCATTAGCCCATCCATACCCACACTCCCCGTCGGGTTCCGTTACCCTTACACGCTCTACCATACTCGTGCTTTCCGGTTGGTCAAATACTCAATTCTCTTATTGGGCACGCCGCGCCGAGGGCATCTCCGTTCTCGCTACACATGATGAGCGTCTACATACAGTCGCGGTCGCTCTACAAAAGCGCATTAACGCCGGTGGTGTTCTTTTGGATGGCGCTGACGAAATCTATTCCACCGAAGGCTGCCCAAATGTTACCGGCAAAGGTTTGGACATCATCATTGAAGAAGTCAAGAAGCGTACAGGGCTCAGCCCCTTTCTGCGTGGCAAACACTCCAGTCTAGATCCGTTTGGCTCTACCAACAATGATAAGGATGGGGGGCCTGGACCCCCTCAGGGTGCCCCTGCGCCGCCCATTTACATGCCCACCTTTCAAGCCATGGAATATTCTCATGCCCCTGCAATCTCCGCTTCCGCTGACCCGTCATCCGGTCGCCGCCCAAAGAAAAAGAGGAGAATAAGCGTCGCAGAATCCGTTTCATCATATGCCAGTTCCAGCGCTCCCAAAGCCGACCCTTTTGACGAGACGACAAACCATTTTAGTTTGTCCCTTGCTGACAATCCTCGATTGACACCGGACCAGGAGAGCGTGTCGTCCTCGGACATGCAGCCAATCTCGCCGCCGTCGACGATAACCCTTCCGCAGCTCCTCGACCCACCGCGCGTTGATGACGAGCTCAGTCCATATGAGCTGTCCTCCCATGGGATGTGCGGCGCAGACGACGGTCGCCCCGAATATTTTCCAGTCTCTAATTCACGGTCAGATCCTGATTATTCCGACTCGGAAGGCTTTCCACGGAAGAGGTATTGTGGATTGATGAAAAGGAACATCGAAAAACGCACCTGAGCGCATCAGTCGTATGTGATCTTTTTTTTTTGTCCAATCTCTTTTCGCATTTCCCCCCTTTTTTTGACACTACCCGCTCTCTTTTTTACGTCTCACGGATGATCCCTCCAATATCTGTACCATGCATGCATCTCATCACCTGTCAAAATTTGCTATCAACACCGTATGCCCACTTTCAGGTTACATTTGTCTAATTTCTGTAACACCACACCCGCCCTTTTGAACGACGACGTTCAATGCATCTAGTTTTCGCTCGCTACCATCGTGTCCCAAGTACTGTAGTTTTAGATCTCTGTTTGAATAAAGTTGTGAAATGAATTGACTGGCGTCCGCCAGTCTGGCTGAGCACGTTGTAGCCGGGATTACGGCTTCAGGTCCTTTCCACATGCCGTCCCTCGACGCAGCCAACCTCACCATCGCACTCACCTCCCTCTTCTTCCTGTTGGCAAGCTATGCGGTCCTGTTTAGCGCGTTCCTCCCACTCTCAGCCGTCCCTGTATGTCCACTCGTACTAGTACAGGCTATTTCGCCTGCTGACGTATCAACACCACCAGCTCCTTGACGTCCTTGCGCGTGACACGCACTACAAGTACTTTGCGCTGTTAATTATACCCACAAGCTCATACTTTGTTATCGCGAACTGGGTCGGCTGGCAATACTACCAGAACTCGTGAGGGCCTGTCTAGCCTTGGCCCTGTGTACACGAGTCGTGCGCCCACAACGATACTACCGTCATGATAGCATATATAGCCGTCCTCCAGCTCTCCATCGCAAGTTTCAATGCGCCTCGTGTGGTCCTTGTATCACCCTTGGCGATCCCATCACTCACCCATTGAGCATCCAAGACAACGCGCCTACACACTTCTTACAATGATCGATACAGATGTTGTACGGCAAAACTTTGCAGGCTTGTCCAAGAAGCCGCATGCTTAATAGATTCGGATCCTCTCCCTATCACTGCCAACGCATGTCAGGTTCAGGGGGGATCCTGGCATCCATTCAGCTATCTAGCATTAATTCAGTCGCATGCCACTAACCAACATGACACGTATGTGGCAAATTCAGGGTGGTGGCTCAGGCGATCGTGATTTCTCAGTGGGTGGTCGAGACCGCATCCGCACCTGTCTTAGCTCTTGCCACAACCTGCTCCGCTCGGGCTCACTTTGTGTTGGCCCAGCAGACGCTGCTGGGCTAGGGTCACGGTAGGATACCTTTGAACGTGCTGGACTCGGGTTGTGTCGTACACCAAACCGTGGTCGTGAGGGTGGCTCATCGGTCGCCAAAGTGGACGACTTAGAACGAGCGGGGCTTGGTTCCCGTCCCCGGGTGGATAGCTTCGGACGAGAGCGATTGGCTGGGTCTACACGCGGTCGGCTGGACAGAAGGCTAACGATGCCAGGCTTTGGGTTCAGCCCATTGGAACGGCTAGCATGCCTGCTTGGACCTGCGTCAGAATCCTCAGTTTCGGTTTCAGTACCAGCATTTCGCCGCGGGTATGCGTTCCTCGTAGCCTTTAGTGCCAATGGACCGGTAGGCTTTGGTGTGGCCACGGGTGGCCCGTTGGTCGTGGTAGGCAAACGTAAGTACCTCGCACGACTGATGTGATGATTAATGATCGTCCCAGCTCGGCAATCCTTCAACTAGATCACTCACGCTATCTCCTTAAGGTGACGCTTCGTTCTATAGGCTTGGCCCCATTTCTCAAATGCTCGTGCTAAGCAAATTCATCAGCGGGTTATGAGACTTAATGAGTCTCGAACGTACAAAGAACGGCTGTGGTGTAAATTTCACGTGCTTTCTTGGCCTGGAGGGTTTGAGGCATAGCAGCTCGCCAAATCTCCCAAATTCGCATCTTCGTTCGAGTCGCACGGAACCGTATTGCTGGCAGAGACTTGACGAATGACATCAGTGAGAGGGTGGTTCTGCTGAGCCGTGATCACTCACTCTTGTCTTTGAGTGCCAGATCCCAAATGCGCGGAAAAGAAGGTTCTTTTGGTTCTGTTGTGCCACCTGGTGAACCTTGAGTGCACAAGTAAGCCATCAGATACCGTTGGGAAGGTGTGGATTTGTCAAGAGCTCACTATGGGCCGCAACTTTTCTTCCATGTAATTTTCTCTCCATCTATCCCAGGCAACTTGCATGGAGACCCGATCAAACTCAGTCTGTTTCTCCCGCAGGAGGACACGCTTATGCCGCCGAGCGCGAGCTGCATTCAGCCATTTGTGGAACATTCGCTGCATGTTTTCTAGAAATAAAACAATCAGTATAATATCGCCGCCCCGTCTGAAAGGCAAAGACCTGCCTGCCCGCTTGATGTCAAGATGACTTTCCATAAGACTCAGGTCTTCGACGTGTCTCAAGCATATATTTTTCCATTTTCTAAATGTAAATCTGATGGAAAAAAAAGGTTAGACACGATCCAAGTTGACAGGAATCCTTCGTTTACTTCAGCACGGCTTGAGAATGCCTTTGGCGGACATCAAGCTCTCGAAGCTTAATTTCGATGACACGATTGGTCCAGCGGCTCAAGGCATCGGCTAGTGTTCGCTGTGGACAAGGTCAGACTTTTTTTGTTGACAAACGTTCCAACCCCAGGGAAACTCACAGTGTTAACTCGCATGATGATCTGCTCTTCAGCTGTGCGATGCCAACGCCTTCGATGTGCCTTCGTCTGCCACACTGTGCACTGATCAGAATAACCAATCACACACAGCCTTGCAAGGCGACGTACTTTTCATGTACTCGCCAAGTCTGCATGTTTCTAGAGCCTTGAGTTTGTTTTTCCGCTTCTTTTCCGCGAGCTTGGATTTCCATACATTTAATGTCCGCCGTTGCATGATGAATTTTTCGACGATTTTAGCATGTTTGAGTAGCTTCAACCTCGCACGCAGGTGGACTCTCCACCTCAAGAGGGCATCATACTGTACTCGAGCAAGGTGGCGTTGGATCGCGAACGCTCGGCGGTTCTGATAAACGGTGTAGACTTGACACCAGGCTTCCAAAGCGGACGACAATACGGCTGAATTCGATCGCATGCTGAAGGCAAGCGCACAGTCTAGACGGACTTAGCACCACCTGGATTACGACAATACATTTTGCCTCACCTTCCAGTCGGCGATACTGGCGAATCCGTTCTCTCCAGACCGACCAAGTACTTTTGATGAGGCGCAATGCTCTCACTCTCTCAAGGAGTTTGCCACGCTCACGCGCCTTCCACACTCGAGTAACAGCTCGGATGAGTACATCATCCTGTCGAGCCAGATGTTTATCTGCTCTTCTCTCCATACCCTGCGAAAATGATGGATTGAAGTGTTCCTGAACAAAACTTCTGGACCTACACGTATCCGATCTCGCGCAGTCTTCCATGATCTGACCGCCTGCTTCATCACATACACGTTATAGAAACCGGTGGCAGTTTGACGGTCATGGCTGCACATGCGTAAGCTTTCTGTCCCTGGTGAAAGAATTTGGGGGAATAGACGCACGCATAATTCTTCCACACCTGCATCACTCGACGGTTGATTCGAAGACTAGTCTTTGCTGTCACTGCCTTTTCAGCATCGCTGACTGCGAGGGCGCGTTTCCAACGTTTCCAGGCTTGCAGCACTGCACTACATGTTGTTCTGCGGTAGAATTGATCTGCCGCTGTTTCCAAGCTCTCGAGTTTAGATAAACTTGACTTCCATCGCACGAAAAAACGCAGGAGGACGCGTTCATGGTGTTGCAACTCGGATAGGTGTGAACGGAAAGACTGTCGCCACTTTGCCCAGGCATCTTTCTGAATCTTTAGCTCACGCTTTTCGCGAATAGTCTTCATTTTCGCTCGCATATCATTTCGCCAGGCAATCTGCCTTTTCTCCTTTAGTTTTGCCTTCCATAACGTCAATACCGCACGCAAAAAACGGGTATTGGCCGAGGTAACAGCATGATTTTGTCTCTCCGTACGTGAGGCCGTGGCGTTACGCCACCGTCGGAGGGCCGACCCAAGGATGACGTTGTCTCGAGCCTCAGCGACCTGCTGACTTGTCGTCTGCAAAATACTCGTGTATTACTTGATTTGAAACAATAGAATGAAAGAAGTCCGCACAATCAACCACTGGTAACCGAGTAGCCATATCTCCCAGCAGCGTTCCAGAAGTTTATCGTCGCGGAACTTATCCGCATCTTCTTCATCCCGCGCCATTTTGATTTTCTTCCAGGCATCTTCTTCATTAATTACGCTACCCTTGCGTTCACGGGATTGGGGTAGTGTTGGCTGAGCATGAGGTTCTGGGTTGGGTAATTTGATTGGCGAAGGTGCACGAAGTACTGGATGGTTTCGGAGGTCGGCTGCTGGTTTAGAAGTGGGTCCTGTGCGGACCGCCGCTGGATAAGAAGGTGGGGTGTTCGAGGGGGACAGCATCATGCCATCCGTGGTGTCCGAGGTATCCTCCCAAGTAGGGACACGTCGAATTGCGTCTTGATAGGCATTCTGGGGTCGAGGGGTTGCCGGATGGGTAAGACTTGGAGGGAAAATGGGGTTGGCTGCGTGGGAGGCTGGAGGGTTTGACAGTCTTGCTTGTGACGGACCCTGAGGTTTGTGGAGCCTCGTGATACCATAACGTACGGGTTCGTGGTCACGCTCTGTGTCGGATGAGAATTCCTCCTGTTCCTCTTCTGTCTGCCCGGTATCCTGAGTCGTCTCACTTGGTTCGCGGTCTTGATGGGAGTGAAGTGTAAAAACATCATCATCGTCATCACGTACAGGGGCCATAAGATATGCTGGCGAGCGAGTCGGTTTCAAGAATGAGGTTTGTCGAGGTTTTGGAGGGGTCCTAGGTCGAGGTGCAGTACGCGGGGGCGCCGTCACATAACCATACTGCTTCTTCACCGCATCCCACTTGACTTGCCAACTCGGTCCCCTCAGCTTGCAGATCTCCAACAGCCTTCCGTAGTGAACTGTTTCGGTCTGACTATCGAGACCCCGATCGTGTAATTCGTCGTTGTAGGCCTTCAGGCCTGAGAGAAAAGACGTCGCATTCGGAGCGATCCTCCTGACCACGGAGTCGAGAAATTCGACCTCTGCGAGAGAGAGGGCCTGTAGTTCTGACTTGGACACTGCGGACGTTCGCGATGCATCTGATAGGGCGGCTTGCAACAAGGACTTTGCAGGAGACGAGGTGTGAGTCGGTCTGAAACCAAACATGGGGAGGCACAACCAGCTATCGGTATTTTTTACGCGACGCGACCAACACGTGATCCATGGTGCTTATCTAATCACAATCTAATCCACAACACTCAATTCAAGTTCCCAAGTTCCGCACTACAAGTATGTAAATCAGTCAGTCACATCAGCGCAACGTCCAGCGCTCACAGTTTCAGTTCTTCCTTCAGTCTTGAGACCTCAGCAGCAAGTTCGTCCTTCTCTGCAACCAACTCTGCGATGCGCATCTTCTGGCTTCGGTCCCTGTACTCATACTGGATTTTCTGTCGCTCAATTGTTTGCAACAGCTTTACTGCCTGGGTAACGTCAAACGAGTCCATGTATTCTGAGAGCGCCTTCACTCTTTCTTTCGCTCCATCAGTAAAATCGAGCACGTTGTCGGCTGTAGTCGGCGACACGCTAGAGGTCCTGGACGCGTCGTCTGGAAGTGTGAAAAGTGGTAGTGAGTCTTCTGCTTGTGGTTCTCCGTTGTTCGAATCATCCTATGTTAATCGGAATTTCCGAAAATAAATGTTATATGGTCCTTGATCATGAAGAGGGTTGTGCACCAACCTGATCCTGGGTCTGTGCTGGTGGTGCACCCTCACGCTCCTTTCCCTTCCTGGTACGCGTCATGGAAGACATGGGCTGAGGCTGATCAGACTCTGTGATGCGTCGTGTAGTTTGAGGCGGCGTAAGTAGCAACCCCCCACCAGAAGGTGCTGGATCAGTAGCTGACTGGCTCAAGCGGGGTTTCTTGGGAGTCGATGGTTGACCGGGACCCTCATCTTTGATCGCAGATACGACCGACTCAGGGCTATAATGTAACCCGAGGAAGCTGTAGGTCTTGCGTGGTTGTACCTCAACCTCATCAACCTCGGTGGGTACTGGTGAAGGTGGTTGAGGAATGGCTGGAACAATGGACAATGGACTGGATTGTTCCGGCTCCTTCGAAGGACTAGGATCATGGCGGGTAGGACTGACGTCATGTTCGCGTTGTCTCAGGCCCATTTCGATATCTTCTAGGCGCTTCTTGCTTCGTGGGGTCACGACCTCTGATGCACTGCTTGATAAAGAAGAGTGTTTTTGCAGCGGACGTTCGTGGGGTGTACTAGAAGTTGGACGTCCACTAGCCTGAGGGCGAGTTCCTTCCTTGGAAGGCGAACAAGCTGACAAGCTTGAAGCACGGACTGTACTTTCCTTCGGGAAGAGTTCATCTGCCCAAACTGGATAGAATGAGCGAGAGGTGCTTGGATGATCGAGCTTGAAGGTAAACTTACCCCAGAAATTACACTTGGTTTGGTCTCCTGGAAGTCTCTTGCAACAGTAGAATTCACTATTCCAACAAGTATCGTACGTTAGAGATCAGCCCGAGCACACAGAATCGCACCGATTTGGATGTTTCGGAGTGTTCGATTTACGCTTTGCTGCCTCCTCCATATGTTTGCAGTAGATTTTTCCATCGGGACCGATGCCAGCACCAGAGGACATGACGCACGAAATCAGATTCCAAGCATGCACCAGCCTGAGTCAGTGCTGTACGAGCGCTTATCCGCCAACCAACTCGATCGATCAACATCCTCGATCATTCAATCGGGGTAGTTTAGATTGTATCTCGTACAAAACCCAGTGTACCAAGAGATGAAGCAAGAAGTTCCAAAACGCGTTCACTCTCCTTTTCCTGTATTTTCAATAGCTCTTCCAGTTCCTCCAGTAGTTCTCTGTTGTCCAAGAGTATGTCCCCATGTATTCGAAAGAAAACATTTTGTAGCGTCTGAACGGCCTCGAAATCTCTATGGGACTGCAAACGTCGCTTGAGCGCACGCAGGAATTGCCGCAGGAGATTCAAGGTAATCAGTGACCGTAGTTCGATATCAATTGCAGCGGGTGACAAACTCTTGATGTAGTCGAAAACATCATCCCCAACTACAAGGAGAATACATGAGCATCAGATCGAAAGAAGATATAACAGACATGCTCACACTCGCCCTTCTCAACCTTTGCCAACTTTGTTTGGAGAATGCTCTTTGATTTGACCATAGACTTGTCTAGGCGCGTCTTCTTCTCGGTCTTTTCTTGCTTCTTTTCCGCGATAGCAAACTGATGCCCGATACCGGGTAATGTAGGGAGGAAGAAAGGGGCTTGTTCAGGCTTTTTGGGTGGTTCTGTCGGCTGGTTTCGTTGCTGCGTGTCCCATCCGATTAGTTTGGGGGGTCAGCATCAAAACATATTATCAAACGTACTTGTATGACTTCGAGGTTCAGTAGTGTTTGCCATCGCGATCGAGGGAGTAGAGTTAGAGTTACAAGATCCCCATCCAGTTGGGGAGGCGTAGAAAAGACGTCCACAGGTTTGTCCTCCATTGTTAATCCAGTCAGCACTTCCAGGGCTAAGGACAAATCATGAACTGAGACAAGACGAGAGCTATTTAATCGAGACATACCATCATCCCCATCATCCCCTTGCATTGACGGCATCGAGATATCTGGAATATCCTTCTCAAACACCGTCTGGAGGGTGATTTCCGCAAACTGTGCTCTATTTGCCCACAAGAAGACTCCAACGCTGTCCACATGGGCAGTCGCTAAAAAGTCATTTGTGGGCGAGAACGCTATACTCGTGGCAACACTTGGTGTACGGAATGCGTCGATTAGCCCCCCGGTTGGTATATCAAATGTCCGTATTATTGAATCAAGGGATGTTGACACCATCCAGCGAGAGTCTGGTGAGAATGCCTGGAGGTTATTAGCAGATAGTATTACCAGATCGATTTGGGGGCATACAATGTCAAGAATCCGGGTTTGTGAACCACATGACAGCTCTCTGACTATTCGTCTCGTTTCAATATCAATAACACGCACTGTCGCGTCATCGCAAACGGCAGCCAACAGTCCAGAATTTCGGTGGAGGTTCATCGAATTGGCGAATGAGGTCAGCACCAACGTGTAGTCCAATGTAGTAGTATGGAAGTCAAAAAACTACCCCCACTTGATGAACATTTAAAAGATAATGAGTTGATACGAGGACTTACATTGATCGTACCATCCAACGTACTCGCAATAACGAGGCGATTCAGAGCATCGGAAACCAAACCTGTAATACAGCGTTCGCCAGCCTTTGGTTTGGAAGCAGCATTCAACCGATCTGCGATTGCTTGAGGGCTGGGCCCTACTTTAAATGTTTTCCGCTTCAAGCCAGACTGCATGTTCCACATGTGAATCTCCCCCGTCGACGAGCCCGCAATACCGAAGTTCCCACATGCAGAAACGCAAACGCACTACGCAGGCTTTATAAGTTGTGACCGTGAGGTAACTTGTATTCCACACCTTCACAGAACCTGTTGCATGTTTTCGCTTCGCACCATCGGCATAACTCCAGGTATGTTTTCCCAGACGTTTGTTCAAGACTGTCCAGGACCGAACTAAAGGTTCGTCGGTGTGGGCTGTGAGTACATCGTCCCAATCTTTTGATCGCGTCATCGAGTGGGCAATAGATGTAATAGGTGGAAACTTCAATGACGCCAGAGATTTGGAAAGCACTGCAGCTTTCTTGACAAGAGAGCCTGCGGGAGGGTCAATACTAGCAACTTTGGTTGCGAGGTCACATTTACCTTGAGACATCTCAAATGACCTCGAGTCGCGGACAACAGAAGTACACCGCAAGCTCCGGTCTACTGAGGCGGTTAACAACTGTTTACCATCCTCCCCATAGTATCTGATCAGATGCGGTGGAGCATGGTGTCCTGACCGGAATTTGAGTAGTCGAGGGGCCGCTGTAGGCGAGTCGAACAACCATTGCTGGTCTATGGTTATGAGTGCCGGGACACCAACGGGTCAAGGCTTACCTTGACACAGTTATCTTCACCAGATGTTATCAAGATCGGCTGGCCAGGTACCCACTGTACTGCGCTGATACCACCATCATGAGCACCCCTAACGAGATGCAGAAGGTGACCACCAGAGTTCAAATCCCAGAGAGCTAGATGCCCGTGAGAAGACACAGAGGCAAGTACTTGGTGTCCATCTTGCGTAGAAATGAGTGAGAAAAATGGCAATCTGCAGAAGCGGGGGGCCTAACCGCTTCTGAACGACAGTCCTCTGATCGCCCCGCCCTCCATAAATATCCTCATCAACCTCTCGTCGGCGCGTATGTCATATACGGACACTTCTCCGGACGTAAACCCAATACCTACGACGTCAATTGCAGGAGACTGTACTAATGCCGTGACAGCAGAAGATGTCATATTTGCCAAGCCTTGTACAGTCAGTAGCTTTGAACTTGAAAACCTGTGTATACACGTCCTGAACCAGTATGGGTATGGATGGCACACAGACACAGACAAAGGCACTCACTTAGTCCGCATATTCCATAATTGCAAGTCACCCTCACGGCTAGCAACCAGTACTTTGTTCAAATAAGTTGCGGGATGCAGTGCCACGACTGCAGTGAAGCCGATATCAAACTGGATGCTACAAGAGAATGAAGGTTCTGAAGTAAAGTCAGGGGTGTGAGGGAATCGTTTTGAAGAGGTATCCTCACCGTCACGCGAGATGTCCCATACAAGCATCCGCCCACCATCCTCCGTCAGGGCAAGCAAGAGAGATCCAAAAATGACTATGAAAACAAGTGGTGCTCCAAGTGGATTTGTTGCCCGAACGACCTATGTAAAACTGTTGATGAGAGTCGCGTACGCAGGGAACAAACATACCTCATTTCCTCGAAGGTATTTGATGACATGGACGCCTGATGCCGCCCAGATTGCATCGCCCTCCATGATTAAACTTGAAATCGGATCTAGTTCCTCGGGCCCTGTAGGCCGAAGACCTTGAGAGGATCCTACCGATTCCAAGAGTAATGTACTCACCAACAAATAATAGAGTCATCTTTCCTCCCTCCCAAAGTGCCCATGATTTTCCGAGACATGTAAGAAGGTGTATCCGTGGACCCTCTGTAGCCCCCTTGTAAGAACGAGCTTGCAAGTAAAATGGCAAGTGATTTGTGACAAGTCCAAGTGCACGGAAGGGAGCAAATAAGCGGGTATCGCCAGAAGACTTTTGCGCAGTTTTTGATGGTGCGGGTTTTTTGGAGGTTCGTATCCTCTTCTGTGGGCGTTCTTTGACCCCTTCTGGCTCTGTGGATTCAATCATCACTCGGTATTTCTGCGAGGCAGAAACCTTGACATCGAACCAAGGTGAAGATCACGTGACAAATTCCGACTACAGTATGTACTGGACGGCAGGAATTCGCACGACGCAGGGATGACCCTAACTTCTAGTCTATGTCGGGCTCGAATCTACTTGGAACCAAATCAGTTCTACCGTGTTGATGCCTCTCCTGGAGTTTCCCCCCTGAGACTAGGCGGCGTTTGTTTCGTAGCATCATCGTTGGTGGGTGTTTCAACTCCGGTAAAACCCACTTTATCACTAGCCTCCACCACCGCCTCACCCTTTTCAGGATCACCGGTCTTCTCCGCGCCATCGCGAATGACCACCCGGTGCAGTGAGTACGCACGGATAAATACAACAAGGACAAGGCCGAGGGCTGACAATGGTGTGTTCACAAGCCAGATCGTGCTGATAGAGCGAGCATAGGCATGCATGACCTCGGCTCTCAACGTGGTATCCTACAGACCAGAAAAATACGAGATCAGATAATAACGTCGCCATCAATGAAGACCATACAGGAATCGACGCTATTTGTCTGACACTATCGTTGAGCGAAGCGGCAGAAGTGCTAATGGTGAGACCTGCAATTCCCCTAAGTTTTGGCTGGAGGGTACTTGAGATGATGGCTTCTCCGATTGTAATGCCAATTGTACCACCCAGAGTGCTGGTGGGTATGGGAGCCTGGACCGCCAAGATGTAAACGTCATCGCGTACCGCAGAAAGACAAACGCCGCTGTCGTCGTAGCCATATCCTTGAGAGGCATGGCAGCTTGAATTGCAACGAGTGGTGACTAGAATATGCGTGTAGTAAGACTCAATGCGGGAGAGACGCGACACACCTGGAACAAGCAACCGATTCCAAGGGCCGCAATGAGAGGGTATATTTCTTGGGTAGCACTATAAAATGAGATGCACGTAGTATCGCGAGCCAAAGACAGTTGTACTCACATACTAGACGTGCTGTCCAACATGATCATGAGACCCCATCCAATGGTCATCACAATCCAAGCGCCCCATACTGTAGGGCGATATGACCCGGTGCGGGTCACAATCACGCCCGAGAGCGCCGATACCATAGCACTGCTGAGGGAATACGGAAGCATCCTGTTTGTGATAAAAGTGAGAAAATATCAGATATACCCGGATAATTGACCGACTTGACCCCGGAGGTAGTGGCGGATGCGCCAAGGACTGTACAGGCTGTCAGCTGTCAGCATGAAAAGCAGCGAATTAGGCATGCCTTGGAAGTACATAGGCAGGTAACTGAAGGATGTTTAGTATAGAGGTTGGCCCGTATAATCAAAACGTACTATGATCCTATTTCAATGAGGTAAATAACGCGTCAATGATTGTTGAGTATTAGTAAATATACCCGAAAAGAAAATAACTGAGTGCAAAAATGCGGATATTAGAATCAAGCCGGTCGTGCGTGTCTGCTAGAAGGGTCAGGAGCCTGCAAAAAGGAAAGGCAGTACACGAGCCTTGAACAATCGTGGCGGGATAATTGCAGACCGCTTGGTGTACATCTCATTAATTGCGTAGAGCACGAGTAAAATGCCCCCGATAACGAGAAGAGAGATGGTTTCCGCGCTTTTCCCTATCGTACATGAGTCTTGGCAGATTCGCTTGCGAGGGTTAACATACACGTGGTCTCGCTCGAGTTGAAACCTAGCAAAAGGCAGACTACGCCAGAGACGGCGGTGGCCAGCCCAATAAAATCAAATTCCTTGATATGGTCACGGAACGATCTTCCTTGATGTGGGTTGAGGTTTAAAAAGAAGAATAAGAGAGCGCCCGCTACACCACCGGTCGGTCTATTGCAAAAGTTGAGCAAATCCCGTTGAGTGAGGAAATGCCACTGACAGGTTGATCCAGAAGCACCTTGAAGCCAAAGTGAGAAGATGGCTCCACCAAAAATTTTGATAACATACCATCTCCACGAAACATGGTCGGTTAGTACCTGGATATGATGTCTAGCCATGGAGGATGGTGAACGAAAGCAGACATACTCCGCCAAGGAGTGGTCCAACAACACTACGAAGGTTAAGGAAAATCTGAGCTGCTGACCGAAACAGACACTGCTTACCTGGCGATACCATAAGTAGCACCGATGGCACCTCCATATTTCCCACGGCTAAGGGATTTAATGGATTAGGAGGTGAACAAGAAGACGGGACTTACTCCTTGAGGGATACAATATCTGAAATGGTGATCTGGACCGACTGGATGATGCCACCGCCACCAATACCTTGGATGGCACGGCAAACTATGAGCCATGTCATGCTCTGGGCGGCGCCACACAACGCTGAGCCAAGCTGGGTGCGGTGTCACGTTTGAAGATTATTCAAGTCTAGGGGATAACAAACCAAAAATATGCAGATGCATGCGTACAACACTGGCTTTCGACCTATGAGTCTGGTAGGTGAATGGGGTATGAGATGGGCAAGAGTGAATGGGACAGAGACCTAAGATGTTGGAGAGTTTTCCATAGAGGGGTCCCAAGGATGCGGAGGCTAGCATATAGGCGCTGAGATGAGGGTAGGTCGCGTTTGTTACGTGGTGGTGAGATGAGCGTTGAGTTTACCTCCCGACCCAACTGTAGTTGTTACCTCCGCCTAGTTCTGCGGCGATGGTAGGTAACGCGGTGGCGACGATTGTCTACATGCCATGTCAGGCCATGGCAAAGTGATATCGGTGAGGGGATACCTGATCAAGGGCGGCGAGAAAGGTGGAACACATGAGACCAAAAAAGACGATTCCAAGGCGATTTTTTGGGACAAGATGTTGTTCATTCGCCTTCCAGGACGCACCTGGCTCAGCCTTTGAGGGTGGGTTCTTGAGCACGGCAGCGGAGGGGGCCATTGTGGATGAGGTCATGAAGGACGGGATCGTCCTCGCCGATGGGAAGACTTATAAGCCATGCGCGGGAGCCTTGCCAGTGCAGTGGGACGAATAGTTATTTCTGAGCGGGGTGGGGGTGACCAGGTCCACTGATCGGCCCGAAAGCCGAGGCTCACCGACAGTAGCGAGGCCAGGGTGAAATAACATCCGGGTTTTGTTGTTGTTCAAAGGGATCAGAATCCATGTTCGACCAGCTTGAAAGGCTTGAAAAGCTGTAAGTTGGCAACTCAGCGATGGGCCCAATTTGGCAATGGCTCACTGTGGCACAAAAAACCTTATCTCAGCGTCTTGATTTCTGCTCTTGACCTCGTTCTCTCTTGTCAACATAGAACACTCTAATTTCACAAATGTCTCCTCCAGCAGAGATCCCCACTTTCAAGCTTGTCCTCGGTATGTCAACACGCCTACGTCCTGTACCAACCTTTGTCGAGTACTGATTTCTCCGTCCTTGATCGATGCGTCGCATTCCGACACTGTACACCCTTTCAACATCTTTATTTACCGCATCAAACTACCTTAGTGGGTGACGGTGGAACCGGAAAAACTACTTTTGTCAAGGTAAAGTGGTGCCACGATGGTAACCTTTGAAGCCGATCGCGTGCTGATCACCCGCGTAGCGCCACTTGACCGGCGAATTCGAGAAGAAATACATTGGTGCGCTTCCATTCGTCACACTCGTGAAATTCACATTCCTGACGTAGATTTCAGCCACCCTCGGTGTCGAAGTTCACCCCTTGACATTCTCCACCAACTTTGGTACCATCTGTTTCAACGTTTGGGATACTGCTGGTCAAGAAAAGTTCGGTGGTCTCCGTGATGGTTATTACATACAAGGCCAATGTGGCATCATCATGTTCGATGTTACCTCGAGAATCACATACAAGAATGTGCCTAACTGGCACCGTGATCTCGAGCGTGTCTGCGAGAACATTCCAATCGTTCTTTGCGGAAACAAGGTCGATGTCAAGGCGAGTCGATGGAAACCGACATTCTTCAAGGTTAGACTAACATGGGCAACTGGATAGGAACGCAAAGTCAAGACCGGCGCTGTCACCTTCCATCGCAAGAAGAACCTTCAATACTTTGAAATTTCCGCAAAGTCGAACTACAATTTCGAGAAACCTTTCCTGTGGTTGGCAAGGAAGTTGGTCGGGTAAGCCTGGATGCCACCACGGTTCCCATTGGTTGTATCTTAATCCGTGTGTCGTAGAAATCCTACACTCGAGTTCGTTGCTGCACCCGCTCTCGCACCTGCCGAAGTTGCTCTTGATGCCAATCTGATTAAGCAATACGAAGAAGAATTGAAGAAGGTGACACATCTCTGCATCATAGCTAGCCATGTTCTGACCGACTTGAAATACCAGGCTGAGGGTGTCCCTCTCCCCGAAGAGGATGACGAGCTCTGAATACGATAACGCATCTTTACACACGCTCCATACGATTGTGATTCCATACTTCTGCGTCACTCATACAGTCTCTGTTCCTTTCATTCATCATCCAGTTCTTTTTCCTACTTTCTTCCAACTGCAATAGTCCATTATCTCGTCGTGATCATATTCAGTCAGCACGAACCACATGTTCTTTACAAGTTGTCAGCCTGGAATGGTAAAGTAAGTAGGTAAATGTAGCATGACGACATCGTCACAATCCAGACCAAAGAGGGTTCATGACATCACTTTTGATGGAGACCTCAGCAATGCGATTGAGAAAATCCATCGTGGTCGCAATGAGATAACCGTTTGAAGGGGTTTCCGGTCTCCTGACAAAATCATCGAGGTGAACCTCCACGGTAGAATCAACCCAGTTGAGATGTTTCACCCTCGTGGGTTCACCATTCCTTGTGGGCTGTGGGTGTTACTAGAATCAGAATCAGAACGACCTCTTCACGGGACTCCGCATGCTTCTCACGAAGTTGCAGTGAGGGCACCTCGTGTCCACACATCGTTCTAGGTGTGACGGAAGCCTAGAGGGAGTTACGCAACATAATCATCTGACGAGTTGGTTCGCCTCAGCACTGCGAGTCAAGCTAGTCAAGGATGCACGATGGCTTGGAGAAATTCCTGGAACAAGGCTACACCGCGAAAGCACTACTGCAGTCCACGTGACCTGATAGAAGGTCGAAACGACACAGGTCTGGCACTGCGCGTCGTGTCGTTTTCAATCATGCCTGTGAAAAAGTCTCACTCTGTCTGCCCGCATCCAGACCCCGTCTTCGAGGATGATATCGATATCGACGTCCCACATTCTCCCCTTCACTCTCCCCCCTCCTCGCCACCACCTTCGCAGCCCATCAAGACCACAGCAACGCCCTCCGAATCTTCTCTCACTCCTCTGCGCTCCCGCGGCCATCCTCAGAGATCTCCCCTACCTATGCCTGTCCCCGTGCCAGACCCCACCACCGACATCACCCGCCTCCGCGTCCGCGCCCAACGCCACCATTGCCTGTATCCCGGAGCGACTTTTCAGGGAACACAGAAAAGCGGTAGGAACAGCTACGATGTTAACGTCACCATTGTTGTACGTCTCGCTTGCGTCACCCATTTATCCTGCACTCATGGCCTCGTGGCCTCAAGGACGTCGACTTTTCTTCCTCCTTCCTTTGCGGGTACCTCCGTATACGCGGTCTGACCGACGATTGGCCCGAGTTAACAACCTACTTTGACGCAGAAATCATTGGCAGCCGCTACGGCTTTCTGACGCAAAAGTGGGGTGCGAATGAACAGGAAGATATGGTGCATTGGCAACGTTTCCCGGCCTTTAGGCATGTCAAGAATGAGCTCAGGAGACCACATTTGACCATGCCCGATCGCGATCGAGGGGCTGTTTTCATGAGGTGGAAGGAAAGATTCCTCGTTCCTGACCATAGAGTACAAGATATCAATGGTGCAAGCTTCGCTGGTATGTTTACGTCCTGTCTCATTAGCAATTCCTCCTATTCAACATTCACACTCTATCTGGCAGGTTTCTACTATGTTTGTGTGGACTTTAATCCACAGTCTTCAGGAACCAATGCACGTCCTGTCGTTCATTCATTTCCGCTCTGCGCGGAGGAATACGGCGAGGGTGATTTGCTGACATCACCCTCCCCTGGCAAGCTGGAATCTATTCCCATCGGTCGTCGTCGTCGGGATTCTAGCGTCCGACGAGGCGGACGTGGATCTTCTATCGGTCCCCGTTCTCCACCACCAGCTGCTACGATGAGTGGCTTCTACTTCCACCAAAATTCCGAGCCGTGCGTAGTGATTTGATTATTTATATCCGTGCGATCCTGGCTGAGCGGATGAATAGATATCAGCAGTTGTCGCTGAGTCACACCCCCGAACGATCGAGCTCCTGTTTCGAGTTTCGCTAACAGCCTTGGTTGCACGTCCGGAATATCTTGTCTTCATTGACGTTGAATCTTCACGGTCTCCACCCGTACTCTCTGAATTGGATTGTATGTATGTGAACTTGTCTAGTCACTTAGTGTAATCCTCCTGATAGCATCCCTCGCTACATGTACTTTTGCGCACATTCCTTGTTTTCATTATGTAATGGTTTGATCCAAGCGCTTTTGCATGGCGACACGGTACCGGCAATCAGCTCATAGACTGTCACTCAGACATGATGTTGCAGCTTTGAAGCATAGCCTTGTGGCGAGCGGACTACTTACCTAGGTTAGCGTCTATTTGCATGGCCGAATGGGTCTGGCAAGCATGTTGATGATGTGACGCATGATGGCCAGGACAACTATGTCAAGGTCGCCTGCGATCTGGCTCTACCTCTCCCGACAGAGATTGCGAGGATATGGTATTGCTGATTCAGAGATCATGGTCTTTATTCTTTCCACTGAAGTGACACGATGTGGTGAAGAATAAGCGTGTTGGCCTGGGTGTCGTGTGATGACTTGGAGCGCTCAAGGAGTTGAGGCGGGGCTGTTGCGGAGGACAATAAATAATAAAGCGGGATGATGATGATGGATGGCCTTGTTCGGTTTTGACCGCGGTGATTTCCTTTCTTCACCGCGCAGGCTCGCCAGCTGCTAGTAGGCCTGTCCGTTCGACGTCGTCTTTTTTTCCACCAGCACATACCTTCATGGCATCTCATCCATCTGGTACCAACAACGTCGTCGGTGTCCACTACCGCGTTGGCAAGAAAATCGGCGAAGGCTCCTTCGGTGTCATCTTTGAAGGTTCACAACATCCTCCTCTCCCTCCTCTCTTCCATTTGACCTCCATCCCAGGCACAAACCTCCTCAACTCCACCACAGTCGCTATCAAATTTGTGCGTCCCCAGTCCGCCCTTTCCCATCCCCACTCTCTCATCTTTTCTCGCAGGAACCTCGCAAGGCCGAAGCCCCGCAACTCCGTGACGAATGTCGCTCATATCGCATCCTCGCCGGCTGCCGTGCGTCCCCTTATCACTCTCCATCCCTCCTCACCCAACCTCGTCTCTAGCCGGAATACCACAGATCTACCACTTTGGTCAAGAGGGTCTGCACAATATTCTCGTCATCGACCTCCTCGGCCCCAGCTTGGAAGACCTTTTCGACATGTGTGGTCGCAAATTCTCCACCAAAACAGTCTGCATGGCCGCAAGGCAGATGGTGCGACACTCCCCCATTCCACACCAATACACTCAACGGTTATCCCTTAGATCTCCAGAGTGCAAACCATCCATGAGAAAAATCTCATATACCGTGATATCAAACCTGACAACTTCCTCATCGGTCGTCCCGGAACCAAGGCTGCGAACGGTGCGTTTGGTTTTTTGGCACCGCCAAACCCCAATCCCTCAAACGACCTAATACAGTCATTCATGTTGTTGATTTTGGTATGGCTAAGCAATATCGTGACCCAAAAACGAAACAGCACATTCCTTACCGTGAACGGAAGAGTCTTAGCGGGACTGCGCGGTATATGAGCATCAATACGCACTTAGGACGGGGTGCGTCGAAGCCGATCGTTCCCCTCGCTGTTAACGCTTTTCCTTGGCAGAGCAATCGCGCAGGGATGACCTGGAATCCCTCGGCCATGTCTTCATGTATTTTCTGCGTGGCAGCTTGCCTTGGCAAGGTCTGAAAGCCGCAACGAACAAGCAAAAGTACGAAAAGATCGGAGAAAAGAAGCAAACAACTCAAATTAAAGAACTCTGTGAAGGCTACCCAGGTTGGTTACCGAGCGTCACGGTCCCATCTTTTGGTCTGACCAATTCCTCAGAGGAGTTTGGTATCTATCTGAATTATGTCCGCAAACTCGGTTTTGAGGAAACTCCGGACTACGATTTCTTGCGAGAGTTGTTTGCCAAAGTCATGAAAAACAACAACGAAGTCGATGATGGCGTCTTCGATTGGAATATGTTGAACGGTGCGTCTGAATACGCCCCCGCGTCACTGTCAGCTCATCAACCTGCCAGGTGGAAAAGGTTGGGAAGCCTCGATGGTGCGTCGTTGAATGCACGATCAACCGGCTGTGAACTGATGGCGTACAGGCTCAACAACCTCAGGTCCAGAATGTACCGGCAACTCAGCCTCAGGATCGTAGACGAGATTTGGACAGACCACGCGATGCCGAGTGGAGAAGGACGTCCCAAGGCAATCCACAAGTTATTCCACCTTCCCCTGCACTCGTTCGCCATGGGTCGAAGCAGCGCAGGGTCCCAAACGCGCTTACGCCCGGCACTGGTGGCGTCACTCCTGGCCAGGCTACACCCTTATCTGCGGCTGCCCAGGTCAACGTTCCCATCTCAACGCCTCAGAACCGAGCAAGCTACAACGGTGTTTCGCAACACCCGTATGCCAATGCCACTCCAGGCGCGGATTATGGAAATGACGAAGCGTACTCCAACCAACCCTATGGTCGTGCCTCTCCTATGGTATCGAATGTTGGTGCTGCACCACCTGCAATCAGTAATGTTCGTGCACGAGGAAACGAAGTCGGTGTATCACAAGGAGACGAGTATCATGACCAGAACGGCGATGCCCAGGAGCCCAAGTCAAGTTTCTGGAGAATCATTACATGTCGATGCGGTTGAGACACCCATCCCGGTACAGCTCCGCCTTTGCTGTCTTTGCCACGAACGTACATTATCACACGTTGCCGGTCATTTCTTCGCCATCAAATTTTGATATATACCCCTCTCCAATAGTTGCACCTTAATATCCGTTTCGCTTTGGTCATATGGTTTTCACCAGGACATGGTAATGCTGACATCTTCAGACAAGATTTTTGCTATCAACGGAATCCCGAAGAAACCCCCCCTTTTACGATCTGATTAATGCTTTGCAAGTTAGTAGCAAATATGCACTCGAGACATCAGTTATGCGTGAAGCTTAAGTTATGTGATAGTGACAACATCAACTAGGAGAGCGAGATGACAGCAAGGATATACATCGAAAGCCAAGTGTTCTCTATGGGACGACCGGAGGTTTTGGTAGTTGTACACGATCCGAGACGGCGGAAGAGGGAGAGGGAGGTGCTACAGTTGTGATGTCAGTCTCGAATGGAAAAAATCCAAGGGATACTACCATCAACCTTTATCGTGGCCCACGTCAACGGTTATGGTTGGTGAGGTGCTGGAGACCCCAGCTTCCCCGGTTGCTGCAGGGTTTGGTGGAGCCGTGTTTCTGATCAGTCTTTCGCTGCGATCCAAAAAGGGTAGTCCTTGGGGGTTTCCCCCTTGCCTCCTTCCATTCGTTGGGTCGGAGGGACCGCGTCTTCGCCGACGATGAGACGTGCTCTCGGGGGAAGATGGAGTGGGTAGAGGAAGGGCCTCAATGGGGGGAAAGTCAAGCTCCTCGAGGACTACGGGATGAATTCGGCTATCGGTGGTGATCCGCGTCCGCCACCGAGGATGGATAGAGAATTCCAGGGGAGGATGTGGGATAAAGTTGGACGGACCACTCGATAGTGGCGGATGATAACGATGTCCCGGGGAATTGTACATCCTATTAATTTCACTTAAGCTTTCTTGGTATACCTCGCATTCGTGCTTGTATTTCTCCGCTTGAGCCTGCAAATCGCGTTTCTCCGCCTCTAATCTCATGATACAACTGGACAGGTCTTCGGAAGGACCAACGGTGGAGGAAGTGTGTCGAGTGAAGTTGAGGTTCTTTTGTACACCAAAGTTCCTATACTGGGGTTTGACGGTAGGACTGATAACAGCGTTGCTAACAGGAGAGGTTGCGTCGACAAAAAGTGGTGTAGTAGGGACATGGACATGAGAAGCTGCAGTAGTGCTATTTAATCGAAACGTCTGATTCAGTGCGTTGGCAAGAAAATTGTTTTGGGATGGAAGATCTCGGACATTGAGGGGGGAGTATGTGTGTTTGGAAGGTGGCGGTGGCCTTTCAAGTCGGGTGGCGTAAGGTTCTGCTTCTCGCTGCAGTGAGGGGGTCAGGCTCACCGAGAAGCAGGACCTTTTGACATTTTCCTCTTCCTTTTTGGCAAAGATCGATTAGATACCTCTCGCGCCGCCAACGGTGGGTTATCGGAGTCAGAGTGTCCAACGAGATCTGACGAGAATGGACCACTAGTTCGTTTTCGCTTTGATTGAGAAGATGTGATATTATCTCTTCTTCCACCGTACCACTCAGGTCGCGAAATTTCGACAAAATCTAAGACGACCCTTGATTTCATCTTTGACCCAGCCACAAGTCGAGTATTTGAAGAGGTACCTTCAGCTGACGACGGGGAAGACGAGAGCTCCATGCAAGGCTGTTGTTCCAAAGTCTCCGAGACCGGGATGGCAACCATTGAGCTGCGTGGTGGAGAATCGACTTCGGTTGGGAGATCAGTCAGATCACTGAGGTTCTCTACATCATCATCTAGAACGGCAGGTGAAAGAGATAGCGCTATGGGGGGCTGCTGAGCACTTAGAGGCGAGCATGGAGCCAAAGGGGGGCTCGGAGCATCGTGTTGTGTCTGCATGCTCGCCTCGATGAGATTGTTGAGCACCTGGGGCGTGCCCGATTTAAGCAAGGGATCGACGGTGGGCGAGCGGAGATCAGAGATGCCGGAGTGGGGAAGAAGTTGAACTTCATCAATGCCTGCTGATGAGGTGGAAGATGTGACAAGCGAAGGGGTCGACATTCGACGGGGATCTGTCATAAGACCACTATTTGACGCTGGTTTTACCGACTTATTGGAAGGAGAACCGTCCGAAGTGTGGCCGTCATATGGCTCGTTACTGTCCATTTCATCTGGCAACCCAACCAACGCCTTCGCTGGATTGTTTGCAATCTGGATACAATGTAGCCGAAAATAAAGAGGATAGGAGTAATGACTCACTGGAATCGATATAGTTTGTACGAATCGATCATACCAACCGTGTTTGGTTACCTCAGGTGCCATGGCCCTACAGGTTGTGAAAGTTTTGGCCAGAAAGATAAGCCTATGCGACGCGTTGGGACGAAAACCCTTTTCTTCGTCTTCAATGACGCGCTGCCATACTTCTTCATACTGCTGCGAGTTGTCGCGGTGGTGTTGATGCCAATCCGGGTCTCCGTCGTGAAGATCAGTGAGTATCATGGCATCGACAGAATGGATGGAATCTAACTCTAGCAGGTGGGTATAACATTTGGAGGAATGGCATGTTTTGCAGTATATAGATGCAGAAGCAGACACCTGGTGCGATAAACGCACTCGACAGCTCTTCATTGCCTGGTAAGTGTCAGATACCGACGTGTTATTGTGTAGAGTGAAAGAACACACCTTGGCGTCGACTTGTCGTTTCTGGAATAATTTGCAGGCTGCTTCAAATATATTCGTGCTTCTTTCAGATAGTAATCGACTTCATTGCATGAGCAGAAGTGTATATGTAAAAGGCACAAACTCACAGCGGTTGTTCGGACAAATACCCATGGACGTTGATATAGTCATTGTCGATGCGTTGAATTGCCCTGATAGCCCGGTCTCTGATCCTCAGCAGGTCACTAAAGGGTCGGCATTGAGCTGGCTGCATCTCTTCACATCGGCATGTCCTGCCTTCTACGTAACACAAGGGGCAGAGGACAAGACCATCGCCAATTAGTAGAACACCCGCAGAGACCCCAGAAGAGGATGCAGGAAGACATGAGTCACATTCAAAGAAACTTTGAAAGATATCAGCCCCACAAAAATCGCAGTGGAGATTATCTGTGTGAGAGATATCTGATTGTGATACATGGGGCATCGAGTCGCGAGACACCGAGAACTCGCCGGCAAGTATGTCATCGAAAAGGCAGACAAGTTGCTTCAGGTACTCGGTAGATGTGGGACAGGATTCGCCTTTACGACGCTCCGGTAGATCCTCCATGAGTCTGGTGAAATGCTGCAGTGCGTGGAATATGTTAGATTTGACTTTGTAAATCTCCTGTCTGCAAACCCTGCGAACGGTGGGTCGACCTGCATTTGGTTACAATATGATCGGGATTCTTACCTGTGATAAATGGGAAGCTCGTGCCAAAGCGCCGCCTGGAGACCACTGAGAGACATTCGTGACCATGATGTCTTGATTGTAATACCACCCTTGTTGACCACTTGGTGGCAGCTTCTCGGAGGAACGAGGACCAAATCCCCTAATTGCTGTTCAGCGATATAAACTTCAAAAGGAGCTTTTGCGAGCTCTTCGACGGTCACCACATGCGTTTCCAGATCAACCTCTTGACCTAATTGGTGGAAATAGGCGGCAACTTGAGGAGCAGCAGAGGACTTTGTCATGAACCAAAATGCCGACCCAGAGTGCTCTGAAAAACACATGAGGTTTTGGCCAGACGATGCGCAGAGGTCTTTATGGAACGGTGTAAAAGTATCCCCTATTCCCATGTAGCACATGAGAGTCTGGACCTTGGCCTAAACCAATTAGGCGGCGGTAAGGAGGGAAACAACGGTGAGAAACAAACCTCTTCGGGAAGAAACTTGAGAAAATCATTCGAGCCATGGAATAGAAGACTATCAGGTATGGCACCCGATTGTGCAAGCCATTCTGTCCATTCTGCAGGACAATCACCGTCTTTTCCGTAGAGTCGTTCCTGTTCTAAAAGGAAAGTGAGTCTCTGGTCCACCATGCAGGGATTGGAGATGCTTAGGCTTACCATCTGCGCTTGCATATGCTGGGGTTTCGCGGAGTTTTTTGATGAAGTCGTCCATAGTGATCTTGAAATCGGTCCAATTATGTACATTTCGAACGGTTGGGTCTTTGATGCTAGGATCAGAAGAAGTCTCAGGGAGACGGACGGGACACACTTTGGTCTCCATTCTTTCTTAGCCAGTCGATATTGAACAGGGACTTGGGCCACCTAGGGTGTCTGTTCCAACCGTTTATTATCAAAGGTATGCCGTCCCTCTCGACTTCGGGGATGACAATGTCAACTTTTGCATTTGGGGAGGTGTAATGGACGCGCTTGACGTCGTGAAAATTGGGAGAACTTGCGACGATGGACTTTATGTCCCAATCCAATGTTGAAATAAGCGGGCGGCGGACTGGTTGGTGGTGTGTGTCTGGTGGTTGGCCCGGGAGACGGGTGGACGCGGCGACGGCGCCTGGTCCTTGTGAGGCTGCCTCCATCCGGTTGGAGAGCAAGAGCAGCGAGCGACAACGACCGCCCACAGTATTTATCGAACACGTGATCTGTCACGTCGCGTCCGAGTCTTCTTCCACGACGATGACTGGCCCAGCGAGCGCACCCAGACAAGATCCAGACTTTGACTTTTGGGACTTTGTTAGCTGTGCGGTCTGTCATATCTCCTACTCATCACCAGACAGAGGACCTCCCCCGGTGCCCTTTTGGATCACCGAGTGTGGCCATGTCTTGTGCAACTCTCACCTCGGTCAGTTCCTCTCGTTCGCCCAAACATCAGCACTGATATCGTCCACAAGACCCGAACCAGAGTTGTGCGAAATGCAATGAACAGGGCATACAACTCATCCCCCTCCAGCGCAATGTATGCACCCTCTGTCTTCCTTCTCAGAACTCGTTCTCAACATCTACGAGATGGATCCGCCCATGTCAGACTGGTTTCGTCTCTTGCCCCATGCACTTGATGGCATCGCCAACGCCGCAAAGGTACTTTGTGCCACCCTGCAGTGCGTCTCAGCGCGTCATGTCTCCTCCGAACGCAGTTTCAGCAAGAGTCGCTTGCTGCTCTCGTGCGACATTATCGAAATCAATGTTTGCAGCTTTCTTCCACTTGCGATCGACTACGAAACGAACGCAGGTCTTTAAGAAAGTTGGTACCCTGTCCCATCGACGTGTGCACGATAAAGATTACCCTCCAGGGATGTCGACGCCCTGCGGAGAGAACTTCATCTGTACCGCAGTAGGGGACTTGTCACGGATCAAACCCGAGAGCCGTCTGCGCATTTGAACCACAATGGGAAGCGACCCATGATCGAAATACAGAGGTGAGTTGCAATCACCACACGTCTAGCTTAGCACAAAAAAATCGGCCCAGTCAAAACAGCAGTATCAAGACAAACTCGAGCCCGAAATCCATCCCGACACCGGTGGGTCCATTGCGCCTTACCCGCCCGCCTGGGGAACACCCCAGTTTCAGTCGACAAGGGCCATCTGGGCAAGAACTTGCAGACGCGGTTGACAGACCTAGCAGCCGGTTTACAGAGTATGCGCACCTCGTTCCCTTGTACGTTCTCTTATTCCCTCTCTAGGCAATATGCGTACCGTGGAGCGGACACTTCTCGCGCGAGGGCACCTCAGCTTACAGATGAACAAAAACCAGCGTCCCTTCGACAACCACGATCGCTCGATATACATCACGGTATGATGGCTCCGCCGCCTCCACCAAGTCATGGGAAGCGCTTCAAACCAGCAACGGGCCAGGCGCATTCCCAAACTAACCAAGTTATGGAGGCCTCGACGTCACACAACCATGGATCACAGCGAATGCCAAATTCGTCCGAGAACATGGGACCACCCCAGCGACCATTTTCTGCAGTCTTGCGGACCCCTGCAAGAGTGCCGATGCAAAACACTACCTCAACCTTGCTGACCAGTCGATTTATACCCGCTGGCACCTCTTACGGTCGGGCGATCTCTGGACCGACGCTGACACCCGTAGGCCATGCTGGCAGAGCTTCGGGCGGAACCCGCATGCCTTTTATGCCTCAAAGCTCGAGCGGATTCGGATGATAATGTGATAGATAGTTGCATTTGCACGTTGAGACTCGATTTGCAGGTATCATTAGAGTGATTGTAAGCCTATGAGGGACATCCATGCGAATGTCTTGGCGTGGAGGCAGTTGTGCCGTCGTGATGCAACCAGCTGTGCCACTGCGGACGGGGGTCGATTTACATTCAGTTGCCGCAGCACAACCATCATCTGTCCCAACCTCATTGAATTGCAATGGTCTACAGGGACCCTTATGCTGAACAGTACGACCAGCGGTATACGGATGCTCCTGGCTTCGGTTCTTACGACGCCGCACAACCTCACCAACCGTATGACCAGGGCGGCTATGATCCCTATGGTGTAGGAGTGCGTCGGGAGGATGCCAACTCGAATCCTGGAGGACAAACGTTTCCTCCTGGCCACCACAAAGCAGAAGTCCACTATGACCAAGCGGCCTTTGCACGAGCCACTAGTACTGGGAGGTGCGTAATTAACGTGAAACCGCTACCAAATCAGGGCTCTGAGATTATTGCTATCATATGTCAGGCCTGGGGATCTGAGACACTGGCGTTATGAACACCATGGTGGTTTATGGACAAAGGTACCAAGTCACACTAGCTCCATTATGATGCCGGGTCTGATCCTCTAAGTAGGGTAGTCGGGGGGCGTGCATTGGGCGGTTCTGCTGCTGTACTCTCATGGTTGTCGTTTTCCTCATCGTCAGCATCCTCTTACCCCTCGCGCTGGTGCGTAGACTCTCATTGAGGGACTGCAAACATTACTAACACAATCCGGCTGGCTAAGTGGACTCGTCCTCCCGATATCGTAATTGGAAGCGTACAGCCTGCGTCGAATGGAAGTGAGGTAATTGCGCCTTTCAACCCTCTCACTGGCAACAATTCAAATCCTTCTGTGTGCATAGATCCAGTCAATTAGCAACGGTGTTCAGATCAATCTCGAGATCCCTATCTAGTGCGTATGCAGTTCCAGATACTCCGTAACCTATCTGGGCACTCACCACAACGATAGCGTCAGCAATCCTAATTATTTTTCCGTGTCGTTTTCCTCGATAAAGGCGAACGTATGCGTCCCTCGAGACATACACTTCCCTTTTACTGATTACCTCCTTAGATTTACTACCCGATCAACAATACACTTATTGGAAGAGGGCAAGAGAATGGCGTAACCTTTCATGCAGATTCTAGCACAAATCTCACCTTCCCTTTCTCGATTGAATATACGACGACAATGTCGTCCGGCGCCCAGATCATTGCCGACTTGATTACAAAGTGTGGGATTGAAAGTGGTACCGCGTCGGACATCACTGTGAACTATGATATCACGGCAAGTCAAGTTTTGGATGCATGCGGAGTCTTGCAAGATCTGATCCTTTTCCTGCCTCTTAGCTGGGTTTGCGTGTGCTGTTCTTCACAGTCTCACCGACGTTCAGTAGCTCTGCTAGTTTTCTGTGTCCTTTGACGGCATCGGACATCTCGGTAAGGAGTTGTACGAGAAAGCCCAATGTGATTTTCTTACTTCTCTCTCCAGAACCTAACCTCTGGAGGTGGATTATAATCAAAAACCTCGTCATCAGTTTCGTTCGGACACTTTGCACGGTATCATATTTACATAGCATGGACTCACGCTGTTCGCTTCTCGGAGTTGCACATTGTGTAGTATACATCCACTAATATGTGGGAGCTGGAGGGCATATTTCCATGATTCTAGACTCGGACTTGTACTAGCATAGCCTGCTGAAGAGCACCATTGCACGGAGGTTCCACGTTCAACAATTGCGTCGACACTACGAGTTCAACCCAGTGCAAGAGGCTCAGGCTGTGACGAACGGTCCCAACGTACTTCTCGAACCTGAAATGCCGCCTGGAGAGACTTTCCTGCCTAGGATACACTCTGTGTTCTACGCGATATTCGATGTCAAGACTGGCCCGAAAATCGTTTTCCAGGTCCCTGAAGGTCTCATAGCACCGGCTGCACCAGCTACTAGTTTGTCAGTGACTTCTTCGCCAAAACCGTCCACCGCGACCTTGGCTGAGGGGGAAGAACAGAAGTTATCTCGTCGATCTAGTTCTTCCTTGATTTCAGCAGGTGGCCAGCGCCCAAGCCCTTTGCGTCACTTGCCATCTCCTCAATATCGTTCCTCCTCTTCCAGCGGTAGGACCCTCTTTAGATTTAATGACATATCAAAGTATGTTATTCCCCCAAACCCCTTTTGTGGTCGCCTCGTCATTTGTGCGACCGGGAACTATCGCATCATCGGACTTCCTGTGTCCCTCCCCGGAAAGTATGAGCGAAACTTCTTCAGGTTCAACCTCTGCTTCGTTTTCGAACGTTCGGCGAATCTGAGTTGCTATGTGCCCATCGTTCGGAAAGTTAGCAGGGTCCTGATGGCTTGTGAAGTTCGTTCTTCTGGGTCTTTCCTAACTGGCGATCCATGCTCACAGCTTCGCTTGCAGGAAGAGTCAATGTTTCTTTCGAATCCCCAAACGTCATTGGCAATGTACGCCATCATCGAACAACTATACGAGGACCTGAATTCATATTCCGAGACTTCGATCCCAATCGATGATTTTAACTCTATCGAGCTGAAGATTCTTCCCTTCTACCCTAATCCACCTTCAGTAAGGGATTGGCACGTGCCTCTGGCGCTCATCAACCTGTCGAAACGTATAGAGGATAACTGGGATCTCACAATGAGAAAGGTATACTCATTTATGTCTCAACTGGAAGTTATTTTATATCTAGTTCTTCAGGTCTGCCCACACATCAATGGCGTAAACCATGTCAGTCGCATTGCACTGCTAGCAGACTGCGACCTCGAGCTAACTCGCCAGGCGATCTCCCACCTTCTGTAAGTGTCAATTATTTTACGTTGCCCTACCATTCGTATACTTAACCATATGGTGAGGTATTACCAAGTCATAATGACGATCGACATATTCCAATATTCGAACATGTATACGCTCAGAAAGAATGTCCAGTGGCTTGCAGACGAGCCTCACGTTAAGGATGAGTGTGGTCCTTATGTGACCAAGCCAGGTAACTAATGAACTCCATCTCGTATGCATGTTTTGAACGTGCGTTAGGAAAGCCAATCCCCGATTGGCCAAAGTTGTTACATCTCTATTCTCGGTTGAAACCGGGACGGACTGTATTTGAATGGATGGAAAGCCACGAGGTTCACGAATTTGGTATTGATGTTCGAAGATTCACCAGCTTTGGTGTTATAAAGGTATGGCTACGAGATGTGTGTCTACACTATTTAACGTGCGCTGCTTGCTAGGGATTTCTTCGCCGAGTCCACCGCTATCCGGTTTTGATTCCAGAGTTCCCGTCAGTTCCAAATCGTAGACGCCGACAGAGTTTTTCATCATCTCCTGCTCACATCGGGGTGCAGCGCACAATCCCTCCGGTAGACTCCCCTGAATGCTTCAATCGTTCCAGAGGGCGGCTCCCCGATCCATCGGTCACTGTTCCAGTTAACACTGAGGTTCTTCTTAGTTCACTGATCAAGGAAACCGAGTTGACGAAGAGCGCACCTCGGAGGACTAGCGCAGCAGAGAAAGTGTTGGAACAATTACGCTCCAAAACGCTTCAGAAGAGTGGCGCACACGTTATAGTTGGCAGTCAACCGTCGTCAGCATTCTCAGAAGAGGTAAACACCATCCGCGAACAATCCGTCGCACGACCCAGAGTGGATTCGGATGGTCGTCGACATTCGATATACCAACAGTCGGAGGTGTCGAGCAAGGATGGTCGCTCCCTGGGATATGGACCTTCTGTCGGATCCACATCCACCGGGCGCCCAAGACTATCGCGTTCACCGTCAGCCCCGATGGTCCCGCATATCCACACATCGTTTTCCCAAGGGTCAGGGCACCTACTGAATACCCCACCCCCACCGCCTGAATTGATTCCCCTTCTCGACGGTGAACATCATACGGATGAATTATCAACGAGGTTTGAAGCGGGGTGGCCGTTGCTCCAACAATGGCTTGCCGTGATTGGGGGCGGGAGAGGAGATGAAGATCTTGGCAGAGTGGCAATCATTTATCGTTGAGTGGCAGGTAGTACTGATGTACATTCTAAGCAAGCGTCCGATTGACATTGACATAGCCAACTCCATAACACGAATAGACTGACTCCGTGCAAGATAGATTAGATGGATTTGCGGACACTATTTTAAATGACGTTCCGAAGAAAGCTTTAATATCCTGGAGAAACTGGATCCTGAAGATGATAACGTCAGCACCAGTCTCGTACATAGTGCCAGAGTACTGACGTTCGAGGAGACGCATCGCCCATCCGACATCGGCCCACATCTTCGCTACCTAGCACCATCATCAAAAGGACGAGGCTTTGATGTTTGCGATCGATACAGCCACCACGCCTTATTTCAGACAAGAGGGCGCGGCTCGCTAAGAGTGCTACATCCTCTGGAGTGCCGCCAGGTTTTGCGACAGCCTCAGCACAGTGTATGACAGATGTCGTGGACTCGGCTAGCAGAGTTAAAGCGTAACCTGGCGATCTGCACAACAGTCAATCAAGGAAAAGGTTGGGATGCTGGATACACACTTTCCACTCTCGTCACCCTTGTATACATCAGAGTAGAGATAGATGTCAGGTATGTAACGATTGAGGACCGAACGACAAGAGTCAATCATGCGATTAGAAAACTGGGGGCTAACTCGCACAGCGTGTCTGTGTGCGTTCATGAGCGACGGATGTACACAGCTCGGATATTACTTGCGCTATTCCTCTGATTCGCTTGATTTTGCCTGGTTCAACGAAGTTGAGTGTTTTTACCTGCCTGACGACGGAGCATAGAAATTCGACTTCTCCACCGCCTTCTGGCGGAGCACCACGTCTTTTTATCTGTGCAATGGTGAGTCCAACCTGCGGAGCTGAACCAATGCCAATAAGCACAGACCCTTAGTTCGACACCATCGGAGATACCGAAGAGCTGAAGATGAGGGAGGGTCACTGTGCGGATGAGGTCAACCTTGACGGTCCTCAGCGTCGTCGAACTAATACTCGGGTGCAGAACGCACAGAGAGGTCCATGTCATCCGTCGTTATCCCCCGCAAGGTAAATTGAAACGGCTTCTTTGAGAAGGGTGCAAGCATAACCAGGGGTTCAAGGAAATAGCCCACTGCGCGCGAGAGAGGACATTGGTGGGACACCTGTCCGCCAGAGATAATACCTGGTTTGAACAAGACGGAAGTGCCTGACATGGACTATCAAGCAGATGTAGCTCGGGCTTACTTTACAACGTACCAGTGACAGATATTTCGATGACGGTACCATTGGTCACCTTTTCCAATAATCGCAGCAGGCTTATTTCATAGTCTGAGACGTGGTCTAGCAAGGACAAGCGAGGTCATGGCAAGAGAACATACCCTGCAAGCCTGGATTCTTGTCCTCGGATCTGATCTTGTCTACTCGAACTGGCTTTCCGCTGAGAACTGACAGTACTAAGCGCTGCCGTAGGTACTGATGGCCGCTGAAGCTCAACACTTGGCCCTTCTGAGCCATGTTCATTCAAGGCTTCCTATGCGTAGTGATACTAGTACTGACAGGCTTACATAAGAGAAACATTACCTACTACGTCTCGATCAGTGAAGTACAACGGCTGACCCCGTTACTTGAAGTTGTAGACATTCCTTAGACTTTGATTCTCAATGATGGCATCCAATTCGCTTCATGTAAATGGCTCAGCAACTTTGAGCGACTGGCAGGATCGCTATCTTCACATTGACCAAATCCTCGATCGGCCAGGCCCACGAACAGATCCATCTTTCTTGGCTGGTGATGAGGTACGGTGGCCCACGCGTCTCTAGGGATCGGTTCTCACATTCCCTAGGTCAAAGATTTCCTTAGGAACAAGTGCAAAATCCTGGTCATCGGCGCTGGCGGGTTGGGTTGCGAGATTCTGGCCAACCTCGCGTTGACAGGGTTCAAGGATATTCACGTCATTGATATGGACACCATCGATATCAGCAACCTCAATCGTCAGTTTCTGTTCAGGTGCGCCTATACCTGACTTTAGCACCATGTTGCGTTCTGAACACAATGAATAGACCAACTGATGTCGGCGAACCGAAAGCCATCGTAGCGGCCGAATATGTTATGAAGCGAGTACCAGGTGTAAACGTCACTCCGTGAGTACATGATCCACATAATACTCGTTCCTGCTGCACGTCCGACGCAGCTATTTTGGAAAGATTCAAGACAAAGATGATGAATATTACATGCAATTCAATCTCGTCATCTGCGGTCTTGACTCCGTGGAGGCGCGTCGATGGATCAACGCAACGCTTGTTAACTTGGTTGATCCGGAGAACCCAGAAAGTTTGAAGCCCCTCATTGACGGTGGCACAGAAGGTCAGCTACGATGGACTTTGCAACTACGAATTTTTCAACCTGTATCACAGGTTTCAAGGGACAAGCCCGTGTCATTCTTCCCAGCGTGTCGTCTTGTTATGAGTGTTCTCTTGACATGCTCAACAAGCCCACGACATTCCCCATCTGCACTATTGCCAATACACCGCGTCTTCCCGAACACTGCATTGAGTGGGCATCCGTACTCGAGTGGCCCAGAGTACACGGGGGTTATTTCATTTGATAATCGCGCATATCGTTTTCCTGACATCGCATCAGAGAAGAAGCTTGACACGGATGATCCTGAGCATATCGGCTGGTTGTACACTATCGCATCTGCACGAGCCAAGGAATTCAAGATTGAAGGGGTAACATGGTCACTCGCTCAAGGTGTTGTCAAGAACGTGATACCTGCCATAGCCTCAACAAATGCCATTATCGCTGGTGCGTTGGTCTGCTGGGGCTGTTTCCCTCCTTTCCGACATGATTTCAGCATCATGTTGTAACGAAGCCTTCAAGATCGCAACCAGTTCTGCGGCATATCTCAACAATTACTTCATGCTGATTGGCACTGAGGGAGTGTACTCGTATACATTCGAGCACGAGAGACGTGCGCACTGTCCGGTTTGTGGTGGGGAGGCTTTGGAGATTTCAATAAGTCTGGAGTGGACCGTTGAGCAGCTGATCGAGATGTTGACGGAGAAGCAGACCATGTAAGGATCTCATTTTATTTTGCTGTGCATGCCAGCTGACGAGATGGGTGTGCAGTCAGATCAAGAAGCCGTCTCTATCGACGTCGACGAGACCGATATACTTCCAGGCGCCTCCCCAGCTTGAGGAGGCGACTCGGCCGAACCTGGAGAAGAAAGTGTCTGAGCTGGTGGAAGCAGGAGGAGAGGTCGTCGTCACTGCATCCACGTTGCCCTTCAATCTGTCGTTGATCATCACCTACACGTAGTAGTTCACAAGCAATTAGTCAGCAGCATCCTTTGAGTTTTGAATCAAGTTCCTTCTTGTACCAAAACCATGCCCAAGGCAGATCTCAACAAAGCAGGCTGGGAGCAGAGCGAGTTCCCAATTCTCTGCGAGACATGTACCTCTCATAGTTGCACCGAGTTAGAGAAAACTGACACTACCGAACAGGTCTGGGTGACAATCCTTTTATCAGAATGGTGCGTTTACTCCTCTCGTGCCATCCAGATATTCAGTCTCTTTGCCAGTCAAAACAAGAGTTTGGCCGTTCGTGCGGCACCTGTGCACGCCCATTCACCGTTTTCCGTTGGAACCCCGGTTCAGGTGCTCGTTACAAAGCCACCGTCATCTGCCAAACGTGCGCCAAGGTCAAGAATGTCTGTCAGACATGTCTATTGGATCTCGAATATGGTCTGCCGACCCAAGTCCGTGATACTGCCCTGGCCGTCCAGAGCGAAGCTCCAACAAGCGACATTAACCGCGAGTACTATGCGCAAAACATGGAAAACAAAGTACGTCCTCCATCTATAACAGTGTTGCGAGCTTCTTCTCAACATCTGGGAGTAGATGGCAGACGGTACCACGTCGATGATGCAAGTGGGTGGAAGGGCAAACTCTGCAGGCAAGGAGATGCTCAAGGAATTGGCTCGGACGAATCCCTACTACAAGCGTAACCGGCCACACATATGTTCATTCTTTGTCAAGGGCGAATGTAAACGAGGGGATGAATGTCCATATAGGTATGCGGCCCACCCTATGAATGTGTTTTTGAACGACTGACGTGTCGTACAGACACGAGAAGCCAACGGATAATGAACTCGCGCAGCAAAGCATCAAGGACCGTTATCATGGTCAGAATGACCCCGTTGCGCGAAAAATCATGGCAAGTCATGCTGTAGCACAGGGGCTCAAGCCTCCAGAAGACCGGTCTATTGTATGCTTCCGCTTTCGACCCGTTACTCACCACACTCACGATCCTAGATGTCCTTGTTCTTGTCGTCACTTCCTGCATCCGCGACAGAAGCGGACATACGGACGCTTGTCGTGAAGTCGTTGCCTCATGGCCCCTCAATGGCGCTCAAGTCGGTGGTCCACGTAGCAAAGTCGAGGTGCGCGCCTACTTCTTCATGCCAGCTGCCACCAGCTGATCCTGGCAAAGATGTGCCTTTGTCAACTTTAAAGACCGAACATCTGCAGAGCGTGCTGCAGAAACTTGGACGCATGGACTTGATATGGGTGGGGAAAGAATATCCGTGAGATGGGGGCGCGGAAAGAACGGTGGCGGTGGAAATGCATCTAGCGGTTCTACCCACTCATCAGATGTACCCACTTTAACTACCACTGTATGATTGTATTCACGACGAGGTTTCAAACGGGATCAGTCTATCTCGACGAAACAAGAGGTTAAGAGGCTATGCGCGATGGGTCCTGCGGACGGAACTCGGAAGCGCATGTGCGAACATTCGAACGAGAATGGACGGATTTTTAATGATAGTGCGGTAATTGCGAGGAAGGTGATCGGTGAGACAGCAAATCCAACTCGGTGAAACTCGCAAGAATATGGTCGGAGATCGACGATACCGCCGCCAGAAAGTATATCAAGTTTCAGTTGATGCAAGGGTACAAAATGAGTCGGGTTATCGGCCGTTCGAAGCCCACCGGGGACAATTCACTTGACGGAAATTCGATGGCGAATCGTATGTGAGATCCAGTTTAGGGAGACCTGCCACAAAATGGGTTCTTCAGAAACGACCAGCACGGAACATTGATCGTGTTGATAGACGGGAAACGTGTGAGCTAAATGAGATGCAATGCACATACTGGACGTCCACATCAAGGCTTACGTCTCACTAGTGATTAGGCCTTGTCCGTACAACAAGTGTGAATGCCTAGTGCCGAGCTTGTGTGTTATACTTTCTCTGCGGCGGCCCCGACTAACCAAGATCCACCAACGATACTAAGGAGGATGTACAATCCTTTCTTTTCCTTGTCGGTCAACGGTCTCGAGTAAGTCCGGGATTCATGCCTTGCTGCCTGCGCGCTCGCCTCAACCAGCGCGCGACGTGCGCTGAACGATCTCGGAATCCCCAGGCTCTCCCAAAAGTCAGCCCAGAAGCCGACCTCCTTGCTGACTGGAGAGACACCCGCTTGAGCGGTCGTGGAAGACGAGGGACCCTCCCAATGTTTTGCAAGATTATAAGTTGGACCTCCGTCATAATGAGTGGCTGACCCCCCGACGACATGCAACTTTGGGAGCTCGGGGTCCAAGGGAACATCGGCGTTTGACCGGGCGGAATTCCAGAAGTCGGGTACATAGGGCTGGAGTGAGAAAGCGAATTTGATGGAAGTGATTGGAAGGTATCAATGACGCAACAGAGCCAGGAAGAAGTGGACAAAACTCACGACCTGCACGGGCGCAATGGGAGGGTGCTGGGAAAGATTGGGCAACTTGACGACTAGAAAATCGGATTTGGTGGATGCGCTGTTGGGTTGCATGGCCAGCGGAATGCCAGGCAAGACCACTTGGGAAACAGTTTTTGGGGGAGCAACATTGGTGGAAGCGTTCCGAACTGGGGAGGAGGTCACGGTGTTCTCCTCATGTTCTCGGATGCGAGCGATTAATGTAGACTTGTTCCCTTTGCTGTGGTCGCGGTCAGCCAGACACGCCAGAAGAGGTGTGTGAGAGAGAGAACGTACGTGGAGAGACCGCGCGCCTTTGCCTCTTTGCGGAGCTCGACGAGGGTCTCGTTGGCCCAGGTGCGGGAGAGGAGGACGGTGGAGACGAACGACCGTCGCTGAGCGCTGGTGAATGCACGCCGAGACAGGTACATGAGTGTCGGCGATGGCTGGGGTCGAGCTCGTCGTCGTGGACGATGAGCAAGGACCGGAATTAGTGGTGCAGTGTCGTGTCATACTTGGTAATCGCCTCGTGTTGCTCTCGTGCGTGTTGGTCCGCTTATCAGCCTGCCCATCGTCCACCATCGTCCACCGCGCGCTGACATGCTCCTCTCCCCAGCGTACGTCCGTCCTCGTCCATCCCCTGCTGTCCCTTCTCATCTCTTTTTACAGCTCTACAAGTGCCAGTCTCCCCTCCCAGTCGTTCTGGAACAAATTCAAGAACAAAAAGAGTGACAAGGACAGCGAGTATCGCGAAAAACATTCCCAAATGGCTCTCGCCAGACAGCGTCTCCTCACCCTTGCGTACGGCGACATGGAGACCGTCAGAGTCGTCAGTATTTCTTCTCTCTCCCAACGTTCACTCACCTCTTCCCTCAGTTGCCACAAAGCTTTCCTGTGGGCGCTCTCATTTCCACTATCCTTCCTCCCTCCCTGATCCACATACCGCTAGGAACTTGAGGCCGTCGCCAGGGACTGGACAAAGCCTCCCCCAGACGCCATCTTCAGCTTGCGAGTTCCTACTGAATTTGCCTCTCTCCATGCCTCCGTTCGTCCGACCATGTCTTCCTTGGATCCTCCCCGCTGACATCACATCTAGCGATTAGTCTCTGGACCGTATATCTACGTACGTTATCTACGATCCTCTTGACGCAATACCTGACATTCATCTCGTTCCTCGACCGCGTGGTCCAACGCATGCAGTTGACTGGTGAAGATTCATACCAGATCGCCATCATGGGCGTTCAGGGTCTCCGCGTAGAGATCGTCAGCGATGCTCCTCCGCCACCCGACGAACCACCGTACGTCCTCGCCCTTGATCCCCAACTTGTCGCTGACCCCTTTCTAGTCCACCCCCGTAAGCGTCTCATCCGCCGTTGCACGCACCTCCTAACGACCTTTTACTTCTTCAGGCCCCCACCAGTCACAGAAATGCCCGCTACCTTCAACCTCGAACTCGTCCCAGGACAGCATATCGCCCTTGAAACTTTAGTTTCCTCCGCCGAGGACGTCGACATGGCCCGTATGGAGGACGGTACCGTCGTCGAGGGTATGTTCTGGGGAAAACTCAACGTCGTACACTCTGGTGATACCCACACCGTCGACTTCACTGGTACAAGAATGAGAGACCCTGACATCACCCCAGATTTTCTCTTTGATTCTCGTGTCATGACCAAGCTCACCACCGCTGCCCGGCCAACCTCTGCCAAGTGTCACCTGAGCATCCTCGCCCCTGCCCAACAATATTGCGATGTCATCTTGACAGTGAACCCCCTCTGGTCACTCACCTTGACCTGGCCACCAGCCGAGAATCTAGGGGAACAGAAACACAAATACTTCTTGCGAGTACATCCTGGCGGTGCACTTGAACATTTCGAGAGCGAAATGGTTGTAACGTCCTTGTACTACGAAGCGGTGTAAGTGATGGTCCGGACCACGTGTTCCACTGACATCGACATCTTTTCTCCCCACTAGACCCGATCCAGCCATGGTGGACCCCAACGAATTTATTGCACCGCGGAATGGCTTTGCGATGTCTTTACGCGATTTTATATCTCACCTGATGAACGTGCTGGACCAGCTCGGAATGTCTTTGCACGCACGAACTAACTTTATCAGGTATGGTTGGTTGATATCCGTTCTGGTTGGTCCCCGTTCTGGTTGGTTCTTACCAGACATTTCAGTAACAATCTACATGCGTTTTCTGCCCACAAGAATATTGCATATCGCTTTCTTTCCCCTACCAAGATCGCTAACGCTATCGATATATCAGTAACCGCTGATCCCTGTGTCTTCACCCGATTATTCCTGATCTTTCGCGGCATATCCGATGATGACCTTGGATTATTTGCCGGTGCTGGGGAGAAAGAGGCCAATTCCATGAACTGGAGAGAGACCGTTGGTTGGTCAGAGAACGCCAAAGACATGACGATATTCCGTGTGTTGGAGACATCGGTCTGGGAGATCACCTAGGTGGCAATGGGAACATGGCTTGGAGCGATCGAGCTGCTGGCAGCCTCCCGCCGGTTTCGTCTTTTCATTGGGACCCTCTCTCGTCCACATGTATTTCTCTGCTTCATCTCACACGGTACTGATGGCCCATCGATATCTTAGACCACATTCAAGCGTTACCCCCTTGTTGTCATGTTTTGTTGCTACGTTTGCCATTAATTCCTGATTTTCAGAGCATTTTTCTTGATTCTTGCGCAGCACAATGTTATTCCTACTCATTCCTCGGACAGCTTGTACGGTTCATCCTTTCATCCTTTGAGTGTATCGACAGCTGTTTTGCTTCACCTCTTTTCCTTATGATTAATGAATCATTCTAGACCTGTAATCAATATCAAGCAAGTTGGTGTTTCGGAACAAAGACGGATCAGTTATCAGAGTTTCAACCGGTGAATTTTGAACAGCATGGTGACGTTTACTGCGCCATCTAAAGTTGATATTTAATTTTGCACGAAGTATGCACATGGGATACGGCAAGACTACAGATGCAGGGTAGATCTACAGCACACGTTGACGAATAAGATTAACGATCGTGCGTGGGTATGCATGAATGCAAAAAGAGTGGTCAGCACGATGAGCCAAGTCTATGTACAAGTGGACATTGTCGACCAGCGACGTCTATGAAGTGCAAAGTGCGTTTGCGATGACCAACGAGGAGTGTAGTGTCAACCTGACTTGTGGGTGCCCGAGTCGAGTTCGTGGGTTCAGGGGAACGCGTTCTCGGACGCCGGGGAAAGATTCACGCATGAGCGTCTCCAGTGTAGGCCAGATGGTGTCCGAGTCCCCGTACAGATCCACGAGACGGGTGAAATATGCTCGTGCGGCATAATAATAGAGGAGAGGCGATGTCTGGGCATAATAATGTTCGAGACGACGAGCAAACGTCTCCTAAAAGGGTGGATGGTGAATGCCGCGGTGCTCGGAGTGAAAAAAGGGTAGCATACTGGATTATCATCAGGTCGTTTCACCAAGAGTTCGCCTGTCACGTCGTCCAATCCCGGAATATTGGGAGGGTTATAGGACGTGCTGTAGATGCGACCCGATGGGAGGTGAATCCAACGATCTGAGATCCATTGAAAGAGCAGGTCATCCGAGACGTCGACATTTACGACCAGATTAAGCGGTATGTTGTGTTTCCTAAAATCAAAGTTTAGCAATTGGAGATTACAGCGAATGCTGCGCAACCCACGCGAGGAATCTGTCCAACAGTCTTCCCTGTCGCGGTGTGCGCGGGAAACCGTCTAGGGCCCAGTTCTATGGACGCACGTGTGAGCCATACATGACATCAAGATAACTTGAACCTGAAGATACGCGCATTCTCCTTTAGAGTATCGAGTTTAGTGGTAATCAGGTCTAGCATCATTTCGTCTGGGAGAAGACCGCCAGCAGTGACGATTCCTTCTGCTTGCCTCCCAATGTCAGTCCTGACAAGAACGAATCGCTCAGCGATACTGATTTTGCCACAGAAGATGACCCTACTTTTCCGCAATGTGTTGTCGAAGGAGATCGCCAGTAGATATCGTGGAAATGTCATATTTTTTCGAGAGACGTGCGGCGAGGGTGCCCTTGCCTGAACATGGTTTTCCGAACAAGAGCATTCGCAGGACGGGGACGCTCTGGGTGGTGCACTGTTCAGAACTGGATATGTTCATGTAGGGCGGTGGTAACCCATTCGACATGGTATACGGGACGACACTGTAGACTGATCGCGCGGCATAGCGCAAGGGCAAGTTGGAAAGAGAGGTCGGCATGGGTGGGTGGGGTAAAAAAACGAAGGGACTTGGCTATTATACCGCATGCCTTGAGGACGACAATTGGCTGCGTGTTGAATAGCTGCGCACAGCCAACCACTTACGGAAAGTCCTCGCAAACGTATGGCGCACTTGAAACTAGCTCCGCCACGCCACACATCCAACAAGGTGGCAAGCTTCACGGCTTCCATTAACTTTTTGTAAAATATAGCGGTACATGATGCGACAATCAGGCCATACCAGCCATTGGTATCCAACAAGAAACGCGAGCGGACAATAGACAAACTTGTCCAAGACAACCACCCCCTTAATTCTTCCATACTGCCGAGCTTGTCGGTAAACGTTGATTTGTCAGTACAAAAGGGTTACTGAGACTATACCGTCCTCGACGTGGCAAACGATCCCGCATGTCGGGGAATAACGACAGAACGGTTGCTTCAAGCTTCGGCCAAATCTCGTCGGACGTTGCACCTTGCAAAGTGACGAGATGGGCAGACTTGGGATTCGAGGCATAGTACGAAAGAAGTGGTGACGTAGAGGTATAGAACTGCTGCAAACGGCGTGAAAAGATTTCCTAAGCGACATGACGGGTAAAGTTCTGTATTTGTATTACATATACAGAATAACTTACTGGATGGTCATCTGGCCGTTTCGTGAGAGGCTCCCCAGTTTCGTCGTCAAAGCCATCTATCTTGGGACGATTGTACGACGTGTTATACACGCGCCCTGATGGGAGATGCACCCAGCGATCGGATATCCGCCCGAGAATCACCTCATCAGCGACGTCAAGGTTCACAATCAACGTCAGAGGTGCATTCTGGGCCCTGTCACAGGGGTCATTCAGGGGAGACACACGACATGGACTCGATTTACATACTCTAAATGGGTATCGAGCAGTCTGCCCTGTTCTAGAGTGCGAGGAAAACCATCCAAGATCCAGTGCTGGGAAAGTCGACAATGATCACTGCCATGACGAGCATTCGGTGGAGCATACCTTGTCATGAAGCGCGTCAAGTTTACTGGTGACAACTTTGAGCATGAGATCGTCAGGGACAAGCCCACCTTGCGCTACAATCTCTTTGGCTTGACAACCAACTTGGGTCCTGCAAGCAGGTGAGTGATGTATTGGACTTTGGAAGTGATGAACCAACCCCTCGGCGATATGTTGGCGCAAGAGGTCGCCAGTAGAGATGGTCAAAATGTCATACTTTGTCACGAGTCGTGATGAGAGTGTGCCTTTGCCAGTGCCGGGCTTCCCGAACATGAGCATACGTAGCGTCTTGCCATCGTTGCACTCCTCTACTCCAGCACGTAGACCGTGGAGAGAAAAGGGCAGCGCCTTGCCTGAGGAAGCAGAGTTTGCTATTGCGCGTGTGCCAGGAATGGTTGCGGCACGGATTGCAGACGCAGCAAACCTGGCAAGGGAAAGAGAGGACATAAAAGGGCGTGTGCGAGTAGTCCCCAGGCGTTTAAATAATCGAATGGCCGTATCAGACGATGTTGGGAATCCGAATACGAATCGCTTAAGCGGCCACTTGGATTCTTGGCGACCCAGTGTAAACCGTGCTGCCCGTCGAACGAGGGGCGAAGAGGTTCAAGAGCAGCTGCGGGTGGACAAGCTCCTGTCGCACTATGGTGCACACGCTGCCCGATAGTCGCCGTTGGCACCATGAATAGCCAACGTTCATTCACACCCTGCCCGTTCAATCAACCGTCGAGGTATTGGGGGGTTCGTTGCACGATGTCTTCCGATATGACTATGACCAACCATAGTGCGAAGTATTCTGGTTCGCGACACCGCTAGTTATCGTCCGCCTGGTACACACCGAATGGATGATACTGAAACATCCCATTACCGCGCCGCATCAGTCGCATTACCATGTTTCGCCTGCAGCAGTTGCTTGCGAGTTTTCCCGGTTCTCCGCTCCAAATCTGACTCATATTCCGGCCAACGGACAAGACGGCAACTTGAAAGTTGAAACGGAATGTTTTTTTTTCCCTCCTTGGGGTGCGCTCACATGATGGTTACCTGTAGCACGTACCTTCACCACCCCACTGTGTTCTATCAGTTCGCGGCTCGATCCGCACGGGTGGTTTTTCATTCAATTGTCGCCATCCTGGCTTTTGTCCATTGCAATGCGGACAAGATGCGCATTTTCGTGTTCATCATCGCTCTACAACCCTCATCGCGGGTACGGGTGCATAAAGGCGGGAGATGCACGGGCATCATGTGCAAGCAGACGACCTGTCGCGTGCGAACCCACAACCGCTACATGGAGGGGTGGTCAATGTACGTACTTGCACGAGAAGAAATTACTTTCTTGTACGTGTCCACAAGTTCTACCGGGGGTTTCTAGGTTTCACAATACACAGAAGTGTGTTTCACGCTTTTCGCCGCTGCCTTGAACCGCGTAGTAATTTGTACCGGTCTGAATGGAGCCCCTATCGAGTCACTGTTTCAAGACCGCTGATTCGTTGATCTGGGTGCCCAATCTTACTGCTGGCGCATAGCCATATGATTCACTGATTTTCTGGATAGGGACCGTTATAGGGTTCACCCTCAAAGATTCCCTTGGCAACGTTGTGCAAGCTGCGCCGCGGGACATGTAGGTGTCCGTGTCATTCTTTCTGGAAAAGCCCTTGAACTCTATTGGATTGTGTAGCTACCGCCTGATTGGCTGCCTGATCAAGCTGTCGAGCACCAATGGCATGTAATTACCGATGTAGTTTCAAGTCTTCCGACGTCTGATGAAGTCACGACGGAACAACAAATGTCCCCATGGTCGCCGTGCGAAACTGATCACGGTCAAAAGCGAACACTGAGAAGCGCCGAGATGGGTGGGACTGCCCGACATAAGTTTGGGCGGGGCCGATCATGATTAAGGTTGGCCGAATTCGAATCAGACAGGGTCAGTGGGTCGTGTGATAGCGGTGCGGACCTTGTGACCAGTCCTCGGAGGGGCACCGGCTCACCACAGGCTCCAGATGGCAAGTTTGTCCCGGCTCACAAGCTGGGACTCTGCCATCCATCTGTGGAGTATTGATCACGCCCCAGACATCCCCCATGACGTCGCAGATAAATAGGTGCCAATCTGAAACTGTCCCATACTCGAAAAATAACAAACTCGGTTCATACGGCACCCATCCGACCGTTCTCTGGAGAAGATCCTTTTTTATGCACGTCCTTTTCTGCCCAACCGATGAGCTCTCGCATCTCTCTTACGCTGACGACGCCCCTGACGTCCCTTGTTGGGTCGAGGGCAATGCAGATCGCTTCTGCAACGTGCTCGACATGGATGGGCGGTATGGAGAGTGCGTCTGCCATCGAATGGAGGGGGGAGCGGAGCGGCGATCCATGGGAACACCGGAAGGCATTCCCTACGACTCGGAGGAGGGAGGATGGGGTGGGCAGGCCTTTTGGAACGCGAGCATGTATGGTGGCTGATAGGTCGATCAGGGCGGCAAGAGGGGACGTCAACGGCCTGTGATGTGCGTGGTAGACGAGGCCTTGAGGAAAATGTGGACCGTAAGCACGTTGTCAGGTCATGAAAGAGGATAGATTGCATGTCTTACTTGGACGAATGAATACACTACGGTGATTCGGGTGGTCGCGAAGGAGTTGATTTATTCGTTGTTCCGCTTCGCGTTTAGTCTCGATATATGCGGCGGGTATCAGAGGTCGAAATATGTCTTCAGCCGAAATATAGATGAATGGGCGGGCGTGCGTGCACTCGGGATCAGGTTTACTCGACAAGAAAGCTTCACAGACTCGAAGGGCTGATGTGATGAACGCAATTGATATATGAGAGTGGCGTGCAGACCACATACCGGAATCTCGATTTATCACTTGGTAACTATGCCGCTGTTGTGTTCTGTCAAGTGGGCTGCCACCTCCGCGCGCAATGGCTGCAACGAGGCCGATGACATCGCCATGTGCTAATGCGGGCTTGTACCTGCCGCCCTGGATGAGAGTTCCGAGCGTGTGGACGATAGCATCGACTTTGGGAAGGATGTCCGAGTAGGTTTCGGGAAGGAGCGCATCAGCCTTGCGCCAATCAACCTAGTGACGAGGAGGACGGGTGAGAGTATGATGAATGAATGATGAGACCAACTTTGGCGACCCAGACGGGAGTGTGTCCCTTTGGAGTTTTGTAGGGTGTACCCGAGGAGCTGTGAGTCGTCGGATCGAATGCGGGGGGGGGGCGTTCGAGGTGGGGGGGCGTGCGTACCTGATGCTGGTTACTTGGATACCCCGTGCTAGGGCAGCCTTGCATACGGCGGAACCTGTTGATGGTAAAACGTTGGTTAGGACAAGGCGGGGAGGTACTACTTGCCGATGAAGCCGTTTCCACCGACGACGAGGATTTTCTGTGCGAATGGTTGCATGTAAAGTGCTACGCGTCACAATTTATGCGAACCGAAGCGAAAATGCGTTGGATACAATAACATCTAGTACAGATGACATGTACAAAATAACACAGGGAGAGCATTGCTATAGGAATAAATAAGGTGTCACCACCAGGGTGGGAGCAAAGGAGGTCTAAACGTATTCCCAAGATACTTGTAGGAGATGAGCAAGAGAGAGATGGAGATGGTGGAGATGAACGGACTGACTTGGGAATTCGCCTACGCTGAGGTCGGGCTCAAGGGCAGAGAACGCACCGACGGAGAGGTCGATCGAGTTTTCGTTTTCGCAGGTTGGACAATCGTCGGCGATGGTGACGTTGATAGTCTGACCGTTGTTCGTGTTGGTGATCTGGACGAGCTGACCACAGAGTGGGGAGGCAGGACCCGATGTGCCAAAGCGCGTCTGATCTGCAAAGGATGAGGGGAGGAGAGGAAGAGAATGGGAGGACATGCCCATTGCACAGATCCAGGCGTAGTCTGAGTTGACCTGACCGCATGCGCCGGGATTTCCTTGCTGGTAATAGTAAGTCGCGCTAGGCAGGGGTGAGAGTAGGAACGAGAAGCGAGGCGACGACGCTACACTCCGCCGTAAAAAGGGCCGTCCGAGTCGTCGCGAGAGAGCGGACGTGAAACTACACAAAGGACAGCGAGGAGGAGGAGGAGGAGGAGGAGGAGGAGGAGGAGAAACATGACTGGCCTGACGAGGGATCCATCGCGCTCGATGTTATACTAGGAAGTGGCGGTGTGTTGCAAAGTGAATTCGGTTGTCAATTTCCGACTGTTTGCAAAACCACCAATAATGAGTACGAGTCTCCGTCCGTCGTCCCCTGCCCGTTCGCTGCTGATCCCAGTCCCAGCCGAGTACACACAAAATCCGTTCGCCTCTACCCATTCGCTCGACACCAACCCCTTCGACGACCCAAACAGCTCTCGTCCTCAAGATCTCGACAGGCGCGAACGCGACCTCGAACGACGCGAGCAAGAACTCGGCCAGCGCGCAGAACACATCAGAAAACACGGCCGCAACAACTGGCCTCCCTGTCAGTGTCCTTGTTCTCTTTTCCGCACCCTCCTCATGTCCTCCAGTCCTCCCCCTCATCTACCACTCCATTTCCGACGAGATCCCAGACGCCTCCCGTCCCCTCATCACCCGCATTTACCAACTATGGCTCGTCCTCCTCGCCACCCTTCTCATCAACATGCTCGCCTGCATCTTCATCCTCGTGGCCGGCGCAAGTGACGGAGGAAAGGACCTGGGCGGAAGCATCGGGTGCGCCTCTTTTATTTCCGTCCCATCTCTCTCTCTCATCCCCCCAAAAGCTACATCTTTATCATCACCCCCCTCTCCTTTCTGTTGTGGTACAGGTCAGCTCATCCACCTTTACCATCCCTCTCCGTCTCACTCCCCACAGGCCGATCTACAATGGTTACATGAAGGTACCCTTTCGCCCCTCTCCCCTTCGAACGCGTTCTGACGCCCCCTTCAGGAACAAGCTCTATATTACTGTCCGTCCTCTTTTCACTCCTCCCACTCTCAACGTCTCATTCTCCCCAGACTTGTACTTCTTCTTTGGCGGGTTCCATCTTCTTTTCAGTCTCTACATGTCAGGTCCTTCCCTCTTCCCCGTCACCTCCTTTCTCATGCTTCTCGCTCCCCAGGATCATCGGCATTCCCAGCACCGGCTCTGCTGGTCTCATCCAAACAATCCAAATGTTCTCCAGCGGCCACTGGGCTGCAGGCATCCTCGGTGCGATCGCTACCATTGGCTGGACTGTTCAAGGTCTCGGCAATGCCTTTTATTACCGCCAGGTATACCGCATTTCCGCAGCCACTCCTACATCCATTGACCCTTTTTGCAGATTTGGAATCATCACAATGCCGCAGGACACACCATGGACAAGGCAAGTCGTCTTTCAACCAAAAAACAACCTCACCTCACTTCTTGCTAGGCAAAGGCAGAACTTGCCAGTCACGGCGCCAAGGCTTACTTTACTCGTGGTTGACCTGCTATACTAACCCTCGTTCCATGCATGTACTCGTACCGCATCAAATACGTTTCTCCCTTGGTCTGAGTCCTGTCCTACATAAATATATGAATCATCATCATGACACTGACGTCTGAAACACACCCTGGATGCACCCACAACCAACACTACACAGGGCCCAGCCCGGTCAAACTATGGAATACATGTCGACGGCAAGAATGATCATCAAGAAACCTATGAAATGTGAAGCCATTAACGATCCACATAGTATACAGACGCAAAGCATGATCAGGTATGATACTGTTTCTTTTCTTTTCTTTTTTTTATAGCATGTACAATGTCCCAAGATCAAGCATAAGAGGCCAATATATCAAACTTTTTTGAATGCATGGACGATGTGCAGGCGGGTGGACGGACGGACGAGCGGGTAGTAGAGATCTTGATGGGCTTCTTCAATCAGTTTCTTGGCTTCCCAGTCTCGCATCCCCGCGGACAAGAAGAGCGGCTTGAGTGCTGGAAGCATCATGTCATAATTCATCCACGCAAGTTGCCCAATGCTCAGCGCGACGGGGTCTGCATTCAGCGCGTCCGCCGGTCAACGCCCACGACAACGACTCGGACACCATGCAGACCCACCTTTTGGCCAATGTCCAATGGGAATGTTTCCTTCTTGCGCAACGATCTTGTCAAACGAACCTGTCGTGGCGACAAGATTCGCAAGTTCAGGCGGGACGTTGACATCGATGCCCTTATCTCGGAGGCACTGTCTATACGCCTCCCACAGTGCGAACCAGCCACGCATCCCTGACGGCTGTCCGGAACGGGTCAACTCGGTGGCGCTTTTCCCATCCGCAATAGGTTCGCTGTCGGGTTCTATCAGGATAACAAGTCCACCTGGTCGAAGCATGCGAGCAATCTCGTGTAGAAACCGGTTATAGTTCTCGATCTAGAAATCGCATCACGGCTAGGTATACAACGATAATAATGTTAAAAAACGAAAACATACGCCAGTGTGCATAAACCTCGCGTGCACGACGTCAAAATGCTCGCTCGGGTATGGCAAGTACCATTGGTCGAGATCGCAAAGTTCAAAACTTATGTAAATCAAGTCAGGTTCATTTAACACCAAGAATCCGGGATCATCTGGAATGACGCACGTGCAATTCTCTGGTACCTCGCTGAGAATGGGTTTGTCAGCTATGCGAACTGGAGCAGGGGAACAACAGATACCGAGGCTGGATGGGAGCAAGATCTACGCCAATTACCTCCACCTCAGGGAACTCGTCTGCCAAATCCATGGCCCTGTCATCTCGGCGTCAAAGGGGATATATTTACACATTTTCTGGCGAGACACACCAATAGCCACCACCTGTACCCAGGTCAAGGATGCGGCAACGCTCTTGTCCCTCTCTGGGGGTCAGGACCTCTGCAACAGGGCCAACGTAATTCTTTCCACCAAACAGGAACTGCAGCGTGCGGTGCTGGAGCTCCGAGCGCTGTGAGGGCGTCATGAGCGTCGTCAAGCGCGGGAGGAAGGAGGGCTCACGCGGATCTCCTCCTCGTCGGCGGGGAGCATGTACCGCTGACTGAGGGCATTGAAGCGTCTCCCATGTATCTGTCTGAAGAACTGGGAGTCGTCTTCGCCGACATAGGTGATTTGGTTGAGAGGAAAGACTATGGGGTAGTTGAGTCGCATGAGCAGGACGAGGGAGGTGACATGGCCAAGATCAAGGACTAATTCCCAAACTTATATTTTTCCCATTGGCGAGGGGGTGACGAGAAGGACATTCCGGTTGACGTTCCATGTGTGGACAGTGTGCGGCTATACCGCGGGACCTGAACATATCGATTTTGAAATCAACCAAGGTAATCTTATGCACATGAACCATACGTGTCGTAACAACCTTATACATTCGGTTTGATGTCGTGTACAAACACCGTTTTGGTCGATTCCCCGTGCCACCCACGATTGCTGCTGGCACTCACAAGGAAACGCCCGCCCGGATCTACAACTTTTAATAGCGTGCAGGTCAGTTGACTTGGCCCTGCTGCCATGCTTCCACCATACATACCCATTTGTGACACATAGCCCCCGTGATGGCCCGCTATGATCTTGAATTGCACCCCTCCCCTCCCTTTCACATTCCCATCGCTTTCCCCAGCCTCGGCCGCATTCCATAATCGGATATTGTCGATGGAAGCGCTACAAAGTTGGCTCATCATCTTCTCATCCCTGCTGGTCACAAGTCCGTAAACACCCACCACGCAATGTGGCGACCATCAGGAAACGGCACAACACACGACACCACCCCAGAACTCGCCGGATTCCGCAGACTCTTGAGCAACCGAGGCGTGCACCCCGGTCCACTGCGCCCCAGTTGCCGCACATCCCACACATCCACCGTCCCGTTCCGTCGCCCCACGTAGATATGCGATCCATCTGTCGACCAGCATGCCTGCGAATGTGTTGGCCAGTCTGCCGATCGATCCCGAAATTTCGAGTACGTACAGAAACACACCAAGGCGGTGTCTTTTCACTCAACCACAGTCTTCCAACGCCCTTTCCGGGGGTATTCACGCGTTTGTCCCAAAGCATGACTTGCCCATCAATCGCAGAGATCATCAGAATATCCGGAGAAAGCGTGCAGCTGTTCTCGGCGCCGAGCAAGGGTGGCGCATTCTTTGGTGGGGCAACGGAGTTTTGTGACGATCGTGCTGTTTGCTGGGGTTGCGATGTAGCATCAGAAGCCACTCCATCAGGAACCGCAAGACCAGGAGAGACGCTCTCCTTGTGGGAGATCGCGGTCAGGCTCCCTACTCCACCATCCGGGGCTGAATGATTGTCCCCCTCTCCATCAGGGTCTGGTTCGTCGTCGAAAAGTGGATCAAAGGACGCGTCAGATTTGGCATCCGATTCCTGGATAGGAATACCATTCTGACTTGCAGATGAATTCGACATTTGTTGTTGGGGTCCATGTGCCCTGCCCGCAACGGTGGGGAACATTTCCACGTTCGCATTCGTAGGGGTCCCAGTCAACTTCTGATGTGATATCGCTCCGGGAATCTCAGGATATGGGTCCGATTCCCCCCCTACTCCCGCGGAGGACATTGGACTGAAACGGTGGAAAAACGTGTTCAGTGGTCTTACTGCGATGCCGACGAGCTGTGCGCCATGCGCAGTGAATTTCCGGACTGGTTGTCCGGTGTTCAAATCCCATTGCTATGAGAAGAACGATAAGTGGGCACAGGATAGCGACCTGCCAAGCGCGATTCTTACCGTTGCTTCTCCATCCCAGCTCGCACTGAAGAAACCCTTCTCGTCGTGGTCGATTGAGAGCCCAGAAACGGGCCCACGATGGCCTTGCAGCACATGCACCAACCGACCAGGATCGTGCCGAACCGTGAATAAATTAATGTGACCGCGCTGCGAAGGCACTGCATAACGATTCACTGTGATGGCGATGATAGAGTGCACGTACACTAGTTCCGCCGAGTGCCCAGAGTGCGTCAGAATGCATAGCCATGCTGTAGACAGGTAACACTAGGGTTTCGCTGCCTTGGGGATAACCGTTTTGCAAGTTCACGAGATCAGGATTCTCCCACCAGCACCGTATCTGTCCAGATTTCATGTTGCCCTCGACGACATTGCAATGATGGCGCTGAGGAGCTGTCAGGGTAACCTTGCCATTGACGGTGGCGAAGATGTCATAATCACGGATGTAACCATCGTCGGAACCGGTCAATAGATGCGACATGCAAAAGGACGAGGCCAATGCGTGTGTGGGCACCGGGTGTGGAATAGCGCATATAGCCTCTACCGTGAAAGATCTGGGCAGCTGCGACCTATACGTGAACGGAAAGACTAGGGTGCGTTTGCGAACTTCGGCCGGTGAAGGCGACCTTGGTCTCACTTGCGGGACGACTGGCTCGAAAACATGGTTGAGCTACGTAGAATACACAGCGATTGGTAGTACCTTTGGGTGATTCCGGCGTAGACCGCGATGATGCTGGCCTGCTCGCTGTGACCACTGGTGCAGGCGGTGAGGAAGCCTCCAGAGCCGTGTCAATCGTCGGTTCTATAGACGGCTCGGATTCTTCTTCGTCATCTTCCTCCTCCGAGTCCTCTGAGCGTGATTCCTTGACGCAGAACGCGGGCATCAGCACATGCGAAGGAGGAGGAGTGTACTAGCACGCACATCGTCCCCTTCTGTCACGTCGTCTACGCCAGCCTCGAGCGCGCCGAGTAAAGCCTCATCTATCTCATTGTCGTTATCCTCCTCGCCCTCGCCGTCGGTCGTGCCATCGAACTCGAGGTCGTCGATGGTCTCACCCTCAGAGTCGCTGTGCGCCATGTCAAAGTGCGAGGTCGGATAGGGACAGCACAGTTCGCACGGTGCCTCGTATAGCGCCGCCTTCACTGGCACGATGGTCCTCGCAGATTTGGGACGGAAGCTTAATGCAGCCCTTTCATCCCTTGGTAGGGCACCAGTCGTGGATGAGAAGGTACGTTGATGCGAGACGAGTGTTCATTACTGTTTCGTACACGCACACAGGTACTAGATGCCACACTCAAAGAGATCACCGCTGCACTTCTCGAGTCCGATGTCAATGTCAAGCTCGTGGCTTCCTTGAGACAAAAGGTCAAGGCAAAGATCAAGGTTGCGTTGGATGGTTCCGACAAGTCCAAAGACCTCAATCGGAAACATATCATGCAAAAGGTGACTTCTTCAGTCAGATTGATTGTCACAAACACTTACCCCGGTCATAAGGCTGTTTTCGACGAACTTGTCCACCTAGTTGATCCTGGGGTTGAGCCATACAAGCCAAAAAAAGGTCAGCCAAACGTAATCATGGCTGTTGGCCTCCAGGTGTGTTCACCCGGTCGCCCTCGTCCGGAATGTTCTCTTGAACGTGTTGTAGGGCAACGGAAAGACTACGACGTGCACAAAGCTCGCGGTATATTATCAAAAGCGGGGGTTCAAGTCGTGTATCGTTTGTGCCGACACCTTCCGTGCTGGAGCTTTCGATCAAACCCGGCAATCCGCAACGAAAGCCAAGGTCGCTTACTTTGGATCATACACTGAGACTGATCCGGTCGTGATAGCAGCGCAAGGCGTCGCTAAATTCAAGAAGGAACGTTTTGAGGTCATCATTGTGGACACGTCTGGCCGACACAAGCAAGAATCCGAACTATTCCAGGAGATGGTCCAGATCAGTGAAGCCGTCAGGCCGAACATGACAGTCCTCGTTCTCGACGCTAGTATAGGTGTGTCTCCCCCTCCATGAAAAGGTGTTGCCCGTCCATGTCTTACAGGCCAGGCCGCCGAGGCGCAGAGTCGCGCATTCAAGGAGAGTGCTGATTTCGGTGCAATTATTGTTACGAAAATGGACGGGCATGCTAAGGGTGGTGGCGCTATTTCTGCGTATGTACACCTATCTTCCTCCTTGCCGAGTATTGACACACGATGGTGACGAGTGTCGCTGCAACCAAGACACCGATAATTTTCCTTGGTGTGGGGGAGCATTTGTACGACCTTGATCGATTCTCACCGCAGCCATTCATATCGAAGCTACTGGGTTTGGGAGATATGCAGGGTCTTATGGAGCACATGCAAGACTTGGCCGCCCAAAACCCAGACAAGCAAAAGGAGATGGCGAAGAAGCTTGAGGAAGGCAGACTCAGCATAAAGGACTGGAGAGAGCAAATTCAAAACGTCATGAACATGTCTGTTCCGTTTCACTCTGCACGCGTCATCACTAAAATGCGCATCGTTCGTCAGGGGACCCATTAGCAAGATTGCATCGATGATCCCCGGCCTACCACAGGAGTTGCTTGCTGGTTCGGACGAAGAAGGCTCGTTGCGCATGAAACGCATGATTTATATCACAGACAGCATGTCCGCCGCGGAACTCAATTCGGATGGGTCCATGTTTATGGAAATGGGTAAAGACGGTAAGCCCGTGGGCCTGACATGGAGGGTCACACGGGTAGCGAAAGGAAGTGGAACAACTGTACGAGAAGTTGAAGAGTTGCTGTGTCAATATCGAATGATGGCCAATATGGCTAAACAAGCAGGCGGGAAGAACGGATGGTGTGTCGTGGTGCGATGTGCTCGTATTGTAACGTTGACCGTCCCGTTCCCCCGTCTGCAGGCTCCAAGCAATGCAAAAAATGCAAAATGTAGCAGGTGGTCGCGGCCGCGGTGCGAATGGTATGCCGACCCCCGCACAGATTCAAGCCATGCAGGTCCGTCGCGTATATCGCTCAAGGTAGCTTATTTTATTTAAAGGGATGCTCAGCGTGCAATGCCACCGGGTATGTTGCAGCAGATGCAACGGCAACTCAGAAGTGGTGGTGGTATGCAGGAAATGATGAAGGCGATGATGCAAGGTCAGGGAGGTGATCAGTTTGACATGGAGGAGATGCAACGTAATTTAATCTTGCATTCACACCGATGCTGTTCTGACTCGTTTTGACAGGGATGATGAGCCAGATGGGTAATGGGCTGGGTGGACTTGCAGGGATGGGGGGAGGAATGCCCAATCTCGGAGACATGTTCAAGATGATGGGTATGGGTAACGGCGCTGGTCGCTAACCGATTTCACGAAGTCATGATGGTCCATGTTTTGATCAATGTGCACGCGACGGTGCGTGTGAGCCGCTGAAGCTAAATTAATGCATGCACATGATGGACAGACAAAGTTAAGTTCCAGTGTAAGAAGAAGTTGTGGAGCGGAAGACGTGAAAGGATGATCAGAGTACCGTAATGAAGGCCTAGTTGGAGTGGTTTGTTTTCCACAGCCTTTTTCTGAGGGAGGCAGCGTTTTTGTTGCCAAATATAAACGAAGAAGTGTGTTTGTCTGCGCCAGTCTTACGAGAGATTGCCGGTGGACCCGAAAAGACAAGCTTCGCGAAGGGAGATGGATATGAATGACTCAACATTGTACAGCAAGATCCGAAACACACCATCCATAAGCCAAGGAATCCCACCACGCTCGAGCCCAGCAGCACCGTCGTCCCTAGCGTTCCGACGGTGCGGTTGTCATAGGAAAGTAGTGCCATGACGAGGGACGCGGCTGTCACCGGTCTCAAAAGAGGATGGCAGCTAGGGTCCGCCCTCTGCTGGAGACCAGTGGGCCACTCATGTGGCAACTTGCAGGTACTGCGTTGAGTAAGTTATGCTAGACACAGTGACCTGATGGAGCCCACCACTGCAATGATGGTGACGGCGAGTGTGCCGAGGATGATACCCAGCTGAAGCGCCAGGTACTTCTCAAGTGATGTTAGGGCTACTCGCCCACCTGTTGGCTCTGCTAAGAAAAGCAAGAGACGAGGGAACGAAAGTAGACATGTGGAGAATAAAGCAAGGCTGTGGTCAGTGCGACGTTGGGGTCAGCACGTAGGAAACGAATCATTGTCACGGACACCGTAGCTGACGTCCACGCCCAGACTGAGATGGATCCATCTAGAGGTGGTTCGGCCAAAGTGCGCTTTCTTGACAAGTCATCCATCTCGATATCGATGGTGTTTGACATGATAGACTTGGCAGGGCTGTGCAATTACTACTACCATTGTACCCAGATCGGTGTCTTGTACTAAACACCAAGGCGTCCCTGGAACCTACCGCACACCAAATTCCTCGAACAAGGTTACGAGTACCACATAGTCTCTCAGGAACTAACCATCATTGGGTTTTCAACCATGGCACGCAGTACGCGCATTTCTCTGTTCAGCTCGCGATTTCCTGTATGATGTTCTTTCGCCTAGGTACCCGACAAGTTTCTGGGCGAATGTTGGGGTTTCCAGTCCGGTCCAAAAAACCGTGGACTCTCCGTACTTCTTTGCACAAAAGTGTTTTGGTCTCAAGGCATAAAATTACCTTCCGTACGGTACCAGACCTTGACGATCCTGTCTCGTGAATTACCCCTTGGCAGTCGTGTCCGAGGTTCTCCGTTCGTGAATCACACCAGGTCAACTTCGTTGTCTGTGTCGAGTCACATTGTTCATACCGGCATATACCGTGACGGAGGCAGCTTCGCAACGGGCGGTCAAACACGTCGGCCCCACAGCACAGAAACTTGAAAAACTCATCAATCTCTCTCCGAATAACGCTCGAGGTGCCTTATGTACTTGCAGCCCGTAACCAGTCCCCGTGGTGCAATGCATTTTTAACAAGTGAATTACAGGATTCGGAGTAAGTATTGTTTCCATGCACAGATCTTCACCGTGAATATTGTGTCTGATAGATACGGGTATAACCTGCTTATGGATGGCGTCAGTGGTCATGCACCTAGAGGAGATCCGGGTCCCTTGCTTGGTACCTTTTACGTCAAAAAACTCGTCCAACGGTAGGTTTAGTATCGATCAGAACATCTGCTGCATAATACTCTTGCCATTGTCGGCAATGGGGTTCAACAAGTCAGTGGTCTCTCACACGGAGTCGAATTACTGACAGTCCACCGCCGCAGAGACATTCCATGTGACTACGCATCGCGGGTTTAGAACCTCTCAACAAATGAGTATGGTTTGGGAAATTTTCACAAAAAATTGTGCGCTAATTCCTCTGGAAGCGTAGCCGTTCTCTCACGACGAGTATCTTCAATCCCCAAGTCTACCTCATACGGAGCAACATCTCCTCTCTCTATTTGCGAGAAATCTCCGCAGGACAGAACATACGGAACATGTTCGCTGGACGAATTTACGGGAGTAAATGAATATAGCACAAAGATCCAGTACAAGAGGGAAAGTTGGAATACCACTTGCGAGGTTGATGGCTAGTATCACACATCTATGCTCAATTGGAAGTGACCCACTAATGAGCGCCGGTTCAATAGTGATGTTGGTGCGTAATGATCTTGAGACCGAGTGTTGGCTTGGAGTTTGACTAACCTGGTTTGGCTTTCCGTGTCTACCGTTTGATGGTCAACATCTTGCCGTTTCGTATCGATACACCTGAATCACGATGTCGTCTGTTGCACCATTCTAAGATAATGCAAAATAGTTTACATCAACAGTAATGTATCAGAGGTCACGACGAACAACAAGCGACAAAGTAAGTGGATACAAAATTGCGGCCACGGCTACCAGCCGCCTGCGCCCCAATCATTAGAATTTTGAATCATAGCAGCACGCTGGGGATTCATTCCAGGAGGAACATGGGAGGGAGGTTGGGGTACTGGCGGGCGTGAAAATGCAGACGGTGTCTGGTAACCAAGGGGTTGGGATGGTGGCATAGAATAACTAGAGGTTGGTACATTTCCACCAGACCCGATTGCGGGGGTCTGGCCACCGTAAGGATTTGGTGTACGGCCATGAACCTGACGGACGGATAGATGGCCCGGTGTCGTATGGCCCGGTGTACGAGCTGGTGTGCGAGCGCCTGCACCATACGGCGTCTTCCCTCCCGCGCCTGCGACACCCAAGCTTTGGGACTGGTGTAGATGTCTGCTATTATGTGAGGCAAAAGCTACTATTTTACGCCACAAATCCTTACCTGACTTTGAACGCATCGCATAATTCCGGCACCCCTGCAACAGCTGCCTCGAAGAGACAATAGGATTCTGGTGTCACGCGAACGGGCTATCGAGCCGTTGATTAAGATCGTTAGGAATCCGAAGAAAAAAAAATACCCAGGTCTGGACGGTGGAGTTCTTGTTCGCCAAAAAACAAAGATTGAAATGACCAGGTTTCTTGCGGTTCAATGTAAATCCATAGATACTTTTCGCAGGGTTGGCTGCAACAAAGTTCTTCAAGGTCAAATCTACAGGTAATATAAAGCTCAATCAAATGTGAAAAGCTAGACAAAGCTACTCACGAAGCTCATCTTCAGACCCTTGCTTGAATTTTTCATGTGCCATTAGTTCCTCGACCTTCCGAGCGGTGGCTTGGACATGGTTGACAATCAGCTCATCAAGATCGGCATACTGATGTTTGTCATCAACAAATAATACTGTGCCCTGCCCTGTGTTGATTTCGGTGACGTCTGCGCGGCTTTAGCGCTCGTATGGAAATGGCGGCGGTGACAATGCGTACCTATGTGCTGATAAAGTTTGTCATCAACTTTCCACGTCACAGCAAGGTGATCGACACCCTTTGAAGATGGCCTAATCACTACGTCTCCACGTTGCTGCTTATCCAGATAATTTTCTGCTTGCGTTGCATTGAAATTATGGAAGTTGGGATGCTTGATAACGCGTCTTGTTCGATCAGTCTCGGCTCTCTTTTTCCTGGCCTGCATTTCCAAGTCACGTTCATATTGTTGAGTATTCCAATATTCATCACGTTTGACGCGACGAAAAAGACCATCTCCTTGATTCAAATCCGTGGGGCGAATTGACAACACCACATAGAACTGATCAGCAGGGAGATCGAGTTTGACGTCCACGATGACACCTTGTAGTGCTTGGCCTTTCTTGACAATGTTTTGGGGGTTCACGTTGCCCGCATCCGACATGTATTCCATGTTTATAACTCCCTCAATGCCGGAGTCGAGGCGTATCGTCACCGAATTCGAATTTCTGTCGATGCGCAAGACTAGAACAGAGATGATGAGTCCCATACGAAGAGTTCGAGGAGTTTCGCCGCTAAGCATGGTCAACACATCCCACGGTTGCATGGGAGGGAACGGTGCCCGTTGTTCTGCGAATGGTTTGAGTAGTTCTTCACGTATGACATTGAGGGTATGTCGCTTTCGATCTTCGTTGGCCTCGTACATACTGACGGCGAATTCGTCGAGATTAAGCTCGTTCAGCTTTCTCTCGTTGTCATTATCCTGCATGATGAGAGAGACAACGTGCGATGGATGTTCGTCATGAACATCCTCCTCGTCAAGCTCAAGGGCATCAGTTGCCATCTTTCGCGCAAGTTCATAGTCCTCAGGATGGATGCGAGTGTCATCTAACGGGTCTGGGACATCATCATCTACATGTCGGTTTTTTGCGGGCTTTAGTTCCGTGTCATGAGAGATGCGCAGGAAACCGGCTGCATTGAGGAAGATCTTCGTAGTCAGTAGACCTGACTTGATAAACTGGTCCCGATTCACGAGATTCCCTCCCTAAACAGAGCGGTGAGTCAACGAAAACGAGGAAACGATCACAGAAACATACGATCGACGCGATTTTTCTAGCCAAAACTTGGGCTTTGCGTGGACCAAGACCACATACGAAGGGTAAAAGGTGTTGGTAGTAGGAGTCCGTTACCGCTCGGTTGATGTCAACCCCATGTTTATTCGTCACATCAACCAAGGCCCTCTCGAGTGCGGACAGTAACTTCTCTTTCGGAATCTGGACAGGCATCAGCTAAGACCAGAGTTTTCAAAACTCAGGGAACTAACATGATGCTGGTCCTCGTCCTCAAGCGAGATTGCAACAATATCAGAACCCAGCGCTGCATACTCATTCAAGGGGTTTTGAGCGTAGCGAGCCAAACCAACGCAGTACTTTGCATTGTGCGAAAGTGTGCTGAACTCCTCAGTAGCTCGTTTGCTGTGCTGATAGATTCGGGCAACTTCATCGTTGAGGTAAATTACGGGGATATTGAACATTTGTTCGTTGCTTGGCTCGCCTCCCCATCCTGGAATATTGCCTTCGGCGTCCATACTTGGGGCCTTGCCACTGACAATTTCCCTGATACGGGAGGACAGCTTGGTAGTTGCCATAGTAAAGCCTCCGATGACTATAACGTCGGGTCGTCGTCTCTTGAGCAAGTCGGTGAATTCGTCGTGGTAATCGCGGTCGACCAAGTTATCGAGCTTAACGTGTTCACGTAGTCTACCCATTTCATCCAGAAGGACAAGGGCAATGGCATCCTTTTGGGGATCTCCCTTTCCCCAAGAGATAGCGAGGACAGAGGGGGTGTATCCAGGCTGTGCCTCTCCAGTGATGAAGGGGGCGACATCGATGCGCTGGAAGGATGTCAGCAAAAAGAGTGTAGTAAAGAATAATGTTTTACCTCTTTGAGTTTGTTGCCGCAATGGATGGCCAAAGCATCCTCGACCTCTTCCCGTAACCACTCTCTCGCCCATTTAGTGCCAATCGGAATAAGGTGGTATTCTAGTGCCTCCTGGACGACTCGAGATCGCTCTTCATTCCATGACCTAGCAATGTCACTGTAACTATCCGAAGCAAACGCGTCGTTAAGCTGGCGCTCGAACTTGGCCTTGGCTTCATTGGTTAGGTAAATCGAGACAGTCACCAGTAACTCAGCCTCAGCAGCCAGGATGTGAAGAAATTGTGCGCTGTCCAACATCTGAGTGATAGGCTTGTGGTGAAGGTATTTGAAGTTCTGGAAGGGGTCGGTTAGTAGGATACCAGACAAGAAACTTGGGCTGTGACGAACGAAGTAAGGATGATGTTCGTCCATTTTGTTGACACCTCGATCCGTAGGCTGAACTGATACTTGTGCCTCAGATCTGAATAAGTCTCGCATAGATTGTCGGAGTAAAGGATCTTTGCCTAGCTCGGTGGCGAGAATCATCCTGGCTCGCCGTAGCACTTCTTCAGGTGTTTGTGGCACAACTGATTCTGGGTCAGTGAACTGCTCAGCGAAAGCGGTCGGATTTAACTCTTGGTCTTCGACAAAATTGGGGCGATCATTCGATACAAAATTTTGCACCACCTCGTGGGGACGGATACCAAAACCCTAGCCTCAAGGGTTCAGTACAAGCAAAACTCAAACTGCAGAAAGAAAGACCTACATCAGCCAACTTTGCAATAATACTCTTCTTCGCGACCTCGTATGCTGAGATTCGACTTGGGGTTTTACGCTTGCGGTCGAGTTCTTCATCGTCGTGGAAGTGGAAATCAAACGAGTCTTGTTTGTTTACCTTGTATCTCATGGACAACCACTCGGTCGCATCCGCGACCATCTCGACGCAATCAAGCTTAGGCCTGATAGACTGCCCAAAGTACTCGTCTTCTACATTGAGCCGCGTATAGGAAGTGATGAGGGCGTTCCGACGATCGAGGAGAGAACGGTATTTCTGACCCAGAGCGTATATCCTCCACAACTCAGACAAGCTAATAAGCTCGATTCTGGCGCGCATCTCCTGAGGGTTGAAATACGAAATGTAGTCCCGCTTATATGTCCAAATATACGGAACTTCGAATTCGTGGACAAAGAGAAAGCGAAGGGCATAAGAGACAGCCAGGACCAGGGCTTGGGAATACGCTTGATAGGGCCCGTCGGGAGAGAAGAAGTCCCTGGTTTTACGACTTGACAAACGTGAAGTCACCCAGGTGGCAGCGTCGTCGATATCTGCTTCTGTAAGGTTTTTATGAAGAGATAAGGTTGCGTTGTGCGACAGCGACGACGTGGCGAGTTGCATGCGTTCTGGGATGTCTTGTGCCCGAATCAGGTCATCATCTTCTGTAAGCATCCGAGCCCGTATTTCTGAAGGTTCGAAAACCTGAAAAATCTGTCAACCCTAGTCCAAGTGGGATAAAGTATGAACAGACATCTTGGTATTTCATTTCGGGTTTGAGTCGTTCTTCGTACTCTGCCTCCTCGTCGCCTTCCAACGCCCAGTCGTACTCATGACCGTCGCCGAATACATCGTGAATATCGGCCCAGGCACTAAGGAGGCGATTAAGAGATGTAACATAAAAGTGGATTCTGGACTCACATGGGGTCAATGCCAGCAAGCTCAGGTCGTGAGCCCATAGCTCTCCTCCGCTGGCGTTCAAGCTTTTTTCTCTCCTTTCGTCTCTCTTCACGTTCTTGCTCGTCCATGGCACCAGCACCTTCTTCTTCGTCCCCATAATCAATGAAATCATCCATATCTTCTTCATCTTCCCTGCCACCCCCTCCCCGTTCGTCATCCCAGATGCGCTGAATATCCTGGACTTGCGGCAGATCATCGTCGTTGTCGAGGTCATCCTCGGAGGACTCGACTACTTGTTTCCGTCTTGAGGACGTAACTGGAGGAGAACCATCTTCACGGCCACGGCGCAGACGGGTCAGACGATTTCGGAACGAGGTACCCGTATTTTCTTCCAGAAGCTCCAGGTCATCCTCTTCCAACGCTTCCTCCTCTTCCTCTGTCCGAGGGTGAGTTTGATTGAGACATAACATTGAGGACAATAACTTACCATGTCTCCGATGGCGTCTCTTCCGCCGCTTCCTTCTTCTCCGTCGTTCCTCCTCCTCGTCCTCTTCTTCATCCTCATCAACAATGAAACCGTCTCTTATTCGCTTTTCCTCCTCTTCGTCATCCTCTGCTTCGTCTGAGCTATCGTCCGACAGACCGTTACCGTCTACCATTATGGCGTCCGCGTCATCTTCCTCAGGATGGGAATTCCTCATAATCTCGTCTTCGTCGACGAGTCTGTCGGAAGGAATCGCAGAGGGAGACGACATGGTAGTGAACCAGCTCTCGTTGACGTTGTGCAGAATGGTTCCAAGGCTCAAGAGGCCCGGATTTTGCCGACGGAGTCACAAATTCTATCCGCCTTGGGCGAATGACGATCCTATCATTAGTAAGCACTTATGAGCTGCTGGTCACGGATTAGATCTAATATCAGATGATTAATCTTCTCGACACTGTCAACTTTGACCCATCAAACTTGAACTTGCTTCAGTTTTTGAACTTATTTAGAGCTACTACTCGCCACCATGGCTACCACCCATCAGACCACTGAGGAAGAACACATGATCTACATGCAGAAAGCGTTGAAAGAAGCGCTATCTGATGATTGTGTGCCCGTACAAACTGCGTTTTGTGTCGGATGTGTTCTAGTGGTTCGCTTACCGGTCATAGAACCAGTCACTTTAGCCACAGGGTACTCGAGAGAGCTGCCTGGAAATACACATGCGGAAGCGAATGCTTTGACAAAGGCGTTTGGTCTTTCAAAGCCACATCTGGCAGCTCTCTTTTCCTCACTGTCTCCGACCCCATCCGTCGAGGACCTCATGCGGTACACCGACGTCTATACTACACTCGAGCCTTGCTCCGTTAGAACATCTGGCCTCCCAGCGTGTGCGGATGCACTCATCAAAGCCGGGATCAAACGATGCATTATTGGGGTAGGCGAACCGGATGACTTTGTCGAGTGTGAGGGAGCACAGAAACTGAAGGACGCTGGTATTGACGTTGTTTGGCTGAGCGGCCTAGAAAAACAATGTGTAGATGCTGCTCGGAGAGGACACCATGCGAGAGAGTAACGGCCATCTACCTACGTGACTTGCGCAAGTACGGTCCAATTACTTTTCCCTCTTCAAGCCTTCTCAGACGCACGATAGACAACGCCTTACCCCCATCGCCCAAGCGTCAATAATTTCCTTCGCACGAACGGCATCCATGATCGACCGCGTGCTCTCAATTGACATCGTAATAGCATCCAACTTCTCATTGATCACAATGTCAACCATGACATCATCCTAGATATTGTCATATTGTCATTAATTATCACATCTGAAAAGGATTTGTGAGCGGACCTGAAGTAACTTGGTGATAGGCAGTGTGTCAACCACTTCAGACTCCTCAAATATAGGTGGTTCCACAGGAATAGTGTGGCTAATCTGATCAAGGATGTCGATGAATGTTGGTATCTGGGTAAGAGATACGCAATTACCTCAGTAAAGGTAAAGAGCTCATTTCCCCGTCTATCTTCTTTCGTGATCTCGAACATATTGAGAGTCACATTAGTAAGGGGCAAACCTTTCCCTCCAGCTGTCCATTCATCGATGTCACGCAGACTGCTCTGCTGAATGACTGGTGTGCGTTTGCGCAGATCCCACTGCACCTGACGGGCGACCTCAAGAAGGCTGTCCAACACGGAGATGTGTACTGGTAAGACGTTCATGCATGGAGCGGCCAAGTTCAAGACGTTGGGGACCGACCCTGTCCGCCCCGCGTGCCAGAGTCCGAAAGTAGCATGATCAGAAGAAGAATAGGATGCTTGTACCGACGCCCAGGATGCCAGAAGGATGCAATGCAAAGGTAGATCAACTGCTTGGGCTTGTTTCTTGAGTTCGCTGGCCCCTGGAATAGCCGATGCTATTGTCACGAGGATCCTCTCCGTGCAAGGTGGACGATCCTCCGTTGTCAGTGATGGAAGATATGTTGGGAGAAATGGAATAGGCATAACCGATTGCCAGTACAGCCTTTGTTCGGAGAGATGGGCGAGCGATGGAGTAAACGCGGCCAGAAATGCACTGGTATCCGAGGTGTTCTGTGGCGATGAGCCAAGATAAATAGAGGAGAGATCTTCGAGTAAAAGTTGGAGGCTGATGGCATCGTATTGAAAGTGATGCATCCGAATTAGTAGATATCGATTGTTTGTCGATGTCAACGTTATAATGGAACCCTTCGTCTGCGCGGAACAAATAGGCAAGGGCGACATGAGAATAGTTTCCATCTTCTCAGCGAGCGCAGGTAGATCCTGTCTGTGCTCGACGTGTTCTTCAGTTAAGACCGCTTCCATCGAGTCTAATGCAAATGTGACCACTCGGGGGTCAAACCGTCCTGGTGCAGAGGCAAATGTCGACCGCAGGATTGAGTGATGCCCCACAAGAGCCTTCCATGCCTTTTCAAGCTGCTGAAGCTCGACATTAGGGCTAAGCTTGTATGCGAAAACATGGTGGAAACGTTGGCGATAGCTGCGTTGCCAAGCTGCGATTAGCCATTTCATTCCCTCTGTTGCGGCCGACACTGAGGCGATCTGATGGCGAAGTCTTTCTGGAAATCGATTAATGATTGCCTGGCATTCTTCGGTTGTTATCTCCAGCAACGGTGACTTGTATTGCGGCGTTGCAGTATCTGGATTGGTCCTACCGACCTTGCTAGCCAATTCCCCGATCGTGGAACTGGAAATGATGTCTCCAACACTGATTGCGAGGCCAGCTTTCTTGCACTTGGCGCTGAGATTGATGGCAGTGATAGAGTCCACACCAATCGCCACAAGTGACTGCGAAGGAAAAAAATTATCTGCAGGACAATGAGCCACTAATGCGAGGACAGCCAATAATTCCGGGGGGATACACGTAGTGTCGACCGGCTTCTCAGCCGAATTTGCGACATCAGTCAGCTGCATGCCCGCATTCGCGACTGTGGGGAAAGTTGCCGGACTGTCGAGATGGTACACCATCTCATTGACCAGTATATCAATGCTAGCCAATACGCCATCGAGTGTTTCGTCATTCATGACGTCGGACCGGCAAGCCATCTTGATCAAGAAACCAGTCTCCACTTCGTGGAATTCGATATTGAGAGGATACTAAAAAGGTTTAAGTCGCTAGGATTGGATAGCGAGAAAACAGTAGTCCTGCTCACTTGAATTTGGACATCGAATTCCTCCAGATCGCGTAGCGTCCATAGGTTGCTGCGAACAGGGAGACGCCAAGGTTGAAAGAGGAATAAACTACTCAGCAGGCCGTGCAGTTGTAATCTATTCTGCACGGCTCGGAGTGAAACGTGTTGCCAAGACAATGCGTTGACATTGGCACGATGAATAGACTGAAGTAGTTCCCGGTTGCTCATATGTAGAGAGAAGTGGACGCGACAAGGGATTGTATTCTGAATTTGAAGCCGAATTAAGTGCCTTCATCAATTGTACCTTGAATTTCACTCACAAGCATGGGTCCAACCACATTGTCAGAATCGTCAAACGATCGACCTGAGACAACATGCCCGAAGACGACATCATTCGAAGAATCTGATGAAGCCAGGTATTTCGCCCATGCGGCCTGTGCAAGACATTGTAGGGTGACGGCGTTATCGTGAACTAATTGCACTAGCGATTGCTGCTGGACAGAAACCAACCTCGACCTAATAATTGCTTTCGACGAGAGAGGTATGTGACGTAGTGAAGTAACCGGACGATAGTTTTGGAGTCTCTCGGTCCAGTATGCGGTTGCATGATCCTGCTGGAATAAGATGCGCGGAATAAAGTCAAAGAACTGGGTCGGGCGTGCAACCTCTTGATTTTCATATATGTGCTCGACATGTGATAGCAGACTGGGAATAGAGAGACCGTCGTACAATGCATGATGCATGAAGAGCACAAGATAGAGATCAGCAGGGTCAGAGCGCAAAACCCGCAAGTGCATAGGTGGGGTGCGAAAGACAGACTCATCGGTTGGCTTAAGGTGCAAAAATAGTTGATCGACTGTATGCTGGAAGAGGGCAGATGGTGTCGAGACATACTCCTGCCAATCGAGTTTCACCACGGAATGCCGTGCTTGTACCCAGACTGCGAGCTCTGCCACGTAATGAAACGTAGTCCGAAGGATGTCGATATCGCGGACTGCATGATCCCATGCATTTTTTATGAGTGTTAGGTTGACATCCGAGTCAAGGTGAAGGACGAATGAATGGAAATACAGGTTTCCAGCACAGGCGACCGTCTTTAATACGTTTTTATGAGTGTCACATGCGAGTATAGAAAACAGATGAGGAAACGGGGTACCTGGGATATCATACCGGTCTGGAGCGCAGTCGTGGGGAATATCTCAACTTCATCGTCGATAGATAGTTTACACGATGACGGGTCGAGACTGGCCATGATTTTCTCGCGTTGCTTCTGCAAGGAATGTACACCCTGCTCGATCTCCACCTGCGCAGAACGGCCGAGCGATCGCGCACGTAAAAAAGCGAGTGTCCGCAGGTTTGGGTTTTCCATGATGTCCGCTGCTTTAAGGGAATAGCCATGTTGACGGAGAACTCTAGATAAGCCTACGGATTGAATGGAGTCCAGGCCTAAAGAAATAAATGATGTGTTTGGATGTAATCGTTCAGACGGAAGCCCAAAAAAATTGGAGACAATTTCTCTTAATGGTATGTCGTGCGCGCTCAAGTTTTCCACAAGTTGGTCGTCGTCGTCGTCGTAGGCTTGTATTGTAGACTGAACTGGGTTCATGTGAACTACTCGGGTAGACGGTGCCACACAACAGCTTTCTCTGCTGAGGATATCAAGGAGGATAGCCTCGAACTGATGGAAGATATTATCAACGCCTATGGATAGGGATCCATAATCGTGATAAGCAGCCCGGACGGTAAGGGTGTCATTACTCTCGTCAAGTAAGATCTCGACTGAGAGAGGAAACTGGTGAAGTCGTCAAGAGTCGACTGGAAATTTCAAGAAGCGATTGCTTACATCAGGTTCGGGCAATTCACTCCGCAGGATGTCCCATGCTTCATATTGAGTACCGTCCCTGATAGTAACCGCGAATGAAGTGTCAAACGGGGCAGTCCCTGGAGGAAGCCACTTTTGCACATGTGATAGAGGGAAGTGTTCGAACGCCGCTGCAGCCGATATATCCGCCTGAACACGTTGAAGGTAACCTCCCGTGTCGAGGCGAACTCTGGTCGGAAGCGCATTTATAGTGGGACATATGGCATGTTCGGCACCCTCAACAGGAAGCAGGCGCCCTGCACGAATGACCTGTCGCTGTTGCATCAGAAAGTGCTGGTAGTCACAACGCAGAAACAGACCACAAAAGCAACGTCATCGGTGTGGTGGATATACCTGGCTAGAGAAAGCGCAAATGCACATGTCACCACAGACTGCATGGTCACTTGACGGGATACTAGAAGTTTCCTCAAAGCGGCGAGGGATGTAATGAGAGGCATGGCCTTCCGTCGAATTCGGTTTGATGACCGTACACTTGTCAAGCGATGTTCGGACCAATTGAAATCAGAAAACCTTGAGGCCCAAAACCGGCGTGCTACATCATCCTTTGTGCTATGCATGTATTCCAGGAGCGATTCCGGAGGGCAGATAGTAGAGTGTGGCCTTTCCAGTAGTTTGTCTTCAACAAACTTCAGGATAAGTGGCAGCGATATTCCATCAAATAGTGCGTGGTGAATGGACAATGTTAACCAAAGACCATTATGGTTTTCCGGTGGAGAAAAGACAGCCAAACGAAGTGGAGGGGTTGTTGAGATTGTCTCGTTGATTTCCTGCGCCAAGGATGGCGCCACTTCTGCGTAGAAAAATGCGCAAAAAGAGTCTGCATCTGTGAAAGGTGTCCGCTGTTCGACCCAAGGAAGTTGGCAGTCAATAGGTGCCCGTACAACTTGAACAAGTTGTCTTCCAAAGTAGAACACGGTTCTGATTTACGCAGATTACATTTAGAAGATCCGGAGATCGGCAAACATTCTGACTCACCTGAGAATGTCATGTTCCTTCATCGTGGCCTCCCACGCATCGCGTACTCGTAAGAGTGGAGTTTGAGCCGAAATGCTCATAACAACATGCTGGACGCATGAAGTTGGGTGGCTATCCGAATGGCAAAGAACACCTTCCTGGATCGGGAATGGTGGAAGGACATGTCCAACGTGTATATGTGGGATGCTTTCTTCGACCACGTGAAGCCATTTTTCAGAGAACAGCTTTATGACCGACGATGAGGCTGGTGCTTGAAGCGGACGCGTTTGAATTAGTTCACCAACAGCTTTGATAGATGCTGCTTGCATGACATCCGCAACGGCGATAGATACAAGGAACGTTCGCCTGATGTCCGATACCAGTTTTATCAATGATAATGAATCCATGCCGCAGGCGAAGAGGCCCGTTCTTGGATCGATGGGTGATATCTTGACGTGGTTTTCGACCAGGGAAACAAGTCGCTGCTGAATGTCTGTTAATAGCAAGCAATTTTCCCCAGGGGTATCGTGGATGGCACCAATAAGTTGTTGAAGATCGATCTCCCTGAAAATTGAAGACAAAGCCTTGTCATCTGTTTTTCCGTTGGGATTGAGAGGAAGCCAGCTAAGACGAATTATGTGTGCGGGTCGCATGTAACTGGCGAACTCCCTTTCGGAAACCGTTCTAAGAATTTGCAGGACAGTGTTTTGAAAAGATAGAACGTGGGGCCTGGTAGTCCGCCGGACAGAGATAGGGACCTGGATGTCCCAAGCAACGAAGGTCACTAATTGTGGCGTAGCTCCATTTCCGATGGAAGGATGTGCAGAGAGTACTGTCCCAACGTTCAACTGTAACCCAAGCTCACTGAAAGCTGTGTTTCTGAAAACAGCAGAGATACCCTCCACCTCAATTCGCACGCCCCGCAGCTTGATCTGCGTGTCGATCCGGCCTATAATATGGAGGGTGCCATCGGGAAGCATGCGAACTAAATCGCCGGTGCGAAAAGACCATGATCCTTTGCACGGCCACTCCATGAAGGATTTCGCGGTAAGCTCAGGAAGTTCATGATACCCTCGTCCAACGAGTGGTCCCCCAACCACAAGCTCGCCCACAACTCCTCGAGGAAGAATATTGAGGTTGTTATCGACTACGTATGAAGAGACGTTAGCAAACGCCCTGCCGATATTCTCTGGAGGGATATTTCCATCCATGAACCGCGCACAGCAACCTATGGTCACCTCGCTAGGACTATGACCCAGTTTGTACTTCACAAACCCGGAGACGGCGAACAAGACTTACCCATAAAAATTAGCGAGTCTTACAACCGGATGGTCACCCCAGTTATCAAGGATCTGAGAGAAAACAGCCAAATAAAATAAGGTCCTTTGCGATAAAATAGTAAAACGCGACGTACGGAATCAGTAATCTTCTCCCCGCCACTAGAGATGTATCTGAGTTTCATTTCCTTCTGCTTCCGATCATCCTCGACGACACACATAGTAGCATCTATCAAGCTGGGCACGAGAACGACGTGCGTGATTTCAAGGAGATTGATGTATAGGGGCAAGTTTTCCAAAAGCTCCCCGCGTTTTGCAGAAATCAGTGTCATCCCCAGAGCCAGCGGAACAAAGGTTTCCGCAAGATGAACATCGAAAGCTATAGCTGTAGGCACTTCGTCACAAACCCAAGAATTTAAGCAGGTGAAGGATAACCCACAGGCGGCAGCAAGGTATCTCCCCTTGCGAATATCTGCCATCTTGACGTCGGCAGCAAAGGAACTCAGGGCTAGGATTGCCTCAGAGAGACCATTGTGGGTTATGAGACAACCTTTAGGATTTCCAACGGTGCCTACGATCATAGATGAAATCCCGAGCGTACGTAGTGGAGGCATGCATACCCGAGGTGTATAACATGAATGCTATATCTCCTGGGAGTACGGGGTCGATTTCGGCATCGCTCATACCGGAGATTGTATCTTGGATAGTCACGTCGTGGATATCGATGGATAATCTACCGAAAAAATCGTGTAGTTGTGACCGGGACGACGTAACAACAAATTTCGCCAAGGAATCCCTTGCAATGAAAAGCTTCCTTTGCATAGGCAGCTCCGGATCGATCTGTGAGTGCAATCATGAACAAGGAGTGCGTAACACAAAGGACCTGCACTGACCGGAACATAACATCCACCAGCGCGTAAAATCCCAAACAAGACCAAATGAAACATGAGATCACGGTCCATGCAAACCGCAATTCGATCCTCTCGGCAAAGTCCTTTACCGAGGAGGAAACGGGCGAAACGATTGGCACCATGGTTGAGATCACCGTAGGACAAGCATTCTGGTGTCCGAAATACTACCGTGTCAGGAGACAAATCAGGGTACCACTGCACAGCTGTCGCGTTTGGATTGGATGTTGAATGTGGGAAAATATAGTCGGTTGCAAAGCGAGCTGGACGCATATGCGAATAGTAAGCGGCTCGATCGAGCTCTGGAAGAGCTTCAACAACTGAAGAGAGATCGTTGTTTAGATGGAGAGGCGCAGTTATCTTCTGTGTTGCATCGGCAAAAACCTTTGCGGCTACTGCGACTATTTGACGAAGAAACATGAAGGCCATGGAAGTGCAGAACTGATTGGATGACGAATGAAGATGTAAGGACCCATTTCCTGTGTGGATCAGCAAGGGTAGTCGGGGCAAGACCGCCAGCGAGACCACAGACGATGATGGGTTACTGGTGGCTCGAAAAGAATCTCGGAAATGTGTTAAAGACGGAGGATGATCTGTGGCCAGTCCTAAAGCCTCAAGTGGCTGGGAGGGTAAGGGAGAAGCCGCAGACAGCTGCCTAGTTTTTCTAAGAGCGGTGCTCGCTACCTCGAGGGCGTTCTCCCACGTCGTGGTATCATCCCACTGCAAGCGAAGTGGTGCTGGTATGCCATCTGAGCCCTCCAGAGAGAGGTGCACATCAGTTATCCCGCAATACATGCCGAGCACGTTTGCGTAGGCTACCAGAATGAGGGCGTCGAGAGTTGCGTTGTTGACATGAGCGCGAAGGTGTCCATCTAGTGCTATTTCGTGGAAGAGTGGATACACGCTGCTATGTCTGCGGCAGTTGGAGAAGTTTGGCAACTGGATCGTCCGGTAAGGGCTGCTGGCTAGATCCGACTGGGAGGACATGATGATGGTAACAGATGATAGGCGAGTAGGAGATCAAAACCGACTCTAATTCAATAACTCACGCTACTATTTCCCACCTGCCTACCACACTGCTGAGCGCTGAGCGCTGAGCGTTGATAAAGTCACGAGCGCTTTGTAATGACATCCCTGTTTCAACAAGCAGGTTTTGGTACAATTTATATGAAAGTCCCTCGTTGACTGGTCTGCCTCATGCCTGAAATTACCCATTCCAATATGGATTCAGATGCAAGTAATCCAATATTTCAGGAGGTGTCATAAGTAGACCCTCAGGGTGACAACCTGCCGCTTAGTAATGACGTGTTATCTGATAAGCATGTATGTAGTACTTCACATGCATTGGACGACGAATTAGCACTCTCACTGCCGGCCTCGGTCAGTGGTCTGTCTGCAAGCTCAGTAATGTTTAAACGTTTATCACTCTATAGGATCCGCAAGTTTAACCGCCACCAACCTCTGCAGCATCAGGCATTTCAGAAAAATCATCCACTGTTTCGAACGTTCAACGTGTTCTAAAACAAGTTACAGTCTGAGCAGTGTGACGATATCCACTGACAGAACTCCACATGCCCGTCAACCCTTTAATCCAAGTATACGATGTGATAGGCCTTGGCTTTGGGCCCTCAAACCTTGCTATCGCTGGCGCATTTCTCGAGAATCAGCTCAGTGTGAGGACTGTTTATTCGCCTGCACTTACTACACCACTCCTAACACTGGTCACGCCAGTCGCCCATTTCCATCGACAGACTCTTCTTCATCGAAAGGCATGACGAATTCAAGTGGCATCCGGGAATGCTCCTACCTGACGTCCAGATGCAAATCAAGTAAGCGATGTCTCTGATCTTCTGCTGCGCTACCATCATCTGATAGCTATGGATCAGCTTCCTTAAGGACTTAGCCACCCTCCGGTCCCCCCAAAGCCCACTCACTTTCATTTCTTACTTGCATTCACAAAATCGTCTACTGGATTTCATCAACCGCGGCCGTACCACTCCCACTCGGAAAGAATACTCTGATTATCTGTCTTGGACGGCCCAATATGTGCAAGATAGAGGTGTTAAGGTTGCTTTTGGCGAGGAGGTCATTTCACTCGGAGAGATGGACACGTCCACTATACAAGTACATTCTCGAGTCCTGTCAACTGGTCAACATGTCGTGCGTTTAGCAAGTATGCCTAAGCATCCGCTAATGAGCGCAGTACTCACAGTTTGACTTAGAAAATATCATCATATCCCCAGGCGGTTCGCCCCGTATACCTGCACCACTCGCGACAACCTGGGTCCAGGAGCGCATGATCCACAGCTCAACATATCTTACATCGGTTATTCCCCTGTTGAATTTACTACAATCACGCAATCCTGGCAAAAGTCCGCTGCGTATTGCGGTCATCGGATCTGGTCAATCCGCTGCAGAAATTGTGATAGACCTCCATTCGCGACTGGGCACTATCCCAGTCATCGGAGAGAAGCCACATACCCTCGACCTAATTATTCGTAAAGGATCCCTGAAACCAGGTGACGACTCACCGTTCGTCAACGAGATTTTTAACCCAGAAGGTAAGCCATCAACGCAACCAAGGCTTTCCTTCTGGATGATGCCGACGTAGAATTTCTAGCAACTGATAATTTTTTTCGGCTGTCATCTCGTTCCGCAAGACGGAAATTGTGCCTCGAGTATGCAAGTACGAATTACGGAATCATCAATCGTGATACCCTAGAAGTGGTCAGAATTTTATTTTTCCAAGACTCAAATGACTTTGCTCACGAGACCAGTTATACGAGATCATGTACGATCAGAAGCTTGAAGAGGGGATATCCAGACGCACTAACCGCAGCATGCCTTTGACAAAACCGAAGTTCACCCTTCTGAACCATTCGGAGATTTTGTCTGCAGAAACAACCTCACGTACCAGTAATGTCAGGTCATCAGGAACCGAATTGGAACCTCTAATCCTCATCTTGCAACAAACTTTAACGCGCGATATCTATGAAACTTCGTATGACGCAATATTTTGTGCAACTGGTTACGAGAGGCAATCATGGCTCCGGCTCTTGATCAATTCGAGTCTAGGCAAATACTTTGGGCTTGATGCGAATGCACAAGACTATGCTCGTCTGGAGGTAGAAGCTTGTTTGGAGGAGGATGAAATCGATGCCCATGGATCTTCGACTTTCGAAGTTGGCGACGCCAATGGCCAGAGGAATGTGTCACTGAGTAACACACCAACCTCATTGGACTGGACACCAGATCGGCCGCGTGAAAAAGGAGGTTCAATAAAGAAACTCTATGTCTCCCGGGCGTATCGGCTTTTGCCTACGAGACAAGACGGGCAGGGGAAGCTACAGGCACATATCTATGTGCAAGGATTAGCTGAGGAAACGCATGGCCTGAGCGATACGCTGCTGAGCGTGGTAGGTATTCGGGCCGGCGAAGTTATGGACGATCTGTGCTTGAAGCATTGCGAACCGGAAGAGAGGAGAGATACTACACCACGTGCACGGATGTAAAGGTGACAGTATTAGTTGCGGTACGGCTAGAATAATAAAGGAAAGTTTGGGCTTGTAGATGGGGTGTTGGGAATGTAATGTGGTTGCCAGAAGAGCTATGGGGGTTGTCTGCGCTTCTTATCACTGCCAGTGTCACGCCTATGCATGAACTTTCTTAACTCGTTTGCGCAGTGACATGGCAGCCAGTGGCTACCTTTAATTCCCACGGCTGTGTCTCTTCGCCAGGCAACATGCGCATCGAAAAGTGTTACTTCTGCTCGACGAATGTCTACCCGGGGCACGGTAAGATATGTCGTCCATATTGCAGAAAGTGTTACCCTACTTGCGTTAGGAACAGCGTTTGTTCGCAACGATGCCAAAGTCTTTCGATTTTGCACATCCAAGTAAGCACACACCACTAGTCGAGGCCATCATGTGTTTATCTGGCTGCAGATGTCACAAGAACTTCAAGTCGGTTTTCATTTCCGTTTATTTTTTCGAGGTTGATCGCCGAAGCGATTAGAATGAAACGTAATCCGCGCAAGGTACGGTGGACAAAGGCTTTTCGGAAAGCAGCTGGGAAGGAGATGACCATTGTGAGTATGACCGACACAGTGCGTGCCCGTCTGTTGTGACGCCAAGTGGAATGTTCTCAGGATGCTACAATCGATTTCGAGAAGCGCCGAAATGTCCCAGTTCGCTACGATCGTGAGCTGGTGCAGACCACGATCAAGGCAATGAAACGGATTGGGGAGATCAGGCAACGCAGAGAGCATGCATTCTGGAAGCAGAGGTAGGTTCTGGCCGCTTGCTCACCATTCAATCACTCATGGTCACGGTCCGAAAGAATGGCTGTTGCTCGAGAAAAGAAACGTACACAACGAGTCAAAAAGCTGGCCGTCAAGTCGACATCCATCAAACTTGTGGAGCCAATGGCAGTGGAATCGCCACCCACCGAGAAAAAGTTGGAAAAAATCAAAGTGTCAAGCAAGAGTCGGAGTGCACTCATCAAGGGAGATGGCCAGACGATGGCTATGGACGTCGACTAGCTTTCAGATCAGTACCGTATTGTATTGATGTAGTAGAGGCTTGCGAACAGGGGTTATTACCCGTATTCGTGCTGGCGTGATGATCGCAACCTGCCTTCGGGACCCAACAAGTCTCTGAGTGGGACATCCTCCGCAGCGCCAGCACGCACGACTTGTTCTGTTACTTCCATTGACATGTTCTCTTGCCTTGCTTGATTCCACAACTGCCATGTCTTCCTGGTACTCCTCATGGTTTACGGGTCTCCCCAAGTTTGATTTCGCGGTCCCGTCCGGTATTCAGCGACGCTTCTTTTCCTTTCTCTTGAGGAGAACACTGGGTCACTTTCTCAAGCCAGGTCAGCTTGATCTGCATCAAATCGATTCTCAGCTCGGTTCTGGAACAGTACAAGTGAAGGACTTGGAGCTAAATGGACAGGCAAGTCCACTACTCTTGTTTTTTTGTTTTGTTTTTTGTTTCCTGGTGTTCTTCTGACAGCGGTTTTTTAAGGCGATTAATCAAATACTCGTAGGATTGCCAGTTACCTTGTACGACGGTTTCATATCCGGCGTAACTGCTCGTATTCCATTTCCCAATCCTCTTTCCTCCACTGTCGGCTGTCATGTCCAGTCGCTCAGCCTCACGTTCCAAATAACGCCAGAACAACTATCACCTTCAACATCCTTTCATAACGGCTCCAACCTCGCCGATTCAGTGGTTTCTGTCGCCGAGACTTTCATCCATGGCGAGCTCACACCCCGCGAGGAAGCCACTTTACGACAAACTCTCAGACCTTCCGCCAGCTCGTCATCCCTTGAAGACGAGAGTGAGAATTTGCCTGGCGGTTTCAACCCATTTGGATATAACTTACATGCCGAAGAAGCACGCAAAGAGCTCCATGGCGACGACGATCCTGCAGGGGTATCAGTTTTTGCCACTCTTATCGAGCGACTTCTTGCCAAATTCGAGTTTTCAGCAGTGGACACCAAGATCACTATCGTTTATCCTGGACGAGCTAGCTTTACGCTCTCCGTTTCAGAGATAGCATACCACACAGATTCAGGTCCCCTTTTGGAAGTAAACAATGGGTGTCAGTCGGTATTGGAAGGAAATAACCACTGCGGACAGATCCGCACAGTATCGATCTCTGGATTGAAGGTGACTTCGCGAGATTTACGTATTCTCGTACCCTCTCCGACCGTTACAAGCACGTTGTCCCCGGTTTCTTTTACCGCTTCCAGAAGATCTCCCCCGCTACGCTACAATCCGTCGGTCGGTCAACTATCGCGCGGTTCATCATCGTCTTCTTTGGATGAAGATACTCAGCTTATGATGTCACAGTCAATTGCCATGCTCCCTCCTAGATCCCCGCCCCTGTCATCGGCCTCGGGCAGCATGTATCAGAGTGCCGTTTCCACAGAACATACACAATCCACCAAAGTGGATATCGCTTCGGGGTCGCTTTCGGCTCCGGCTGCTGATAACGTGGTGCAAGCTCGTCCACGTCCACAGGTATCAATACCATGTCACGACTCTGCCGAAGATGTTATACTTTCCTTCGGTTTACAACCCATAGTATTTTCGTTACAAACACCCTCTCGTCTTACCCCGCCTTCCGGGCAAGTCCTCCAAGCTGGTAGCGGTCGTCCGGCGAGCACAGAAGATTTGGTTTCCGAAAAGTCTCAGCAAGAGACCCTCCACTTGTCTGTCACAGTTGGGATCCTTGCCTGCGCTTTTCGTTCTCGCCATTTATGCGTGCTTTTGGATATTGTGGATGCGTGTATATCTAAACTTCCTACTCCCTCACCTGTCTCACGCAAAGAGACAGCTTCGGAACCTCCTCGTTCCGTGCTTTGCTTGGAAGCGAACGTCGTCATTCGTGCAATCGCGATAATTGCACTTCCGGTACCAGTGACGGGAGAACCATTTTCTCTGGACAGTTTCTACGAACGACCTCTCGTACCACCAAGACTACCTTGCACCTACCTGCGACTGTTCCTCGACGCTCTTTCTGTTTCCTTCTGGCTATCTACACCCTCGCCCGACCAATCGATGTCCGGTGCACCACGCACCCCATCTTCCACGCCGGTAGACGAGTCAACATCCGCGAAATTGGTCATTTTGGACGTGTCACTGTTCGCCTTTCACGGCCTTTCTTCTGCGGACGATCCACATGTTGCAGCGCCAATACTGTTAACCGATCATTACTTGCCCACGTTACATGTTGCTCAGCAATATCGTCCTTCGCTCGCTTCGGAGAGGCCACAGGACATCAAACTTCCTATGTTTGAAGTAGTTGACTGGACACAAGCTAAACTCAAGAGTGGTTCAGCGAAACTGTCGACATGGCGTTTGAGAAATCATGCAATATCTGGCAAGTCACACGTACCATCTCCAAGGCCAAGCGATCTACCAAGCTCTCCGAACCCCTTCATCCCCAGCCCCTTACCCGAAGCAGAGGATGGATTACCAGTGCCTCCTGCTATCGAAGCTTCTGGTCGGCTAGCGTCGCCCCTCCCACCCAAACAGAACTCACGGATTGTGGATGTCAAAGTGGCGCCGCTTCATCTGTTCCTTGATCTTGGCATGATTTTCAGAGACAACTTACTTATGCACTTCGTCGATGATATCGCGTCAGCAGCACTTTTTACGCCAAGGAAGACAGCAAACATCGTGGAAAGTCAACTCCTCTGCCACCCAAGTGTCAAACAGATGGGCAAGGATGGTGTGGAAATGGATAATATTGAAATCCAGCAAACATCCCATGAGAGACAGAGAGACGAGACGAGACGACTAGAGGCACTTGTTTTGGAAGACCTCAACCTGGACACGAATTATCAATGCACGGGGATTTCAAAGTCGAGGCCTTCCAGACAACGATCAGCTTCACCAAAGTGGAGGGTTGGTACTTTGCTTTATCTTTTGTTCTCTGTACTCAAGACGTTTTAGAAAACCACACTCAGCGAACCTAGCTACAGTTATCGCCTGACATGCCCGATGGTTCGAGTTCAAGTGCGTTGTCCCCCTCCCCCACTTCGCGTACTGCGGTCTGGTTGTATGCTGGTTGACCTTCGTGGCTTGATAATTTCCAACGACGCTCCCTCCACCAAATCCTCTCTCAGGTTTTCAGAGGGAAAATCATCACTGCTACACTCGAGCGAGAGCATATCAGATGTAATCCTGAACGTATGCTTGCAAGAGATACTCGCTGCTTACTCCTCGGTCGGCGATAACGTGGCACACGCTATTTTGACACTTGGTTTCCTACCAGCTAAGGAGATTGGACCTGACACGAGCTTACTTCTGGACGCAGAAACCGTTCCAGATACACTTCCCCTCTCTGTTGTATTGGGAAGACCCAGCATTACAAGGAACACGAAAAGGAACTGTTCCAGCCAGCTGTCAATGACCGTTGGCATTCCTTTGGTGAACCTTGTCATGGATAAATCAGTGTTTGATGGGCTTCAGTGTTGGGCAGATGACGTGGCCCAACTGATTGAACGAAGTCTTGCAGCTCCAGACGCTGCAACAGCGACTCTGTCCAGTCGCAATCCGAGTTTAATAGGAAGCCGGTACTTCACCCAGTTGCGGCGCAGCGGAACTCATAGTACCGATGAGAGCGTTGTGGAAAATTCCACTCGCCAAAATACTGGTGAGACCGTGGTCAAGGTCAGCGTCACGGAAGGCAAGTTGTCTCCCCTCAGGAAAAGAGAAACCCATTCACATTTATTTCACCAGTTTTACTTAGGTTTATTGTCCCTCGAAACGGTGAATCTCATCACGCACGGCCATTTGACATATCTGCGATGGACGTGAGCACGCTGGTTGAGTTGAAACCCGAAGGAAAAGTATGTAGCTTGTCGTGGCCCTTGATTGTTCTGACGGTACTGGCGGATCAGGAGGAGAGTGTGATTACCGCTGAAATGATGGATCTCCGCATTGCAGACATATGCAGTACAGGAGACTATGTACTCCTACTTCAGAGCCCAAGCCACAGCCTTGTGAGTCCTGGTTTTTGGTTTTGCACGATCACTAAGGGCGTACGCCACAGTTGTCAACACCCAGACCTTCGGTGGGGTGCAGGATAACGTCCTTCGTAGTCCCGGAAACGACTGCCAAAGAATCACGGATCAAGCTTTCTCTCTGGGGCTTCTCAGTGCATCCGCCACTTGATGGTAGTTTGGGGAATGATCTGGCAATGTTTGCTAAGGCACCACCAGGAGTATGTATCTTGAGCTCGTATTTCCACTCCAATGAACACACCATTCCAGGTATTCGAGTCAGTTATACCATCTGAATGCACTCGGATCATGGTTGGCGTCGTCGACGTATCAGTCCATTTATGTGCCCAGGGTTATCCCGGAGCCGCTGTGCTTCACCTTGATGAGGCTGAATTTTCAACAGAATTGACTGGGATCTCCTCGGAATCCGTGTTCAAATTGGGTGTTTCGCTATCGCACCTTTTTTTGGTGGATTCGATTCGGGACGCGTTCGATGCAACCGGACCATCCCACAGTCGTCCTGGCCATGGTGTTGATTTTTGGAGGGTCAGTTGCACGCTCTTTATCGATAGCCTGCCCACTCAAATGTAGATTCAGAACTCCGGTTACGCCTTGATCGCGGAGATTTCTCACTCTCGGCTCACCTTTCGAGCGGACAATACCATCTTACCACCAAGCATCAGTGTTCGTAGATGTTTCGGCTACAGGGATGTTTCTAATTACATATCTATAGGTCCTTCTTGAACGGATTGGCCTCCGAATACACCTTTGCGCCGACACCATCAGCGCTCTTACGGGTTTGATGACCCACATGACGCGTACTTCGAGTGACGATGTAGCCGTTCGGTACGTCGCTCCCAATAGAAAAATGGCCTGAACATTGAACTCAAACCCGTCCAAGTGTCCCTAGTGTAACTCCGGAGATGCCAAACACTAATGTTGGTTACCGCCAACGTGATATGACTGGTAACGGCGCTTCGTTCACTGCATTATTGCATTGCTCAACATGGCGCATAGCCTCTTTGGATGAACACGCTTTTAGGCTCATACCCGAAGTTGGGAGTACGGCGGATATGATATCTGATGATCTGCCCGCTAACCAGGACTATTTGGATGCGTCTTTTGGGACTGCTGCGGGCCTCCGAGAACTTAGGGATGATGACCTCGAAGATTTCGACATGGGGGACCAGCCAAGTTGCAACACTGCTGTGATAGGCCAGCTTGGTATCGTATCGAATGTTGGCGGCGAAACAGTCCGCATTTTGAAACCTCTCTCTTTCAACGAACACCATTTCGACACGATTTCACCTGATACAACTCGGGATCCAGACAAGTGAGAAATATTTATCAGTATGTGTATTTCGGTTGACTTTCATTTTATCCTCAGTGATACTACCCTACGGGTACGGGTTCGTGACTCGGATATAGTGCTTTTCTTACATGACGGGTTCGATTGGCCTCGCACACGCAAGATCATCGAGAAAGAAGTCAAGGAGATGCGCAAGCGACTCGCACGTATACGTCAACTGGTGTCAACTGGGCAAACACAAGAGCCTATAGACGAGACGATCAGTGCGACACTCTTCAATTCGTTTCATATTGGACTTGAACGAGATTTGGAAAGTATGGATCCAGATGCTCTCATCGCCGCAATTAACGACGAACTTGATGACCCTGCGGAAACTGGGACCGAGAGTTCCTGGCAGTCCCTCCATCCCGCTTCTCCGGGCCGACCGCGGATTGTGTCGACGCGTGTACATGGAAAGCGCCTCACGCGATCCAAAGGACCTTCAATTGAGATTAGGTTGGAAGGGTTGAATGCAGAGGTTGACAATTATCGCCCTGGTGAAACCCTGGTATCGCGCACGTTGATCTTGGTCAGGGATCTTGAAATCCTTGACCACATCAAGACGTCAACGTGGAAGAAGTTCCTTACCGACATGCGATCGGATTCACGAGGGAATGTCAGGGAGACTGATTCCAATATGGCACGAGTCGAGTTGTTGAGTGTTCGTCCTTCTTCGTTGCATCCCACAGAAGAAGGGCGACTTCGCGTAAGCTTTGAACCTCCACTGAGAGCTTACCGCTCAAATGGTCAACCTCATTTCTAGGCAAAGATCTTACCCCTACGATTGTATGTTGATCAGGATGCCCTCGACTTCTTCAAGAAATTCTTCGCTTTCCAAGATCCAGATAACCCCTCAGCTCCAGAGGACGGGAAAAAGAAAGAGGAGATTTACTTCCGTAAGCTGTTTCGTGCGTCTGTATCATGTTCACCCACGGATCTTCCACGCAGAACACGCCGAGGTTTTCCCGGTGGACATCAAGTTGGATTACAAACCTCGACGCGTTGATTACAGAGCATTGCGAGACGGCAGGACAATAGAGCTGATGAATTTTTTCCATTTCGATGGAGCGGAGATGACATTACGACACTTGACTTTGCACGGTGTGCGTTCGCTTAATATAAGGATGATAACTAGCTAACGTGCCGCTAGATCACCGGATGGCCGCGTTTATTCGACACTCTAAATGACCTCTGGACTCCAGATGTAAAGGCTACGCAGCTCGTCGATGTCATCTCTGGCGTAGCTCCGATCCGGTCCGTAGTCAATGTCGGCTCGGGGGTCGCAGACCTCGTCCTACTTCCCATTGCACAATACAAGAAAGATGGACGCATAGTCCGCGGGCTGCAGAAAGGTACAAAGGCGTTCGTTCAGTCTACTGCCATGGAAGCTATCAAACTTGGTGCTCGCCTGGCCACCGGCACGCAGGTGATCCTGGAGCAAGCTGAGAATGTGTTAGGTGGCCAGTTCAAGGATGCTATCACAGCCGAGGCACTTCAAATACCATATGAAAACGAGTATGCAGAGGGCTCGGATGAAGACCTCATTAGTCGTTACGCCGCTCAACCTACTGGCCTGAAGGAAGGAGTACAGTCAGCTTACCGCAGCCTGCAAAGAAATCTGCACTCTGCTGCTCAGACCATATTAGCGGTGCCTATGGAGGTATACGAGAGATCCGGAAATGAGGTGAGTCACATACAACGAGCTCGAGATCTCGCCTGACACCAATCTGATTGCAGGGAGCGGTCAGAGCTGTTGTACGCGCAGTGCCAATTGCTGTCTTGAAACCCATGATCGGTGCCTCCGAGGCTGTCGGTAAGACACTTATGGGACTACATAATACCCTGGACCCCAACATCCGACTCGATAATGAAGCCAAGTACAAACACCGTTGATTCTCGTTTACACACAACTTTGTACCGCCTAGCATCACTTCGTCATGTATTCACAATATTGATTCATCACCGCCAACGACATTTTTTCGAAGGAATAAACATCTTCGTGAAAAACGGATCTGACGACATTTCTAATACCAGGTTACAATGGGAGATCCATGGATCTCTTAGTGTCGGGGTGTCAGGATCACAAATCCGTCATCAAGTGGACTTGTGATATATGCCTCTGCCAACAATGCTTGGATGGCAAGACTGAAGATACCACTTGACTTTCAATGTTCTCAATAATCAAGGTTGAAGAAAAACTCACTCGAATTGAGCTTCTGTGCATCCGTATGATCCCTGAATTACTTGTCCCATATCTGTGATCAAAATCTGATAGTGTTTGTTGTGATGCATATGCTTCATAATAGCCCCTTCAAGTGGTTGAAGGGCAGCATATGGGTGTTTTCGATGTGGTAAAAACAAGTTGGGAAGGATTGGATGGGAGGCATTGATATCATTTTGATGAGCTTGGTAATTATCCACTGGCATGTCAATCTCCATGTCCCCATTGGACTGCCAGTGGAAGTCCATGCCAGTGCCTGAAGAGCTATTTGGCTGGTCCAAGTATATAAGCAAACTTCTCTCACTAAAAGTGACCACCACCCCACCTGGCTATGTTGCTGGATGAGCCTGTTACTTTGAATCACATTCAAAATGTGATACATAACCTGATTATAGCTGTGGATAGGGAAAATTGATTTCATCTTGATCTTAGGGCCCCAGTTCAGGTTTCCCTTTAGTGGGATACCTGTGACCTCAACATAGGTATGCTCCCTTGAGAGGTATAATAATTGTTGATATACAATGAGAGATGAAATGGTGGACTTACAGGGCCTCACTTTGAGTTATCTCCTCCTTTTCTGCCTCTGCAGATAATCCATGAAAGAAATATAAGCTGTTGAGGTCTTTCTCAGCACATATTCTTCCTGTTCCATCTTCAAGAATATAGATGGCTTTTGCTGGCTGCATCTCTACTCTTGTGACATGGGCAACAAGTGTAACCTGTGGAATATAATTCAAAGGATAGGTCCCAATACTCAGCAAGCAATTACTCACTGCAGAAAAATGTCTCTCATCAATCACCAGAGACTTGTCTTCAAAGAAGGGTGAAGCCTCTGCTTGAAGCATCTGGAAAATTGTCACTGGATAGAGATTATGTTTCTGGGCATCACTTTGTGGAGGAACATATGAATGTGTGCCAGCAATAGCTCGTTCCTCCGAGTCATCAATTTGATCAGACATCATTGACTGAACTCTTAAGAGTAAGATTTAAATGGAAGGAACTGGACTTTCCACGATGTTATGTAATCTTGCTACCGTCTGGAAGCCAAGTCTGACAAGCGAAATTACATTCTTCAATGCGCTCGGTCAAATCTCAGACAATACAGCAAATAACCATGGTTATAATAGAATATCATACAGCATCAACCATCCCGGCATATGTCTTTCACCCAACAAGCTTGAAGTGGGATTCATCAGCAGTAGAATACACGATCCCGTCATCCGTCAATTTGTCGAGAGCATCGCTGAATGGCGGAGTCGAGCATGTATAACGGCATCAGCACGACTACATACCTTATCGTCACGGCATTCCCTCCCACTGCGCGGGCGATAGCACTGACGTGAATACCTTCTGCAATGGCCGGCTGAGTTTGCATGAAGGTAATTATAGAGTGATGCAACTTGGGCAAGTGCGAAAACTGGTCACTAGAGGCTGCTGGTTGAGCTAAATATGCAGTGCTTGGACCTGCCCCGTTCTGCCGCGGTGTTACTTCCTGTCCAGGTCTTGGTGGCTGTGGCAACTTGAAGTTGAGCTAATACGGCAGGTAAGTATCGAACTTACTGGGCCGCGCTCCCATATCATAGTGACAGTCATAGCTTCCAGAAGGTGAAAGTATATCTCGGCGGGCGAATCAATCGGTCGTATAAGATTGGTATTGATGTATTTTTTATTCCCGAAGGTTTTCAGACTCCCCAGGACCCGCACATATGCCCCTTCACTACAAACGTTGATAATTTGTCATAAAGGCGATGCAGAAGGGCGAACTCACACAATGCCATTTTTTTCTGACTCGTCTTCCATGGAGGAATCGGTCCAGTGGCGGGCTTCAATTCGACCTGAACCATCATCGAGCATATATTGACTGTTCGTTGCCTGTGCTTGTACAGAAGCAATATACGCGACAACGGTGACCTAGACAGTATGATAAATAGACTTCAAAATTCAAGTGTGACGGGTTTTTACTTGTCCAATCTCTTGGTCATCAAGGACCCAGTCAGCGTCCGTGTGGGCTTGGCTGGCTTGAATGAGCTGGTAGACCGTCATAGGGCGTAGCGAATGCGCAGTTTCACTTTTCTGAATGTCAAGGTCGTTGAAAATGTGCCACGAGGCAAGAAAGACCAGCATACGCGAGCGAAACTTCCAGGGCTACCGCCTGCGCCTCCGTACGGGGAGCCTGTTGTCATGTAGCCGCCTCCTGACGTTCCACTAGTACTGTAGTAATTATGGTCGTTGACTGTATGATTTGAATGAGTACTGAATGAAACGTCTGTTTCTGCTGTTGACCCACATTGACTCATTGCGATGAAGGTGAAGGTGAAGTCTGATTCATTAGTCACTCAACGGGACGCGTTATGACGCGAAACGTCACAACGTCATGTCACGCTACGTCACGCAAACTACTTATTAGAAAGCAGGTGTGTATCGCATCTACAGGAATGAGTGGGGGTGATAATGCATGTGGTGATATAGTGATAGATCATATTATTGCCCGTGCACAGCGTTGAGCTTCGCTAATCCCTTCCCGACCCCTTCGAGCACCTTCTTCCGTGAGTCAGTCACGCTCTTGGCGACATTCAGAACAAAATCGTGGGTGATCTGAGTTCCCGAGGGGATCTGGGTTAGCAACCAAAATAGCTCCCAAAGGAGTGACGAACCTGCTCGATAGTCACAGCTGCGCAGGCTTGCACAAATGCTCGACGGTGCTCTAAGGATCCCTCGACCTCGCCAATTTTGATCAGCACTGCTGATATTTCCTTCAATACACAACTGGCCTTTGACCGAATATCCTTGAACTGTGAGACGAGCTGTCATGTATCCGTCTATTAGTAAGCACGATCAATAGGTTTCGAGTGTTACAACTGACGTTACCAAGCTTGTAGGTTTTGACCACAACAGGGGATTTGAAGCGCATCGTCTCAATCGTGAAAAGGATAAACGCCTAGAGTCACGTTAGCTGGAGATACAAATGGGCGGCAACGATTACCTCTTGCGTGATTGTGGCAAGGTGCAGCAACTCCGATACTGAATGTTTCGACTCTAGCAAATGCTTGAAACGAGAAAACATGGAATCGAAGAAGACAGTGAGCAGGTGTGGTGCTTCCTTGATAGGAGGTGCCTCCTCATCCTTCTTGGCGTGACCATTCGCATCACCGTTGTGAGCTTGGGGTTCTACGCCACGTAACGGGAACCCTGTCTTCAGTTCCGCTTGTCTGGAAGCCTCTGCCAACACTACCGCCGGTGGGGGGCGAACGTGGTTGTGATGAGGTTCAAGCCAATCACCAAGGGCAGTGGCCCAGTCGAGCAGTTGGGCTTCTTCGCAGGTCAACTGGAGGCAGTATTAGCGACGGCATGAGAGCATGGGTGAGGCACTATTACCTCTGCGGTTTCCTCTGTTCTCCTCAAAGCAAGTCGCTCTCGCAGAGGTAACTGTACCTCGGGGTCTGCGCTCTTCTTCGGCCTATCACCGACGAGCAACTTTTCTTCCACAATATCATCCAAGTCACTAGCATGCTGGAACGCGCGAATATAAATCTTCAGGAAACACCACAACCACCCTTGCTGAAGGAAATAATGCTCAGATACTCAGATACCATATACCCATCGTGGACACTTACACCAGTTGATGACCCAAACAACAATGTCTGGTCATTAAAAGTTGGTTTACAACGAGGTTGATAGTTGGGAATGATGACGAAATCACGATTGTCGTGGTGAGCTGCTTTATCGAGTTTGTTAAAATCGATCATGAAGATATCTAGACAACGCACCGCGGTCAAACATGAATTTAAGCTCTATGAGCTCCATATCTATGACATCCGTGTTCAATGGTTCGTGCGTGAGACGCATACGAACGTGTTCCAATTTAACGACATCCCTCTGGAGGGAGTTCTCCAACCTGTCCTCGAAATCGATGAAATCCGGAATTTGAGTGTACTTCTCTGCAGTGAACGAGCGAACAATGAAGTCCGAGGTCTAGACAAACGTAGGACAAGTGGACCCCAGCATGACGGGGAGACGAACCTCTTGAGAGCTTGCCAGGTATATCTGACTAGACTCTAGGCATTCTGAAGGGAATGTTAGGTCCCCAGTGGCAGCAAGCGAAAATGTCAAAGCGCGGGTAAGAATGAGATGGGACAATGTGTCGTTCTGAACTTGCTTGACATTCATCTGGCGGTAATGATCCAGGGCAAGCGAGGGTGCGCCTTGTGCAAAGGATCAGTAACCCAACGATCACAAACCAAATACACACACCCAAAATACGATATATCCGAACAAGCATTATGTGCATCTGAAATGACGTACGACTCTTAATCAATCCATATTCTAAGACCGTGGCAGCCTGATAGAGAGCTTCTTCTGAACGGTCGAGCGTCCAAACCATTACAAGAGCGTCTGCAACCAGGAGAGCCAAATCGTCGGCGGGCTGTAGCTCGGTAGCTGGGAGGTCTCCGCCAAGTGCGAGGCCATTCAGATATTCTTTGAGGCACCTCAACCCGCGAGCGGACTCGGACTCGACGGTGATTTCCGAATTCATTAGCGTATAGCGCTCGAGCTTCCGTACGTTAATTAGTCGTTGAAGGTCATCCACGGACGCCTGAGTTGAGGCTGGGAATTGAAAAAAGGTTTCATCACCGCATAATTGCGGACGGTGCTTACGAAGGATGGTTGGTGGTGTGCGAGGAATGCTTTCCACCGGTCAAGGGATGTAGTCTCCAAGTCAAGAAAGCTGACCAGATCCTTGAAGCAGCATACTTTATCACCAAACTCAGTGAAGTAGTTCTCCATCAAGCCGACAACCACGCTATCATCTAGGGTCATGCTTCAGTGTCTGCAAGGTCAGCGAATCGTTCCAAACGGAGAACAAACCAGACAGGCCAAATTTGTAAGCGCGGTGCTCTAATTCGAGCAGGGCTAGAGGTGCAGCCCTGTTCTTTGTACCATCTTTCTCCACAATCTCAGCCAAGAACGCACGCGCCTTGGAAACGTTTTCCAGACATTCGGTTTTCTTTTCTTCTGCGATTGCTCCGTCTGAGTGAGACGAAACAGAATCGAAAGCCGAGTCGAGAACGGACAAGAATTCTAGCCAGTTACGGTCTCTAAATAGATCGTCAGCTCTGAAAATGGTAGGGAGTATCACAAGCCGAGTCGGACAGACCCATTCAAGATTCTTTGTTGTGCACGTTCTCCCTCATCCCTGAAGAGGCCTCTGCCCTGCCAGATTTCGCGACGTGTCTGATCGCACGCAAGACTGGTTGAGCAGATCGTCTTGCCAATATCACTCTCTAGAAGCGTGTTTGCTTCGTCGTACAACTCCAACTCCTTTAGGATACTGATATGCAAGTGAAAGCGATCCGCGGTTAGGTAGGATGGGGACGGTGATGATGTGACGAGCCGATGAGCAAGCTTGTAGAGTAGTGACTTCATGCTTGGGGATGTTGAAGGATCGCTGGCCTGACAATGGGTGGTGTGAGCTTTGGACCGGTTGTGGCGGCGAGACGGACCTGGAGGATCGCGCCCATCACGCTCCAATACAAGTAGCGGTCCTCTTGGAACTGTTTGTGCATTCTCGTGGCAACCTATGGTGACGGATGTCAGGTGAATACGAGCGAGTCTCGAGAGATGGACCTGTTGTGCAGACTTCCAGTTCGCGGTGCGGACATGTGCAAAGAACGTCTGAGCGCCGTACTCTTCGTTCAGAGGCTGTTGTTTGTAGGCGTCCTCGAACATGATGACCATGTCGGAGACTAGAAGGAGGGGTGTGGGTGGTAGAAAGCGGCAAGGTGAGAGGACGTACTTCTTCCGAGACCCTTTAGGACGTGCATCATGGCAGAGATGGTGGGGTCGTCGAGGGGTTTAGCGGCGAGGACCTCATCGCACAATGCGAGAGATTCTTCTACTTTTTGGGAGCGCACGAGGGCGAGGGCCTTGAGGGACTGGTGGAGGAAACGGATGAGAGGGGAAGGATGGCAGGGGGGTGTATGAAGACATGCCTTGACGAGGAGGTTGCTGGGATACTTTTTGAGCAGCTTGTTGGAAGAGACGATTGCGGATTTGTTGGAGCCAGTGTCGAGAGCCTCTGGAGAGTGAGTGAGGTGGAAGAGGAACTTGAGAGAGAGAGAGAGAGAGAGAGAGAGAGCGACGAACCATAGATGGGACGAATCTGGCGTTCGAGGGTGACTGCAGCAGACATTGGGTGAGAAGGAGAACGTTGAATTTTTACGAGCAAAGTTGCTCCTGGTCGTTATTTAACCGACATTCCGGCCATTTTCGGGTTTTCACGACACCATCAACATGCCGCCCCCTCAAGTTTTACTGTCACGGTCGGTCATCACACCGCTCGAGCCCGTTTCGAGACGCTGACTTGTTCGACAGTGGAATGGATGCGCTGCTGGGCGTGTTCACGGGGTGCTTGGCTTACTACCTCTACGAGACGCACCCTCGCACGGCGCTGCCCACCGACCAACGACTGGGTGCACTCATCCGGTATAAGTGGACCAAGCAGACGCGTCAGACTCGTTGAGAGGCTATGTACATGTTTGAAGCATGACCCGCAAGGCGTCCATCACCGCATGAAACGTTTGCTGTTCCTCCTCGAGTTCCCCCTTGGACTTTGCGAGTGCAATGCCCACAACAACACTGCGAGGTTCACCTCCGACCGTCAACCACACCAAAGTCGCAATCTGTGCCGCATACAGCGAGTAGAGCGTTTGCATGTGTGCCGACGGCGCACTCCCGAATATGGGCGTGAGTTGTATAGCTGGATGTGGTTGAGGATCGCAGGTGCTGTAGGCATGCAGATCTGTCGTCGGCGGGATGGAGGCTTGAATCTGCACTCTTTGCTTAGCAGTACACCTTGGCAAGAAGGAAATGAGCGCACCAGGCTGCCTACTTTGCCCATCTGCGTGACGAGCACAAGCACCCGATCCGCAAACGGTTGAACGACGAGTTCTGTGCGCGGCTGCTGGCGTACGGGCACAGAGGAGGTAGTAGTGGTCATCATGCAAGGGCACGTGCTTCTTGCTTGTCTCTTCATCCAATCATGTCCAGTCCAGGATGGCGCACGAACGGGTGGGACTTGCATCCTCTCGTCGAGGACCTTGGCACGTACGTCCCCAACCGGTTCTCCCGCCCACAGTTGTCTTCACCCACCCGCATCCCAGGCCTGTCGCTTGGTCAAGTTCATCCATCATATTCACCGCACACCCAACCCAACCCATCATCGTCGGTCGTCTCTTCCCATCCTCAAAACAATTCTTCCTCGTCTCCCCAGATCCAATCATCCACTCACCCGCTTCATATGCGCCGCCGACCGTCATCAGCGTGTCCTCCAACGACCACTGGTTGTTCGCATTTTTCCCTGGTCGCGATTCTGATGGTATCGCCTGTCTTTGGAATCGTCGGTCTTGTCTCGATGCTTGGATAGTAAAAGATTACTGGCCATTCTCTCGTGGCGCTGCAGTCATCGCGTGCGCTTGGGCCGGCTCCGAACGTGAGGTCTGTCGTCCCGTCCGAATTCTAGACGAACGTCATCACTCATTTCCAACAGTGGTCAACTGCTGCAGATGGCTCATCATTTCGTCTTCCATCCCGAGGCCCACTTACCCCAGTCTCGAACCCTACCCTCCTGCTTGTCACCCAGGCACATCACCTTCACGTTTGTTATCTCCGCACCTATGTTCTACCTCTCAAAATGTTGTTTTGCTCTTTAATTCAACCCTACTTCACTGTCGAGGGTCAACCACTCCGTGCCATGCACGACACTCCGGCTGGTCCAAAGACATCCAGGTTATGCATTTATGCAGCTATCGGCTTCATTTACGGCGGTAAATTCTCCACCTTCCTGTCCTTCCTACCCCCTCCTACCCTATTCCTCCATCAGAGTCCTCCATTCTGGTCGCTATGAGGTCCAGGAGGTTTCCTACCTCCGACAGCTTGAATCCCGCCGCGCACAACGATCTCGACCTCGATATCTCATTAGATATTCCGCATTCGCAGGGTCCATCTCCAGAGGAGCAAGCTCCCCCACTAGAATGGGGTGCACTAGCGGAAGAACAGACGATCGAACTATGTGAAGTCAAGCTCCGTTTCGATGGAATGTATACGAGTATGGCCTTGATCCCTGTCCCTTGCGGACTACTTAACCATGCTTTTCGGAATGCCAGGTCTGATCAGTCAACCGTTGCCACCACTTCATCATCCCTTTCCCAACATGAACGGTCTCACGTTCGTCTGTTCTCCACCTCCGAAACCCGATCCCTCGGCTTCACCGAGAACGTCACCTAAGAGAGATAAGCAACCTATACGTCCGGCAGAACCCCCATCCACGTTCCTCGTGGCATCTTTCTTAGACTTTGAAGAATGTAGGACTATCCATTTCCATGCTTCAACGTTAAAATTTCTTTCCGCTACGTAGACACCGCAATCCCAAAATCGACTGTGGTAGCATATTCTCTTGCCCGCACGCCGCCGTCAGCCATACCGGTCAAGACAGCCTGGGTACTATCCGTCCTGGTACCTTGTTAGTTATCACTGACACACCTAACCAAGACTACCCACCAAGTCGGAGAGCGCACATTTTTCCCTCGCGTGCTGGCGCTCTCGTGTTCAGCATGGGTCTCTACCAATTCCCGGAAGAGGGGTCTGATAGCCTTGTTGGCGGATGCAGGTGGTCCCATGTCCCGATGGTGCCAAAAGGTGAAAGAAGTGGCGGTTGGCAACATTGTTATTCTGCGACTGTATGTTGTCTTGTAAACAAATATTGACTAACTGACGCAGTGGCATTGTCTTTGCAGACCTGAGCTTGTCGATGACCCTGAATGGGAACAGTTACCGATCATGGCACCAATAAGTAGGGCAGGGATGGACTGTAAGTCCGTCCATTTCAACGGCTATCATATACAATTCATTCGTGTATCCCAGGGCCGGTGAATATGGTAGCGTCAAGAAATCAAGTGCTGTTATGCGCGATCACTTCGTGTAAAATGTCAATCTATACTCTACCTAAACAACTCACGAACGTATCAGTATCAGGAGGTACACACTCCCACCTTTTCGTGACGTCCTCAGCCTCATAGCTCTCAGATCCCGTCCTGAGGAACATAAATATCTCACCTCTTTCCGTGGTGCTTGTCACTTCTCTCCAATCGCGCAGATCGATAGCAGATATTGCTCATGTCCTCGCTGCCCCTACGGTGCCGTTGGATACCGTCGTGGACACCTTAAAAGGAGTATGGTTAGCGTTTGAAATAAACGTACGTGCTGGGGTAGTTGGCGCGTTTAGTATTGTGGATGTTTTGGGAGCGAGTGTGGAGCTTTATAAGTTAGGTGATCCTCTATTTTTCTTGACCATTTGTCACATTACTTGTCAGAACAAGAGCTCGACTTCTCGCAGATGACGGCGAGAAAGATCTGTTGTTGTCACTTTGGAGAAATGCCCACGATATGTGCTCCATAACGGCTTGCCTTGCTGCATTTGAAGACTGCAAAGAACCTGAAGGATACGATCTAGGTGGGACAGCATTTCCGTCGTGATGGAAGCGATTGCGCTGACGATTTCTATCCAGAGGCTATCTGGCAGCTCGTCAGTCTCTCAGTGTGGGCAGTGACCTTTTTAGAGAGACTCGTGAAGGAATGCCTCTTTGCCGCCGATTTAACCGACAAGATTCCGAATGCGAACGAGATACAACCAAAACTCGAGCCTGTTGATGACACGGACCTCTTCACCCTGGACGGTACGTTCTTCTCCATACCACACTCGCTATAGAGCGGCTCACCCGCTCCAGAAACCAAGCGGCCGCCCCTCTCTTCACCCTTGGATTCACCTATCCTGCTCCACCTCACTCATCCATTTATGCTACCAAATTTAATCGGGATGATAATGCATGTGAATCGGTTCTACCATTCACTTGGTGCGCTCACACCCAAAGGAGAGAACTCTCAGTTTGCCCGAGATATTCTTATGGATGCTATTGGATGCTCTGGGCTCGACCTAAGAGGAATAGAAGAGATATTAAAAGGCACAGTGCCTGATGTGAGAACCATTCCTGGTCAGTTGATATATCCTGGCCCCATCTATCTCAAGGTCTCAAGTTTTCGTAACAGGGGATGAAGCGAGGTTGTCGCTATCAAAATGTCATCCAGTCCCTGCTCAACACCCATCCCTACGGAAAGTGGTACAGGCGCTATGTACATCGACAGCGATCGACAAACCGCGTTTATTTATCAAGGCCGCAGACCTCGTTGATGGACTCGCACGCTTGTCAACTTCTGAGCAGTACAGGAAAGAGCAGGACAAGGATGTGGTTACGAAGGGTGTGTTGATACGACACAATTCCGGCTTGCTATGCCTTCGGTGTGGATATCGGTCAGAGACGGGCGGGGAGGTGAGCGTTGCGGGTCACGTCTCTTTGAGGTGGAGAACCTGGGAGAAAATGTGGGCTAACCGCTGTATCTGTGGTGGAACATGGATCAGTGGAAGTGTATGATAGGTTTGCCATCGCGATCTGTGCATACACTTGGCTCTAGCCGTACAAAAGCCAAACCCCGAATCGAATTCATGCATGTTCGGCCGACGTACAGCTGGCCGGCCGCACTATCGCCAATTATTCCAACTTCATTGATTGCCGCATCTCCTGAAATTTGATCATGGGAAGGCAAAGCGCCTTTGCACACGCACCCATTTTTACAATCTCATTAAGCAAACCTAAATGTCCACATGCCCACGGAATGAAACGTCCTTCCAAACACAAATCTAAAGGGTATATACGAACCATGCGCTACGGTCCCCAAGGCCCGCAGGTTCTTGTTCCTTTGTCATTCTCTGCCTCTTTTCAGCTTTCAACCGGTTTTCTCTGGAAAGGTATACTAGGTTGACTGCTGAGAAGATAGTCATGCCAACGGACATGATAATAAATGTGATTGTTGCTTTGGTGTAGTTTGGAGCCGGGGACAAAGAACCAAGGAGCCAAGTGGCAAGAATACCACCCGCATTGGTCATGATGAAGGCAATTGCGACAGACGTTGCTCGCCTGATGTGCGGTGCGCTGTTATTGGCAATCCAGGTCGCCAGCGGGGGCGCAGTGCAGTAGCTCCCCGTCACCGAGAGGAAAAGGGATCCATAGCGGATATGTGGTAATTCGCTTGCTACATGTTTGTCAGGAACGCGCCCTTGCTAGATCGACAAAAGCATACCATAAAAAATGGAAAACCCTATGACCTCCAGAATACAAAAGAATATTAAAGTCCACCCACGACAGCGGTAACGGTCTGACACGAAAGAGGAGACCATCGAGCCTAATTACAATGGGAAGCATGAGCATCACAAAGACAATTTATTTTCCTGAGCCACGCACAGACAAAAGCGGTGACGAACGGAGGGACGCTCATGAGTTGAGCCTGATTTCCCGCATAACCAAGACCAGCTACGATGGTCGGCCCGAAACTATACATGCAAATTTAGGGCAGACAAGCGAGGTTGGTGAACAAAACTCACTAAGCCAAACCGTACAGGGTCGTGCCTGAGAAATGTAAGGAGTGAGCCCAAGTCAACTGCTGGTGTTCAGACGAACCGTTGAAAAACAGGACAATGGCGAGAAACCAAACATGCGGTGATTTAGCTGATTCGCCGACTTCTGTCCATCTAAAGCTGTCTTTTTGTTCATCCTGCGATACGGCGCCATCTTCTTTGAGCGTGGACACGACATATGTCCGCTCTTTTTCTGAAAAGAAGCGTGCCCGTTCAGGCGAACGAGGAAGCATGAAAAATGACAAGATTCCAAAGAGGAAGGTGAAAATTCCTTCCTGTCGTGAGGGGTCAGCACAACCTCAAGATAGAGAATGTGTCTGCCTACAATAATGAATATCCAAGCCCACCCAGGCCTGCCTCCCCTCTCATTGATCCCGTCGATGGCAGCAGCAAGCAAGCCGGAAAAGGCACCCGATAATGAAGCTGACGCAAAGAAGGTGGCCACTCTGTCGAAAAGGGTCGTCAAATAGTACACAAAGGGTGATGTATAACGTACCTTAGCTGCAGTCTCTTTCGAGGGTAAAAGAAAGAGAGATAGAGAACAATTCCAGGGAAAAGGCCACCTGGGCTAGCGATGAATGGAGGACACTATGAGTAGGCAGTGACCAAACCTTCCATCAACCCTAAGAAGAATCGACAAGCGAGCAACCCAGAATAGTTATAGACGACACCTATCAATGCATTGAGTTCGTGTTCTGATCCAGGCTGACAGGAATCTCACCTTGTAAGGTAGCAACCAGACCCCACATAGTGATCATGGCAGGAAGCATGAGATTAGGCCCGATACGCTAAATAGTGAAGGTATGCAGCGGGTCGCGTTCTCGGCGTCGTCGTGATTTACCTTCAATAGCAAGTTTGAGGGAAACTCCGTGACAATATAGGGACTGTACGCCATCTCAGAAGTGTACCGGTCGTGGAAGAATTCGGCGACTTACACATAAGTGACAGTCAATGCTACAGTGTACTGGACATTGATGAGCTTGGAAGAAAGGCGGACTGGGCAGTGGAATCCAACGTACCTCGTAATTAGACATTTGTAAGGACGTCTGCATTCCCGCCACGCGGGCGTTTGAGATGTTGCTCCTGTCCTACGGGGCCACACAAACTGAGCAGTGAAGGCAGCGAACCTGAGCGAAACATACCAAAAAAGAGAGTAGATAGAAGATTGTGCATATAGGAAGAACCCATCTGTCGAGCTTCCTCCAGACGGATCCCTCAAGAGCAATACGTTCCGGCTTTGAAAAATCGTTGTCCTTGAGTTCGTCGAGTTCCTTGACGCCGTCTGGGATGGGGGAGCCGCGCAATGTCTCTGGATCGTCCATCACGGTGTATGGGTTTCACGGTGACAATCCCTTGGGCCTTATAAGGCTGTGAGAATGACATCGGCCCATCATGCCAGTGCGATCGCTCGGAGATGCGGTAATCACGAAGCGAGGCTGGAGTCTGCACGTCAGGTGGAGCTGAGAGAGATCCGAGCTGTCGCCGCTCGTTACTCACCTGTGATGTGTCCTGCGATATTTTTTGCCTTGAACCTCTCTCAGGGCAGCCCGCCGCGGAAGTGATGACCAAGTCGTCTCACACAATCACTTTCTTTTGCGACTCCCATGCCCAAAGTAACCGTCCCTCCCCTGCCCTTGTCCGGGCTATTTGCAGTAGCGAAGCCCTCGGGACCCACCTCAATGTCTGTTCTTGAAGACATCAAGCAGCTCGTCGGCAACTCGCGTCTCTTCGTGGATCCCCGCAAGCTTGAAAGCCGGTCTGGTAAGGACAGTAGGAAGAGGAGAAAGGATGCGGTCAAGATCGGCCAAGGTGGAACGCTGGATCCACTTGCTGATGGGGTATTAGGTACAGCTCATGTCATCTTTCTTACTATCCACACACCGCTGACTCCTTCGTGGCCCTAGTCGTCGGTGTCGGAAAAGGCACCAAACGGCTCTCCGACTTTCTGGATTGTGTCAAGGTATCTCATTCCTCAGACCACCCATTCCATCTCGAATTTTCAGCCAGGATATATAGGAGTACAAAACTACTGCTCTGCTGGGCTGCGAGACAGATAGTTATGATTGTCATGGGTCTCGGGTGCGCGACGCTTCATGGCACCATGTCACCAAGGAAGCGGTAGAGGCGATCCTCGACAAATTCAGAGGCGAGATATACCAAACACCGCCCATGTCTGCCCCTTCTCTCGATTCCTCCTTCTCATCGCTCAGTCCCAGTTAGATTTTCCGCGCTCAAGATGGACGGTAAGCCGTTGTACGAGTATGCTCGCCAAGGCATCCCGTTGCCTCGGCCCATCGAAAAGAGAAAGGTTACTGTCCATTCACTGGATCTTGTCGACTGGAAGGGCAGTCATCACAGCTTTCGGTGGCCACAAAAGGAGTTCACCCCAGATCAGAAGATCGCCATGGAGAGAGCCCTGAAATCTGCCCAGACCGATCCCGCTTTACCAGACAAACCGGAAGAAGATGTAGAACAAGCCCCGACAGCGTTTGTTCTGAGCATGAAAGTCTCCGGAGGCACATATGTCCGTTCAATTGTTCACGATGTTGGTCGCGCACTCGGTTCTGCCGCGCACGTGGTCACCTTGACGCGGTCTCGCCAAGGAAGGTTTGCGCTGGACCCCAGAGGTGGAGAAGATAGATCATGTGTGCCATGGGACGTTTTTGAGAAGGCGCTAGAAGACGAGGGCGAACGAGGTGAAGACGGCTGGACGACGTGGGAGAGAGAGGTCCTGGATCGATTAGAGATTGTTGATCCGCGGGAACAGTAGACCATACGCATTGAGTTGGCAAAGCTTGCAGCGGCCCGGGCTCATAAGGGCCCGGCACCCTCCGGAGTCATCAGATCCCCTCCTTCAAGTTATATACCGGGCTGAGGGTCCCAGCTTCAAGCCTCAAGTGTTATCCTGCCTTTATCCCGTTCCAAACATGGTAGCCAGCAGTATAAATGATCATCGCATCCGTGTAACCCGCCCATTGAGTGCGGGCATCTATGCTCCCATCCCAACATTCTTTCTACCTGAATCCGAGGATCTTGGTTAGTTCTAATTGGACGCTGTGAAACACTATTAAAAGGAAGAACAGATCTTGCCGCGTTCGAGAAACATGTCCTTGGAACAGCCTTGGCCGGCGTCCGACCGTTGTTGTCAGGCTCGATGGGCGAAGCCATTCACTTATCGCATGCCGAGCGATCGACGTTAATCAGGGCAGCAAGGAAGGTTCTCGACAATGCAGGTTTAGACAGGATGCCGATTATCTCTGGAATTGGTGCCGGCAGCACGCGGGAATGCGTTGAGTTGGCGAACGAAGCGGCTGACGCTGGCGCGGACTGTGCTATTGCCATCTGCAGCGGATACTTTGCTGGGGCGCTCGCTGGAAACAAAACGGCGCTCAAGGCTTTTTGGACAGAGCTCAGCCAAAAGAGCCCGATACCCGTCATTATCTATAATTGTGAGCACACGACGCTCGCGTAATAGATATATCGGAATTTCTCATCTTGTCTCAGATCCGGGAGCTGCTGGGGGGATAAACCTGGATGCAGATCTTATCACTGAACTCGCTGCAGAGTGTCCCAATTTAGCTGGAGTCAAACTTACGTGTGTTCATAACATTCAACTTTGATGCAAGTATACCAGGATCGCCCTTGCTAATCTTCCTTTGGTATAGGTGTGGCGATGTAGGAAAGCTCACGCGCATCGCCGCCACCGTTTCCGACCCGGCATTTTCTTCTGATCATCCGAGAAAGAACGAGAATGCACCATTCCTCGTCCTCGGGGGATTTGCTGACTTTCTCCTCCCGGGTGCATACGCCAATGGCCATGGTGCCATCACAGGTCTTGCGAATGTCGCACCGGTAAGCAAGCAAGCACCATACGAGGTTGAAAGTTATGACAACATCACTGTTGTAACAGCATACGCTCGTAAGATTATTCCAGCTGAGTGAGGGATCCAAGACAGATCCGAAGCTTCTTGGTGAGGCCCAAAGATTGCAAGGAATCGTGGCACGAGCGGATGCTACAATCGCCAAGTCTTCTGTGGCTGGTACCAAGTTTTTGCTAGACAAGCTTTGTGGATATGGAGGCAATCCTCGGCGGCCACTTCCCCCCATTGAACATGCAACGGGCGAAGCCTTGTGGGAACACGCACACACTCGAGCACTCGTGGAGGTAGAACTCTCACTCGTCAAGGCGGGTTAGCACATTTATTGGTATGCTGGGGTCGTCGAGAAATACGCCTAGCAACCTCGTGGCTTACGTTTGTTACCATGCGTGTAATCAAGTTAGTATCGGTCATACTTGAAGCAGTCGGAGGCGATCGTCCGTGTCAGCCCGCATGGAGGCACGCACTGGCCTGGCCCCGGTATGTTCCACGACCAGGCCTCTGTGGTATGACTGTGGGACCCGGAGGCCGATCTGCGGTAAATCTGTCACTGGCTGTACTGGGTTCCACGGGATACCTCGGATGTGCGGGTGTATCCGTGACCTATGGTCTTCGACACCGGGATCACTCGGCTAGATCATTAGCTGAGTGGGGAAGTTGGGTCAATCTAGCGCGTCAAATGTGCCAAATGTGTTGGTTTTTATGTAACCTGCGTCCGCACCGCCGCCAAGCAGTTTGAGTAGTCCTGCGAACATTTGTTTCTTGAACCACGACCATGTCCATGTCAGCCTGGAGGCCGTCCGTGACGACTACGAGCTGCCGGTCGTTGGCCAGCATAGCATTCAAACCACTGGTTTCAGGTTAGGATGACTACATCCTCTCGACCAGCTATTCACGCGCTCGATCGATCGTCTCTTAGGCATCCGGTCATTCCACTGGTCCGTATACCGTAGAAACCAATCAGCACCGTCAACTTCCGAGACAAAGAAGGAATCTGGTGCATGTCATGGCGTGCATCACCTGACACAAGCTGATGTGTAGCTTCTTGTTCTCACAGGCACTCCTTATTCTTCTCTCATCGTTGGTGCACCAAGAGAGACGTATCCAAACGAACGCCGTGTGTCTCTTACACCTCAGAATGTTGCACTGCTGAAGAAGAAGGGCTTCAGCAGTGTTCTGGTCGAAAGGAATGCGGGTATTGCCGCGCAATTCTTAGATGGGGACTACGCCAAGGCTGGAGCTACCTTGGTCTCCAAAGAAGAACTCTACAAGAAGACGGATATTTTACTAAAAGTGCGACCTCCATCACAAGAAGAGGAGGTCACCGCCTTGAAAGAAGGTAGCACAGTTATTTCTTTTCTATACCCTGCGCAGAACAAGTCGCTTGTCGAGAAACTGGCCTCGCGTAACGTAAATGCATTTGCAATGGACATGATTCCACGCATTTCGCGCGCTCAAACGTTCGACGCTTTGAGGTGAGCATAGAACTTTCACCCAGAACTCATATTTAACATCTTCGGATCAGTTCTATGGCTAATATTGCAGGCTATAAAGCCGTTTTAGAGGCCTCCAACCACTTTGGTCGATATCTTACAGGTCAGGTCACAGCAGCTGGGTAAGTACATGGTTGTACTCCCACAGCAATGTGTCATTGATTCTTTCATCATAGAAAGGTATGCGTGTGCATTTTTCATGCACTTCACGCATCTTACATGGCTATAAGGTTCCCCCTGGCAAGGTTCTCATCATTGGTGCCGGCGTTGCTGGGCTCAGTGCTATTGCAACAGTTTGTCCTTCTCTTTAGAACCTACATCTTGTGGTAGAACACACTGAACTCATGATAGGCGCGTCGACTTGGTGCTATTGTCCGGGGTTTTGATACTCGCTCAGCTGCGCGCGAACAAGTTCAATCTCTTGGGGCTGAGTTTCTCGAAGTCAATATCCAGGAGGAAGGTGGCGGAGCAGGAGGTTATGCCAAGGAAATGTCCAAGGAATTTATCGATGCAGAAATGGCACTTTTCATGGTACAATGCAAGGAGGTTGACATCGTCATAACAACGGCGCTTATTCCCGGCAAACCCGCTCCCAAGCTGATCACTAATGAAGTCAGTAAACGGTTGCCAGCTGAGCTCTGAACTCACGTTCGCTTTTAGATGGTTGCAGCGATGAAGCAAGGTTCAGTCATCGTTGACGTACGTTGTGTCGAGTCTGCGGGATCCGAAGGCTCATGTTTTTGGTCAAGTTGGCAGCTGAGGCAGGGGGTAACTGTCAGGCTACCGTACCCGGGGAATTGATTGTCAAGGGTGGAGTCACTATCATCGGTAATGTGACCCACTATGGAGATCAATTAGATGTTCATTCACTTGCGCAGGTTATGCTGACCTTCCTTCGCGGTTGCCAACGCAGTCATCAACTCTATACTCAAATAACATCACCAAATTTCTTTTATCTATTGGTGAAGGGAACAATTACGCCATTAATCTGAGCGATGAGGTAGTCAGAGGCTCAATTGTAGTTCACAAAGGTGAACAACTGCCCCCAGTGCCTCGTCCAGCCCCTCCCCCAGCTCCGCCTCCAACTCCCAAGCCGGAGGAAATACAAACTAAAGCCGTTACCCCATGGCAAAAGGCCACTCGTGAAGTCGCTGCCGTTACTGCAGGCATGGGATCCGCGGTTGCTTTTGGGAAACTTACTGGTGCTGCTTTTATGAGCAACTTCTTTACATTTGGGCTGGCCGGTCTAGTTGGATATCGTGTTGTTTGGGGTGTGGCTCCAGCTCTCCACTCACCATTGATGTCAGTTACAAACGCAATCTCTGGTTGGTCCACTCGTACCCGAATTGATCTTCGATACTAATGAGACCCGCAGGGATGGTTGGCGTTGGAGGTTTGTTTGTGATGGGTGGAGGTTACTTGCCAGAGACCATTCCTCAAGTACTTGGTGCTTTGTCGGTTCTTCTCGCCAGTGTGAATGTCGCTGGTGGTTTCGTTATCACCAAGCGGATGCTTGATATGTTTAAGAGTAAGCGCGCGACCATGCAATTTGAACTATATCTTACTATGTTACAGGACCAAGTGATCCGCCCGAATATTCATGGTTGTACGGAGTTCCAGCGGTTGTGTTCACGGGAGGCTTCCTGGCCGCAGCAAGCACTGGGATGGCGGGTCTAGTCCAAGCGGGCTACTTGACTAGCAGTCTGCTCTGCATCGGTGAGTGGCATGGTTGCAGTTATCTTTCTCAACGAGATGTGACATTTCAAAGGCTCTCTGTCTGGGCTGGCTTCGCAAGCCACCGCGCGCCAGGGAAATGCTCTTGGTATCCTCGGCGTAGGCTCTGGAATTCTCGCATCATTGTTAGCTGTTGGTTTCCCTCCAGAGCTCCTTGCGCAGTTTGCTGGAGTTGCCACCGTCGGTGCTACAATCGGTGCAATCATCGGTCGGCGCATCACAGCCACTGAGCTTCCGCAAATGGTTGCAGCTTTGCACTCTGTTGTTGGTCTTGCAGCTGTGTTCACCTCCATCGCCAGTGTGCTTGCCGACCCGTCGCATCTTTCCGTACTCCACCAAGTGACAGCCTACCTCGGAGTCGTGATTGGTGGTGTCACCTTCACTGGTTCCGTCGTAGCTTTCTTAAAACTGGCTGGGAAAATGAGCTCCAGACCATTAATGATGCCAGGAAGACACCTTATTAATTCCGGGCTTCTCGGTGCCAATGTATTGACAATGGCCGCTTTTGTCACCGCTGCGCCAACCGTACCTCTCGCTGCCGCGGGTTACCTCGGTGCAAGCACTGTTCTCAGTTTTATTAAGGGATTCACGACAACAGCGGCTATCGGAGGGGCCGATATGCGTGAGTGTTGATCACAGTGGTGTGATTGATTTAACTCGATGGACATTCCGTAGCTGTCGTCATTACCGTCCTGAACGCTTATTCGGGCTTCGCACTTGTTGCTGAAGGTTTTATGTTGGACAACCCACTCCTTACGACCGTCGGTTCATTGATCGGTGTCAGCGGCTCTATTCTTTCATATATCATGGTTCGCAAATTAAACCGCCTTCACAATATTCTTGTTGTACTCACCACCTCGTAGTGTGTGGCCATGAACAGGTCCTTGACCAACGTCTTGTTTGGTGGTATTGGTACTATTGCGCCGTCGGAGACTACCAAAATTGAAGGCACGGTCACTAAAACCAGCGTGGACGACACCGTAGAAGCCCTTGCCAATGCCGACAGCGTCATATTAGCAAGTCGTTCTACCTATTTGTCATGTCATTCTCACACGTTCTCTTCAGGTTGTTGGATATGGCATGGCTGTGGCCAAGGCTCAATATGCTATTTCGGAGATTTGCTCGATGCTCCGTGCAAAAGGTATCAATGTACGTTTTGCTATTCATCCGGTGGCGGGCCGCATGCCCGGGCAATGCAACGTACTTCTGGCAGAAGCATCGGTACCATATGATAGTAAGATATTTCCCTGCTTCGAGTCCGACGAAACTTGACTGATGATATTTTATCCTTCTTTGATCGCCAATCCACAACCAGTCGTCTTGGAAATGGACGAAATTAACGACGACTTTGGCGAAACGGATGTCACACTCGTTATAGGGGCAAATGATACCGTGAATCCCATTTCCCTGGAACCTGGTTCACCGATAGCGGGCATGCCTGTGCTTCATGCATGGAAGAGCAAGCAAGTTGTTGTGATGAAGAGGGGCATGTCAAGTGGCTACGGTATACCTTTTTTTTCCTACCCTGGTGCGGCATCCTGACACAATCGTTCCATTCTAGCTGACGTCCCAAACCCCATGTTCTACATGCCGAACACGAAAATGTTGTTCGGTGATGCAAAGGATACCTGCGATGGTGCGTTTCTGCTCTCCCCTCGTTGAATCTTCTGTCCCATTGATGACGATCCCAGCTATCAAGAGAGGCCTCGAATCGCGTAACTAAGGCCATTCTCACGTTCATCACCCTGGAACAGCTTGCTGTACATATGTTCACTCGTTTGTACCGTTACTACGTTCTTTGCTACCAATCTCGATGTGCCTTCAACTTTCACTTTAGATGTTTTACAACTTCAATTACCAACATTGCGTGTAGAAACTGCTTGCGGAATATCGTAGTGTTATATCACATTATATCATAACCGACTAGAGCAGGCACTACTATCAGGGGCAGCTCGAACACGAGGAACACGGAATACGAGGATGGCTAAATCATATACCAGAGCTCACTCGGAGGATGTCGGAAGCTCTAAGTCCAAATGCTTGAGTCCAAATCTAGCAAGGTTAATGAACGTCCAGAAGGCGTACACAGAGAGGTGTGCCATAAGCGTTCAGATGACTGTTCCTTCTCCACCATGTCACGTACGATTACACGCGGAATCCCCGGCTGCCACGCTGAAAAGTTGATGCTTCCAGAAGCCATCAAGTTTTGACAATCGAATAACCGAGACGAGATGAACTTGGGCTGCGGCTGGGCTGGTTATACAACCAGGTGGCAATGAGGACGACAACGGATCCGAGAATGAAGGTGAAAGTGATTTGGAAGTCGAAGAGCGCTACAGACGCGAGGAACGAAATCACGATGCTGAGACTCGTCGCAAAGCCTTTGAGAATGTTGTCGGAATACTTGATGACCATGGCGGTCACTAGACCGCCGAGAACCTGGATTGCGACGGTGGCCCAGGCCCAGGCACCAAAGTTTTGGAAGAGCGACTGGATAAGTCCTGATTGTGAACGCTGGGTGATGATGATAGGCACGAGTGCGGGGAGTAGAGAGAAGGCGGAAAGCTGAACGTTACGTATCCAGAGGTCTGATTGAGAGTTCTTCAACACCATTTCGAAATAGACACCTGCGAGGCCTGAAGTAAAGCAGGCCGCCACGACTGCGAGGAAACCTTTAACAGCGTTCATGGAGGTACCTTGAAAGAGCAGAGAGGCTGTCTTGGTTGCATCGCTCGCGCCGGTCTGAATTTGCACAATGCCCACACCGATGGCAAGAAAGAAGAGCGCTACCCACTGACTAGCGCTCAATTGTTTACGGAGAAGTAGGACAGAAAATGCGGCTGTTGTGAGAATTTTCATCTGGTAGCTGACTTGAAAGGTAGCAGCCTCTAGATTTGTGGCTGCAACATATTGCAAGTTGTTCTGGATGACTTGAGATAGGGGGAGAAGGAATGAAACGCGGCACTGATAGGGAGTGGGGGAGGACACACCATAGAGGATGGCGGGTATGGATAACTTCCAACAATCAGGGCTGAAAACCTCCCTGCCCAACCTACGTATACGCAGCCATATCTTTGAGGGGTTCCAGAAGCGGCCTGCTGTGAGACCAAGCTGGGGCGTGTCGGAGGTATACGGGTCTATTTGGAAGAAGGCAATGGCGAGCGAAATGGAGCCTTTTAAGAGTTCGTTGAGGAGAACTGCGGCAGGGGCGGAATAAGACTGGGAAGGAGGGATAGAAACGCGAGAATAGTGCATTATTATTGTCAAGAGGGAGTTTTGTACGGCGAGGGTGACGAGACTGGGGATAGAGCGTTGGCCGGGGACTGACTGCGGATCGGTAGAGTAAGATGACGACTCACGATATGAATTTTAGAGGGACGCCGCATAGAGAGGGGAGTGGGGGTGCGTCTTGGGCGAGGCCGAGTTCCTCAAAGTCGAGCTGGACGTCGGAGTCCTTTGGAGGGAGAGCCATGATGGGTATACAGACGGTGTCAAAAATGATGAAGGAGGCGGGCAGGCCGAGACGGAATTTGTTGGCGACTCGTCCGCAGTTGACTTTATTTTCACTCACGCGCCGCAGCGTTCTTGCCAAGACCATCAAGTACTAGCCTTGAGTAATACTAACTACTACTACTCTACAAATCAATCAAGGTTATTACAATCAATACCCGTATGACAACCCACGACTCTTCCGATCTCCATCGTACAGCCCATAGATACTGTACGTCGGGCTGTGATAATCTGGGTCTGCGTGTTGCAACGCCATCTGCGCCAACGACGGTATCGGTGGTGGCGATGGCACACGCGGTGGCTTATCTTCCACCCTCTTTTTGAGATTGCTCTTGCCCTGGTCCTGTCCCTCCCGCGCCCGTGCAGCCTCAGACGGCCGTATGTTGACCAGCGACGCCGTCGACTTGGACACCGCATAGTCCACCATCATCAAACTCCCCAGTGCTGCTGTGTCAGCCGGTGGGCTCTCACACCGCGAACTCGCCTTCGGAACTGGCTTTTTTTGACTACGTCCCGTGAGTGTGACCTTTTTTACTTCCCCAATCACACTCATCGAGTCGTCAGGATACAGTGTGGGCTGCGGAGACGGTGGAACCGGTGACGTGAGGCCGAGCGCCGAGGTCAAGTCCCTTTCCCGTCGTGAATCCGCCTGTCCAACCCTGTTTTGCTCGAGGCGGATCCCATCTGGTATACGATCTGCGTCGTGTTTCCCATAGTTTGTCGCGGCCGCCGACGTCCGAGGATATGATCCTGGCGTGTAGTACGTCGATTTAATTCGAGCACGTCCGCCGTTAAACTGTCCCCTGTTAGGAGTGGGAGACGCAGCCGCTGGCGAAGTGGGTTCCATTCCACCATATGCAAAGCTTTGCGACCGCCTGAGCGCTGCGCCGTCCTTGGCATTGCCGGAACCTATCATGCTCGTTCTATTCCGCGACGTCACCATTCTGTCTCTGTATTTTGGTCCCGTAACATTCGCTGGTTCATCGTGCGTAACACCGTCTATTGCGAGGCCAACATCCGCTGCTGCTTGCGAATATCCGCCCGGCGAATTCGGATAAAGGGACATAGACATTGTGGAGAGCCTAGATACGGCGCGAGTAATCGCATTCTGGACTGGTTGCAAAGGGACTGAATTCTTGGCCTTCAAGATAGCGTTCGAGTTGCCATATCCAGTGAACGCATATTGGCCTGGATTCTGTCCTCGGGCACATGTCGTGTCGGTGTTGACTACACCAAGGCTACCCTGTTGGATCGTTTCACTTCCAGTCACAAGTTGATCTTGAGAACTCGACCGAGTCACCGTCACCGCGGGAGCAGGTTTTGGGATTCCAGAATTATACTGAGTCCATGTCCAAATTCCGGTATTGCCTTTCGCGCCGCGTGCTTGGAGGGTAGGGGACGAGCGTTCCTTGCCTCCAAATATCGGGGAACCTTCACTTTCCGCCCTGTCGCGCGGAAAAGTCCCATCATGGAGGATCGGGAGGGATGGAGTGGGGGTCCTCCGCCGGCGTGGCCGCTTCACGAGTTTGACCAGGACAACCACGACAATCAGTACGAGACCACCACCAACGGCAAGTGCGATAATCGCCGCAGTAGACAGATGGGAGGTGGCTAACTGATGACCACGATCATGTGAATCACTACTCGCTGTGGTTCCCACCACAGGCCGAATGGTCGGCGTTGGGCGATTGACTAGGGATGAGCTAGCAGCTTCCTGTTCAATCTCTGTGAGATTCTGTGTCTTCAATGATGGCAGCGGCACAAAAGTTGATTTTGATGCCACGTGTGAACGAGTCGAGGGAGCTTTCGACGTGACGGACGTCTGAGAGGCTGAGACAGGGGGTGTAACGAACGTGGTTATATCTGCTGACGGGGGTGGTAGGCCGGTATCAGGGATCGGTGCGGGAACGTTGGTGATCTCATGGACACTGTAATCAAGGTGGGGTATTGGCTGAGATGCTGGTGATAGTTTGGGATGAGATTGAGGATGTGAGCGCGCTGGATCCTTGGGATCCTTCGAGGAACTAGACATCAGTTGCTCGGTGTCATCCACAAGCTGGATGGGTGCCCGCAGGAATGGCTTGCGCGCGGGAGGCACCCGCGTAGGCCTGCGAGACATTCTTTACGCTCCGTCAAGCGTCCGGCGCGAATTGAAAAGAGCGACTGGGGTAGCGAGCGACAGATGAGTGAGCGGGATGAACCAGCGGCACGTGCTTATGGGCGCGTCGAGGTCACGTGAATTGATTTTGTGGACGCGTGGGGTATGAACCAGGAAGGGCCTTTGCACGAGCTGAAACCTGAATTTTTTGAATCGTTGCGGTGTGCATTTTGTTACGAGGACTGTCGTCGACTGCATGCACAGGCGCGTCTCTCTCGTACCTCGGAATGAAGCCGACTTGATTTTACTTTCAGTGACCCATTTGCGTCTCAGCCAACCCAGCTTTTACAGCATGCGTTGGCACCAGCGCCCAAAAATCAGGGACGCAACAGAGATCTAGCCTCGCCACAGGACGGCGGCAATTCAGAAATCGATTTCTCCTTGGATTCGAGGATAATCCCCGCGCGATCGGTAACGCCTCATTACAACCTGCTAGCCGAAGATTCCCAGAAAGAAAAACGTCAGAAAAGCGGAGAACTGGCTGGAATATCTACAGAGATTAATGCCCCAGTTCCGAGTCAAGGGTCAGCTTCGGACTCTTTTCGTCCTCACGGGGATAGTCCAATCTCGGCAAGGGTAATCGGTGAGCCGCTCTTTCTGTCCTCTCGTCATCCTTGCTTTCAGGTATTTACCTCTTTTTCTCTAGGGACAAGGTCCGTATCCTTTCATTCTTCTCCCACCACCCTCGCACACCGTCCTCTCGATCGACCAACAAAGTCCATGTCCGTCGGGAACAGGCGCTACCGTCGTTCCCCTTCCTTTCCCTCCCAAGATTCCTTTGGTGGCCCTGTCTCACAGGATCCGGCAGAACAATATCTCGCCTCAACAAAACAATTCCATGTGCCACTCTCTGATCTCGGAGAAACCCCAACCCAGGAGGTCATCCATCCCCCCACAGATCCTGAAATAACGCTCCCAGATGCCAGTGAGCACAAGGAATTCCTCGAGGTTGCTATGCGCAAGTATGAGGAACAAAGAGCAAACGGACTCACTTCAAATCGTCGCGTCAATATTCTCGTAGCTGCCACTCCCAGCAATTCCGGTGAATCCTCAGGCACCCCACAGCACGACGACTTCTCGTTCCATAACGGTGGTCCCGGATTCGCTGCTCAGGAGTCAAGGTTCGAGTTTAACGGCTCATCGTCTTTTGATAAGATGCTCGACCGAGACCTCGCTGATGCCCCGGATCCGACTCCAGAGCCTACCCAAGCCAAGCAGATCGAACCACCGCAGGCTGATGGTCTTGTTGATGCTGGAGGTCCTACCAAAGATGATATCCTCGCAACACCACCGCGAAGTAGCAAGCAACGCTCTCCCTCTCCACTCTTTGACTGGATTGCTCCCGCCCCAAGTGCCGCTGTCGCGTCCAGCAATCCAAGGAGTTTGTTGAGAATGGTGCATCCGGACAACCACTATCGGATCGCCAAAATGCGTAACTTGGCGGGAAAAGTGGAACCCCGTTCATGCATTGCCACAGGGGCAGAGACGCAGCCTTCTCGCATGGAAGAAACGCAGCCTTGCCACGTCGGTGGATCGACTGCTCTCTCACCAACTCGACCAACACCGCGCCAAATTATACTTCGCCCAACTAGAAATCAGCTTCGGAGAGGGGACGAGGACGATGAACCTGAAGATGCACTGGACATCATTCCCGACTCTGAACCCCTTCGAGCCGGGTCCGGCCAAACACCCAGCCACAATCGAGCTTTGACGCAAAGTCCGCTTAAGAAGGTTTTCCGTCCTCTCAGTCCGATGTCGGAGCATGGATCGGGAGACCTTGTACCTGATTCCCTGGAGACCGAGGAGAGTGAAGCTGATGTTCCGTTGGCCATCGAAGCAGCTTCCAAAACTATGAAGAGAGCTGTGGCTCAAAACGTGATTACGCGTGATAGTAAAGCGAGAACTACATCTCGTGCTGCCCCTACCAAGGTGATTCACACCACATTCTCGATGACTGTGGGGCTTGACTGATGTCATCATTTTTTCTGTAGGCTCCAATACTTGCTCTTGGGAAGCAACCTCAAAGACCTACTTCGTCCTCGACGACGGGAAAGAATTCCAGGTTAAATCCTTCAAAAACGGAGTGCACAGAAGTCCCAACATCACTCCCGGAGCAAGATCTGCAGGGTCAAGAATGCTCTCCCAGGCAGCATCCTACCGTCACAACAAATTTCAAGAAAAGAAGAGATTCAGGAACTTTGAGGCCTTCCCTTGCGCGTCCCACCTCCACCACGCGTCCTCGCGCGACCAAGCCCGTTGCCGGTAGTAAACGTGCTCGCAAATCTGATACTGAGAGCTCAGAAGACTCGACGTGCCAACCCCCCGAGGACAAGGGAGCTAAAAGGAAGGAAGAAGAAGAAGAAACTGATTCTGCGGACGATCATGATGCTGACTTGGCTCCACCGCCGCCACCTCCGAAACATACGTCACGTAAGAAGAAAAGACGCACAGAAGATATAAATCCAGCTCGCGGGACGTCGAAAGCTTCGACTTCGACTCGAAATAAGCCGTCCGAGACTCCCGTCATTGTGACACGCTCGGCCAAGAGGGTGCGATCTGGGGTATCATCTACCCGTGGGCTCACGGTAGAGCCGGCTACACAAGTTTTCGCGTTATGGAAACAAGATGGCCATTATTACTCTGGTGTCATCTATTCCCGCGGACTGAAAAACAAGTATTTGGTCAGGTTTGATGATGGGACACAAGATGAAGTTGAACTCAAAAATATGCGTCGTCGAGAGCTTCTGGTTGGGGATAGAGTCATCATTATTCAGGACAACATCAAGGCCGTGGTTAGCGATGCCAGCCGTGCAGATTCTTATGGCTCGTTTACATTGGAGGCCGACAACGGAAGGGAGGTGACGACTCGTCCAGTTGGATTCGGGGGGATTCGCATCGCAAATCGGACGATTCAAAACCAGTGGAAGACCCGCGCAGTCGTGGCAGAAAATATCGTTTCTGTTGTCAGACCAAAGACTCCCATTGATACGACCCCATCCAGACAATCGGTTACCAGCACGACATCCAGCCAAGTTCAGCGGGAGTTGGTCAAAGCGGGTTTCGTGGTCACCATCAATCCCAAGAATGAGCAACCCGTTCAGATGAAGGACGAGGCGATGCGCGCCATTAAACAGTATGGAGGGCTAGTAATTGAAGATTGGTCCAGTGTGTTCACCATGGAGGGCAAGCATAGTCAATCCAACAAGCGGTGGATTGCAACGCCGCAAGATTTTCGTTGGAAATCGGAAATAAATCTGGATCGGGTCTTCCTTCTATCCGATGATGCACATCAAAAGCCCAAATTTCTCCTCGCGCTCGCGTTAGGGATTCCCTGTCTCTCGTTCGAGTGGCTGACAAGAGAAGGAAAGTTTTCATCGGTACGTTGTATGCATTGATCAGGATATATGGCGTTGACTTGGATACGTGTCAGGACTGGCAACCATTCCTTCTCCCGGCAGGGTATTCTGATACACTTGGAGCCAGAATCTCCCAGCTTGTCGATCTTGACTGGGGGAACTGCACTGAACATCTTACCGACATTATGGAAAGTGAAGTACCAATCAAGCTATTCTCGCAGAAAACAGTGTTATGTGTTGGCGCAGAGTTAGTCCCACTGCCTCCGCATCGGGCGAAAAAGGTATTTTCTATTTCACTTGATGGACGGAACCTAACACCAGATGCTGCAGAATAATTCCGAAGAAGCCAGCCGATACGTTCCTTGGATCATCTTATGTATGGGGGCAGCCAAGGTCGAGGCAGTCACCGATACAAAACAGGTGTCTCTTGCTCACATGCAGACTTTTGACTACATCATTGTCAAAGAAAGACATATTCTTGGATCTCTCAAGCTGGGCGGCGACGTCGTTGTGGGAGACGTTAACTGGGTAAAGGGGTGTCTGGTCTCGTCGCGCTTATGCGTCCCCAAGTTGGACTAATTCTGTGATGTTATCTAAGTACTACTGTAGCATATAAGTTATGTCGTTGGTCTCGTTTAATGAAATTGAAAGCCAGAAACGGAAGTTTTTTCTTGGTGGAGAAGCTGCAAGTCGCGGGTTTGGTCTTACCCACATGGACGCCCCACAAGAGTACGAAGTCGGTCAGTGTTCATTATGCGCTCATTCGAAACCGTACCGACTCGATTCATCGTATACAGAGTGTGTCACTAGGGCTCGCGTCCACGACAAGAAGGGAAAGAAAATCACTTGGGTACGAATCATCTTCATTGAGCACGTCGCTCGCACTGAATTAATCTTTGCAGAGATACTACGTCAAGGTTGGTCCAGCGTTGTCGTCTCACTCGTCACACATTTACCTCCGCCACTTCGCAGTGGAAAGGATATGACTGGGACGAAAGCACGTACGTGACTTCCGACAGCCAATCGAGGCCCTGACTGATTCGTTCGAATACAGTTGGGAACCTACAGATTCGTTTCAAGGAGGTTCTGAACACATTCTAGAGTCTTTCTGGGAACGTGTAGACACCGGTGGTAGAGATATCTCCGATGCCACCGCCTTCAAGAAGGGAGAGGAATTGCTCGTCTCTGGCCCACCAGGTATCTTCATACTCCAATGATATCCATTGTATTCTGTAGCTGATATGAATTGCTAGGTAGAAAGCCTCAGAAAAGAAAGGCGCTTCCGGCGGAAGCTCGAGTACCGCCATCTTCCAAGAGTGTTCCAAGTTCAAATGGTGGGACCATCTCAGCGCCACTGTTGTCCCCCCGAAAACGCCGGCGGGTGCAGCTCGTCGCTGATGATGAGTCGGGACCCTCGAAGTCAAAGCGCAGGACATCTGGAGGGGTTTCAAAAAACGGCGGAGTATCTACCAGGTCACTCAAACGCAGACGAGCTTCTTCTCCAGGACCACGGAAGTCAGCTCCCAAACGTCCGCCATCTGCAGGCGACTCGCAACTTGACGCAGATGGTGAGACAGATCCAGATGCAGTTGAAGTGGAAGACGAACTCATGCAAGTGAGCCCAGAGGATGGGGAAGGTGATACCGCTCGGTCACGGTACCCGGCTACGGCAAGCGGAATTCTGAATAGATCCAAAGCAATCACATTCGACGATCTCGAACACTTTTATAGCGGGAATCCAATTGACATCGATCAAAATACAGATGAACAAGTCGTCCAAAAACCAGAGGCTCAACCACGACCGCAATCCCCACGACCAGCTGCCTCTCCGCCTCCGGATGATGTTGCTCCTGAATCACAAGCTCCTGCTTCGCCAGTCGCCGGCGCCTATGATCCTCTTTTCGACTCACCACCATCACATTCTTTTGATAAACCACCGGAAATTCCCATCCTCCCCCACCACCGTGCCAGGGCCGCAAAGCCACTTGTCAAACTCATTGACACAACGACACTTGAGAACGCGAGCAAACAATCCCGCATAACTGCTAAAGCCCGTCTAATGTCCCTTCACACAACTGAGACACCTTCCCCCGGTGGCCCAAGCAGCAATGTCGCCAAGCGCGGCGGGAAACCTGGTCCCGGCCAGTCCTCTTCTGGCCTGATCACCAAGAACCGTAGCTCCCTGCTCACCGTTTCTAAAGGCGCTCTGAAGAGCGTCAAAGGAAAGTTCGTGAGCACCATAGAACTCGATCAGCATGATGAGATTGAAGAAGATCCGATCGTTCGTGGCACGAGTTTAGGAGACAAACTCCTTGTTGCATCGTGGAGTGATGAAGATGTTATAGCTGACCAGGACCATCAGATGACGTCGGATCCCCAACCGGCTCGCCCCCCCTCTGGGGATGAGTTGGCAGGGCTTAAAGCAGATCTTCCCGATTACGAAGATGATTCTGCAACACAACCATTGAAAATCGACATGCCAGCATCGGATATAACGTTGGCGCCAGCGAACGAGGAACCGCCGAACCAACCTTCGGTCAAGGTTGCGGAGGAGCTCAAGGAAAGCGACCATGTCGCAGACACCTCACCCCCTGTGTCTGAGGCAAGGCAGCAAGCTTCAACTTCCAACAATCCTGTCGCTCCTCCAGTGGACGAGGCTGTGAAAAAAAGGTAAAGTATATCACATTCAGATAGTCGGTCCCGTACTAAAGTATGATTTAGCATCGAGCTTGCCAAGGAGCACCTCTTTCCCTCCACCCAAACGTCTTTCGACTCCTTCAGCACCACCCAGTCTTCCTTCCGTTCAACCATCTTCGGTCCATTGTTCGTTCAAGTTACCCCATCATCCGTGTTTCGCTAAGTTATTCTACAGATACCAAGGCTCCGCGGCAAATTGTGTGCCAGTCACTAAAAACGAGTTAGGGCTTCATTCAAATTGCTTGAAATCTGACTCATTAGCATTGTAGGTTCTCGACAACATTCAAAGTGATTCTTGGTGATGGCGTCGAACTCCCGTTGGTTCTCAAAGATTGTAGCAAAATCAAAGCACGGATAAGTGATATCCTGATTGGTAACTCTTCCGGCGCCAAAGTAGCACTCTTCTACTCCGCCGAGGATGCACTTGCTATGGTCAATACCTTCAAGAGCGACGGTACGGCCCGCGTTGTTCTCGACCCCTCTGCAGAGGTGACGCAGCAAGAACGCTTCTCAACCTTCCTGCAGCGTTTCCAGTCGTCGCACACGGTAAGACAGACTCTCCGTCCGCCCTTTGACGCCTCCTAAGCAACATTGTTCAGCTTATCGCTCCAGTTGGGACAGAAGTCTGTGTGCTCTACTCATCTGAAAGCGCCGGTATTGCGGAGAGACTGGGGGCTCCCGCCCATTTGAGGGGACTATCGAACACGCTTCTCATTTCACATACATCTATCGAGAATCAGCTTGCGTATGTGGGTGCGATCATGAGAGCGACAGCTCTTTAACTCGGCTTATTCTTACCTTCTTACTACATACCGATAAATTGTTCGTTAATTTGGAGTAACGTGACCACCGTTATAGTCCTGATAAACATCCGTAAACAATTGACATATCCTCAGCTCTCCAATGAAACATATGCAGGCTCGCACAGCACAAAAGCGGTCTGCCACTCTCGGAGAGTCTTCTACCCAACAGCCCCCAAAAACAAAGAAACTGCGCTTTGTGGACCCTAGCGATGACCCTCTCAACTTTGCTGAAGAGGTCGACAACGCACTCGAGAACCCGTCCGCAAAGCGTAAAGGGCGCGTACGAAACGAAGGGTACGAGAGTGACTCGAGTGACGACGGGGAGGGCGTTGTCTACAGTCGCAAACAGGACGACACTGGAGATGCAGGTGGGGACGAGGACGACATGTTCTCCATCGGAGAAAAAGCAGCCAAGAAAGATGACCGAGGTGGCACGCGTTCTCAAAGCAAGGTCGAATTCCTGCGACTGGGAGACATCGAAGGCCAGGAGTTTAATGAATCTGGGCACAGCGAGGACGAGGACGAGGGCGAGCCGGAAGATGAGGACGATGCTAATCGGAAGAAGCAAGCCGGGATGGGGTACGAAATATCGTCGTTCAACATGCGGGAGGAGATGGAGGAGGGAAAGTTTGCTGCAGATGGGACGTATGTGAAGGCGTTTGATCCGCATGCCGTGCACGATCGTTGGATGGATGGCGTCGACGAAAGAGAAATCAAGATGGCTCGGCGCAGGAAACGTCACCAGGATAGGATACAGAGGGAGAAGATGAAGGCAGAGGAGAGAGAAATTGAACAAAGCGGTGGCAAGAGCGCGCTGGAAATCCAACTTGTCGGTATGCTCAAGCGCGGAGAAACAGTGCTCGAGGCATTGCAACGCCTGGGTATGAGGTCGAAGAAGGATTCTGCGTACGTTCTGCACGAAAGCTACAATAATCGTGTACTGACTGCGGTTGCCAGTAAGTGCGCAAACGGGAGATCAAAGGATGCTTCGAGCATGGCAGTGGACAAACAACCGCCAAAGGGTATGACTGACATTGACTTGATCACTCATCTCGCATCCAATATCATGTCACTTGGGGACACCGACATCTACTCGAGATCTTATGAAGAACTTGTCCGCGATGTGCGATCTAGCGGGCAGGTCAAAGATGGCTGGGTTCCCCCCTCCGCCGATGTAAAGTACGAGTACAGGTGGAATGTACCTGGACAACAGTCAGGAGAGTCCTATGGTCCCTTTGGGGAAGAAGATATGAACACTTGGTTCAAGGCTGCTTACTTTGGAATATCTGGGGAGAAAGTCGAAGTGCGGACAGTTGGCGGTGAATGGGGCGCATGGGATGATGTCGTGACATGATTTCGATGATTCTAGTCTTTATTTTGTCCGTACTAGCATCTGTATAATGTCGCATCCATCTGCTCAGTTTCAAATGGTGCTTGTATAGAGTTGTGCTGGTTGCATTAATCCTGATATCCTGCTGTCGCTACTACGTAGAAGTGCAAGTCAAGGAATAGAAGCTAAGGGTGAGAATAAATAACTAAAAATGATACAACATCAAAGCATACAAAGTGTGGGAGGTGCAGCAGGCAAACAAATAGCAATAGATCATGCAAACTTGGACCATTCGGACATCTAGGCATTCTTGTTCGGAGTTGTAGGCTTTTTACGCCTGAGTGAAGAGAAGATGCGTAAGGAGCCTTTTCTCTTCGGTGATTGCTTCAACTCCAGAGGAAGGTGACGGGTACTCTGTCGACGCTCGGATAGATTTGTTTGCATCCGACGCATCGCAACACCATCTTCCTCCGTCGCAAAGTCGAAACCGCGATGTACGGAGCGCACACCGGTAGACATGTCTGTGCGGCTCACGGGCATCCTGTGAGAATCCAATGAAAGCGTATCCACGCTGCAGTTCATAGCTGATGTCCCAGCTACTGCGGTACCCGAAGGCAGTGATGAAAGTGACAGGGGTCGAGATGTCCGTGATGGTGGTCTCCGTGTCGAGAGTGAAGGCCGTGGTGCTGCACCGCCACCATCATAACGCAACGTGGTGGCCATGTCGAGATCTGGTTGCGTTTTTCTGATGTAACGAAGAAGCTCCAAATCACCAGGAGCATAGCCAGTTTGCCATGCGCGGTATAGATACCTCGGAAGAAGCGCAATCACGACGCAAAGTGGCTGACAGAGCCAGAAGTAGGCAGATGGAAATAGAAAATGATTGTTGCCGTAGACATCGGTTATAAACCAGCCTGGGCTGATTGCATTATATACGAGCTGCAACAAAGCGATGAGCCGTTGGGGTGCAGCGAGTGGAGCAAAAGCAGTACCGTATAAACCGACAGCAAGACGATTCCGAGAAAGATTGCGAAGAAGACCCACCCAGTCCACGCGCTAGTATTGAGACCGTTGAACAAGCTGACGGTTATCACGGCGGCAAAGACCATTGTCTAAGGGATGTTAGACGACGACGACGACGACGACGGTGTCATCGAGAGTGGCTTACTGTAGTGTACTCGTACAGCTGGATACCATAGCCGTCGGTGCGCGTGGTGGTGGTAAAGTATGTATAAGTGACAATGAAATACAACGAGACGGACTATAAAGAGTGGTCAGTGCCCAGCAGTCTGCAAACCAACATAACATGCCTGTACGACGCCATCAATCATGTAGATGAAAAACAATTTCAGAGTGAACCACGTTCGTTCGCGACCATATCGATACAGTTCAGGGAAGGCCATGAGAACATCAGCATCTGAAGGCGAATGAGATGAATAGTCCACAAGTTCTGGCCAAAGCCACATTGACATACCAACTATGCGGTCAAAAAGACCAATACCGAGCACTGGGGCAATAGTCCAAAATGAATTCCAGAAAAGGAGGTAGGTGTATTCAAAGGCGCTATGGAGAGTGAGTCTTTAGATTATATATATATATATAAAAAGAGGTGATGACTAGATAGACGTACTATGCCGAGCTCCAACCACAATAGATTTGGAACCACCAAAGTGTTCCTACTGCTACAATATTCTTGTAAAAGAAGTTGATAATCCTGCAACGAGCCAGATTCACCGATCGTTCGGATCGATCAAGTAAAAATAACTTACATGTTTCCATTGCGCGCATAAGACCAGTGACCATGGACCAGAAGCAGTCGTTTGAGGAACCGAAACTGTTCGAGAAGACAGACATGATGAGGTGACATGCTTTGATAGGAACAACATACTTGGGCGATAGCATAATCGGAGGAATTGACAGCCTGTAAACCTTCCTCACCAGCAATGCCGACTCCAACATCAGCAGCTTGGATCATGCTGACATCGTTGGCACCATCGCCGATAGCGAGAGTCATTACGCGAAGCCCATCTTTGACGAGTTTGACGACAAGAGCTTTCTGAAGGGGAGAGACACGACAGCAGATAACACCCTCACACCGAGTCCCGAGATGCAACAACAATCGTTTGCTCTGATCGTCGGTGAGAACCTAGACTAGGCGTAAGCGCTTAGAAGCCATCCGTGCATGGAACACTCACATGGCCTAAAGCCGCCCCATCAATAACGAGTACGTATCCCCCGGGTCGTGTACCATTGCCTTCGCCCACAATGGAGGGGGCACTCGTACTCAGACGGCGTAACTGATACGGACCAGAATCTGAAGTTGCAACATCAGCAACGCCCTCTTTTTCCACTACGTCGCTGTCCTCCGGGAAAAACTCCTCGACAGCTGTGGCCATCTGCCGGTAGACTGAAGGTCCGACGCCCCCACCGCGAATGATGATGATATTTGCGTCGACTGCGATAAGATTTGTACTGTAGCCAATGGCTACGTGATAAAGAGAAAGGTCAGCGGACGTGGGATAAACAGGAAGAATGAATAATACCGATGGCAGTCTCCAGCTTGTCGCCGGTAGCAACCCAAATCTTTATGCCTGCAAGCTTGAGGTCGGCAATCGTTTCTGGAACGCCATCTTGCAGACGGTCTTCGATGGCGGTAGCTCCAAGCAGACGAAGATCTCTTTCGATCTCGTCGCTCACTTCATCCACCTTCTTTGACCGGTCCTCGAGGGCAGTGGAAGCCTCATGATATCGTTCGCTCCAACTTTCATATTCGTCCTCTAAATGCAAAAGAGATGAATATACGAGAGGGATGAAGAAGATGTACGTACCTGGTATTACCTTGTACGCCAAAGTGAGTGTCCTCAAACCTGCGTTCGCAAAATCATCGAGATGCCTCTCAGTCATTCGCTTGAGCTCGTCGCCACCCGACTTGAGCCGCTCAAAAATCACGCTGTCGGCCCCCTTCATCAACAGGAACAGCCGAGAATCGTGCTCGTCGAGCTTGCGTACAATGATGCTCATGCGTTTGCGAGCACTTGTGAATTCGAGGATGTCGAGCAGCTCGTAACGCTCTATTTCCTTTGAAAACGGCGTCTGGAGCATGAGTATCTCCCTATCCCGACCGCGGAAGACGAACCCGACGTCCGCAGCTGCCTGAACAAGAGCTGCTTCATCGGGTGACTGAGCCTTGTATTCAATAACGCCAGTCTCTGGATCGACAGCAGTAAGGACAGTATGACACAATGCCAAGACGGAGAAGAAGCCATTTAACGCGCGGGCTTGTGCCTCGTTCTCAGATCCAGGTTCGGCATTGACGGCCCGAGCCAAGTCCTGCTTCAGCTGTTGATCACTGAAATGCCTGAGCACGCCGCTAGACAGCTTGATGGCTACCGGGGGACTGATATTGTCTGGGTTGACAGGTGGGTTCGTAGCCGAGGCAGAGCCGAACGAAGAGTCACGGCTGTTTTGTTCGCCATTGGGGTCGTTGAGTTTCTTGACGTCAAGGTCCTCGTCCTCTTCGGGGTCACCATGATATACAGCACCGCCGATGGAGCATTCTCTAAACAACATCGAATTCTGCGGTCGCGTGAGGCGCTATTACCATGAATGGCAAAGGAAGCGAACGTGCCTGTGTCAATGTCCCTGTCTTGTCGGAAAATATGTACTCGATCTGACCGAGATCGTCGGACAGATTGTAACTCCTAGCAAGGGTTGGTTGGTTTGTCTTTTTGTAGAGCATGTCATAATCAAAATAAATGAAGAGCGCCTGACAAGTTTTCACGACCTCTATAGATATGTACAGTGATATCGGTACGACGTTCTGGAACCTAAAGGAGAAGGAGTGAACATGCGTCATGCGGGATGAAGCGGAGCACGGACGTGATGAGAGCAAATGCCCAAGTGATGAGCCCGTTGATGCTTGGATTGTCGTAAGAGGTGTCGTCATCGTAGAGCCATGGTGCGCCCTCTGGGTAAAGTTGCTTCTCGATCTGTGAGTCGGCGATACCGCAAACGATTGCCATGAGAGCAAGCAAGGCGAGGTTAACGAGACTGGGAAGAGTAAGGAATGTTGTTAAAAGAACGCAAGGGAGGAACATACACTTGAGGATTAATCTGACGCTCTACTCTACTGCGCTTGCTGGGAGTACCACCCGAGTTGAGGACGATTTTTGTGTCCACGCCAGTGAAAAGAACGAGGCCGATTGCCCAATCCGTGTTGCGGAGGACGGTGCCGCGCAAGAGGACCATCTGGAGATCGACGGGGGATTTTTGACCGTTTCGGGAGGTGGTAGCGTCGAACTTGTACATGTTTGGATCGGGACGGTCGCAATCGACAGTGAACGAGGTGGTTGCACAGAGTGTGGGGGAGCGAAGGTCGGCGAGAGCAGGGGAGGCGTTGCGGGACTTGAGGTTTGTCTCTCCGTCGAGGTTCTTGGTTTCGACAAAGGCGACGTTGTCGTCCTCGGAGGTGGCGCATATGAGGATGTCTGCGGGGACGGGTTCGTTGTTGAGGATCTTGACAAAGTCGCCGACATGGACGTCCTCCCAGAGGGACTTGGACCAGTACAGGGAGGGGTCGGCGTCGGGCTCGATAGGGGAGTCGGAGGGAGAGCGGGAGCGAGAAGGGATGATGCCCCTGACAAAGGTGCGCGTTTTGGCGCCGGAGAAGTTTGGGTTGGACCAGGCCGGCCCAGAGAGGACACGGACGGAGGAATGGTTGACGCGGCGGTCGGACTGGTGGCGTTTAATGTCCTCGTATGCATCCTTGATGGCGGTGATGGCGAGGACGATGATGAGGGGCAAGATGACGAGGCCGGGGGAGATGGTTGAGAATTCGGGAAAGAACTGGAGGATGGCGATGAATAGGAAGAAGCTAGGGGTGTGTGTGAGGCTAGACGGAGGGAATAGGGAGGGTGGACGTACATGTTGGCGATGCGGCGGAACTGTTCGAGGAGGTTTCGGGGGAGAAAGGTGAGGATGGTGTACTTTGAGGAGATGACCTGGTTAGTGGCAAAGACGTTGGCGCGGAGGGGTTTATGGTTGCGGTCGAAGAAGGCGTCGGGGAGGGGGAGGTTGACGAAGACGGTGCGGGGTGGACGAGGGCCACGTCGATGGGCAAAGAGGGACTCGAGCATGTGGAAGCGAAAGAGGCGGACAAGAGGCTTATTTATGAATCAGACCGGTCGGACGGATGACAGCATCAAATTATAGTAATGAACGCGCGCGCGGGGGGGTATCTTCTCTCTCGCTGACTCTACTGATTCGTCGCAGGCCTCTGCTGCTGCACCCCCTCCTTCAACGCAAGCAACTGCTTCGACCGGAACGCCTCGTAATGGATCTGCGCGGTCGTCTCAATCAGATCCTGGAGGTGCGTTCGCGTCAAAAAGTTGCGCAGGTGCACAAACTCGCAGTGATTCTCGTCCTCCACATTCACCACCCCCCACCGATTCTTTCGTCCGCGCACCGACTTCCCTCCAATAATGACACTCCGCTCAGAGCCAACCACCGCAAACGGAATAATGTTCTGCAGGCCAACACCTCAGTTCACCACCCAGCAGCCACCTTCAACGACCTACCCGGATAGACTCATTCAGCTGAACCTCCTCTTCGTCATTGTCGTCTGTGTCAAACGGATACAGCCGAATGTTGTTGTACACCAGCTCAGCACGAATCTGAACCCACAATCAGCTTCACCTCTCAGGCAACTACCCTCATTCCATACCTTTTGCTTAAACGCCTCCCTTTCCTCCAGCGTCAAGCTATCCGCCTTGGCAATGACCGGAACGACATTGACCACTTCGCTCAGCTTTTTCATCACGATAACATCAATCGCACGAAGCGAATGCCCAGTCGGACTGATAAAGTAGAGGCAGCAATGAATGCGCGTGTCCTGGATGTACCGGTCTCGCATCGCCGTCAACTCCTTGCGCAGATATGCGCTGTGTTGGTCCTTGATGTATTTCACAATCGGGTCCCAGCTGTCCCACATCTTGAGAACACGTCCTTCCATAATGCACTCCACGCACCAGTTTTCATTGTTCACCTGGTCACCGTACCCGGGGGTATCAACAATGTTCAAACGAAGCTTGACACCATTCTCAACAATGACTATTCCCCTCCGTGCGTCAATGCAACAGCACATTTCTGGTGACAAAAAAGAAAAAAAAAAACACACCATGTGAAACTGTCTGTATCTCAGTCGTCTGTCTGACAGGGTCGTCAGATTCCAAGCGACCCTTGGAGTCGATCAAGTGCGACGCGAAAATAGTGTTGATGAGCGTCGACTTTCCGAGTCCGGTTTGTCCTACATTCAAAGACATCATGGATGGTCCAACTTATTACAAGGACACCACGACGCACCGACAACGATGACATTGAACTGGAAACCACGCTTCAAGAGCTTGTGTTCGATTTGTTGAGTGATGGAGTCGAAACCAACGTAGGACGTAGCGCGGATTTCATCGACTGCAACAGCGGCCATCTTCGACAAGGTCGTCTTTTCAAAGGAGAGGAAAAGTGGGGGGCAAAAGAGAGCAGCCGAGTCGAACAAGTCAAATTGTGGCGTCAAATTTGTTTGCTCGTTTCGGGGTCCAACACCAAAACTCGACCCGCCCTCCTGACACTCCCACGTAAATACATTCTCTCTGCTATCTAGTCCTCCTCGTCTTGTTCAAAGTACGGTGCCCAACCTATATCGCAAGACGCACCAAAAGTATAAGCATAACGATGACACCAGTTCACTTGGCAAAGAAGCGCAACGGCAGGGCCGAGTATGTCAAATACGGTAGACAGAACGCCGCAGCGAGCACCACAACTGCAATCGTGACCACCGTGGCTGCTCTGTGGTCGTCGCCTCTCTTCCGCGGTGTGGGCCTGGGCCGCGTATAGGGAGAAACAATCAACTGCACATACCCGATCGATTTCAAACCATGAATGCTGAACATGGAATCGTCAGTCGCATCTAGCGGACTCGTGACACCACTCACTAATACCCATCGATATTGCGTTCAAGCTCATCCTCCAAGCCTTTGGGCACACCTGTCAGGGTAAATGTCACTTTCGTCGAATCCGAAGATTGTTCGAATGTCGTAGTGAGCGTAGCCTCGTGTTCTACAACACCTAAGCCGAGCGTTCATAAAATACAAGTTCAAAACGTTCATACCAGACGGCCATGTTGGGCTTGTCAACGCCCATGTCTGGACAATTTCCTTCCCTGGCGTCAGCAAGAGATATCTACCCCTTACGCCTCCGCCAAAGAGCGAGTATCGCGTATCGACCTTGGCAACTGACTAAAAGTTTCAAGCGGTCGCTTCAGACATACTCTAACGTGCTCGTTGTCAATCAACACACCTCTGCAGGTGCACGTGTCCATGAAGGAATACGCTGCGCGTCAGTGAGCAATCCGAATAGATCATCAGCCGCAGCCATGAACGTTGCTTCCTTGACAATCTTGGACGTGTTGAGAAACGCTTTTGTTATCGCGGTGGGCGCTGCCAACGGTGTAGCAGCACCAGAGGCCGTGATAGATGCAGACGTTGGAGCGGGTGTCCCTGTCCGACTGGGCTCCCCACTGACTGTCAAGTCTTTACCATGCTTCTCGATGATCGCGACGGGAAATTCGGCAAACTTGGCCTCGAGAGCCGCAGGAAGGCGCTCCTCGGCAAGAGCGTAAAGCGCTGTGATGGCTGGGTTGGTGCTCCCGCTATCTGACCATTGGTACTACCACATTATGAAAGAGTAAGTCGACATGGAGAAAAGGAGGAGGTCAAGAATGAAGGTGACTTGCGGTGTAATCGGACAGGCGGTCCAGTGTGATCTCATGAGATACTTCGGGGATGGTGACCTTGCTTGTGACCTCGGACCCATCGCTCGCAGTTCCAGACCATTCAACAGAGATTTTGCAATCGTAAATAGTGATCAGCCTGTGTGAGACTGGTCAAGGAGCGTTGACACACGAGCAGGGTACACACTTTGATTTACGTTGGCCGAGCTCTACATCACCGTCTAGCCAGGAAGTCGAGGTAACCTTGATGTTCTCCCCACCATCGGCTTGGATGGAGATTTTTGTGAGTTCTTCCTGGAACCATGTCTTGGCCCATGTTGTCACATTCTTGTTCTTCCAGTGCCAGTTAGCGGTGGTGCTTGGCATGGACATTTTGCGTAAAGACCAAGTTGTTGTGCTGGGTCAAACTTAAGCGTTGTCGTATCTGAATCTGGTTGTCCAGAACATTCCACCAAGATTCCCAGTGATGAGCTTGAATGAGGAGCCTTAATAACTTGACTTGCCCAAGAATAAGGCCACACCCCACATGGAGAGCGGATCATGGCATCGCCTGCCACCGACAGCAGCTTTATATGAGACCGGTGAACCCCTCCTTTCTCTCAACAGCTCACCATGACCAACCTTCCCAACGATGGCCCGTCTGATACAGAATTCACCTGCCCATTGGTGACTGCAAATGCCACTGCGGTCGCCTCCGCTGCCAGTCCTGCCAATACTCGGCCCTCGAGCTCGTGGTACGAATACATGCAGCAGTTCGCGTCTCCGACGACGCACAGGACCACCCGGCTCAGAGGCTTAGGCACCAACAACAAAGGCAAAGCCGTCCATCAGAGTCGTGATTGGACCCGCGATGCATCCGAGTCGGAACGCGAAGGCAAGCTGGGATCCTTACTTTCCATCACCGATATTCATGTCGGCTTTATCTTCTATACAGAGCTGGCATACCGATTGCTAGCCTCCCTGCCGCGCTCCCGGCTGGCCACGGTCCAACGGCGAATCGTGCCACTTCTCCAATTCGATCTCGTAGGCGTGAGTTTCATGCCTCCTCATTCATTCCAAGCCACATTTTCCCTTGTAGTCTCTACCACCAGAATTGTCTTTGCAAATATTCACGTTGCTCCCTGCAACCGCACTCCTCAGCTGTGCGCTGGTTTGCAAGCGATGGAATGTGCTTGCCAACGATCAAACCCTATGGCGCAATCTCTGTCACGTCCGTGGTTGGAAGTGGCGGTCCCGACTGATCAGCCCTGCGCCTCGGCAAAGTGAAGCCGCCATCGGTCAGTCCACTTCCGGCACAACGCGCGACGACAGGGACGAAGACGAAGGTATGGGCGACGAAGAAGTGGGTGAAGACGAGGGCAGTGTGGTGGATACTGAGGAGACGATCAATATCCCGAATGGAGATGTGAGCCCTGACAATGAGTTCATATCTATGAACTTGAGTCTCCAGGATCACGACTTCCAGAACCTGATCGGACAATTTGTTTCCACCTCGTCTCCAACGGCCCTGATGCCGATAAGCAGAAGCAATTCAACTGCCACCACAATGACCCGAACTTTCTCGCAGCGCTATGTCTCACCCAGCAGTTCTCGGACTGGTATAACCCTCACGGTCGACTACAAACTTCTCCATCAAACACAAACGCTTCTCCGCAATCGCGTCCGCCATGGGGCATACCGACTGCGAACCCTTCCGGGAGCCGAGGGAAGCGGCCACACTGCTGCTGTCTATTGTCTTGCATTATGGTATTATAATTCAGCCTACGGGCCGATTCAAGTGCTTTTCACGGGCTCCAAAGATCGTACTGTCCGCGAATGGGATCTCAACACGAACAAGGTTCGACGCAGGGTCGTGGGTATGCACGCTTCCAGCGTGTTAAGCCTGTGCGTCACAGCCACGACAGCACGAGTGCCCGAGGACGGTACCTGTGGATCAGTAGACCATGCAAGAGAGGGCCACAAGAACCCTGAAACGGGCATACTTGTGAGCGGTGGAAGCGACTGTCGCGTTGTTGTCTGGGATCTGGCAAAATTCAAATTGATCAAAGTATTAAAAGATCACCAAGACAGTGTTTTGTGCGTTCGGATCGATAGTGGACGGTTGGTATCGTGTTCCAAAGGTATGTATATGATGTAACCGCTTGTCGCATGGGAGTGTACCTGGACTAAATGTCACTGCGACAGATCGAACTATTCGGAGTTATACGTTTCCCTGCCTCAAACCAGAGTTGGTTCTCCGAGGACACCGGGCAGCCGTCAACGCAGTATCGATTGCCGGTGATGTGATTGTCTCTGGGTCTGGAGATCGGTCGGTTCGAGTTTGGGATGCACGAACAGGGACATTAATCAGTAATATCGAGGATCATCATGCAAGAGCGTGCGTCCTATTATCTCTCGAAAAATCGCTTCTAATCTCTATTTTATTCTCACCTTCTAGAATCTCTTCTGTAGAGCTGAGCCCGCCGTTCATCCTATCGGGCTCTTCGGATAAGCATGTTCGGATGTTCGACATGAGGACTAAACGGGGATGGGCAACTTGTCCAGAGTTTGATAATCCAACTGCAGGTCAGCCATTAAATCCTATAGTGATGGCAGAGGAAGGTGTAGACAGCGGAATGCTCGCATCCGGGAGTCCATTCTTCTTGCATTCGTCGTTGTCGCAATCAGTTCAACAAGTACGGCAAGACTTGCGTACATCGGAGGGTGAGATCAAGATCTGCAGCGCTTGTGGCAACCGCATCACACCCGCGGGGGCTATTCGTGGACCGGAGAGGCATTCGCATCCAGTGCGCAGCGTGGCGTTAGGGGACGAGTTCGCAGTGAGTGGCAGCTATGACTGCACGGTCAAGGTATGGACCAGAAAAAAGCTCGTGTTGGAATGACTGAATTGAGCAGCGCAGGTGTGGGACAGGACAACAGGAGCACTAGTAGCTGATCTGACTAATGGACACACGGGACGGATCTTTTGTGTGGCCCAGGATAGTACAAAGGTGAGGAAGAAGAGATATGATTATGGACCCTGTGACTGATGGGCCGCTTTATAGATCGTCTCGTGCGGAGAGGATCAGGTGAGGTGTGGTTAACTGAACACATGCCTGCCATGCTGACGGATGCGATAGAGGATCTGTATATGGGACTTTTCTCATGGGATCGATACGTCGTTCATCAAGCTGTAACAGAGCGTAGCTTAATGTCCAGGAATGTCCCAACTTCAGGGTGTCTGTGAGAAGCGGGTTATTGAGCGCAGTAAGTGAAAACACGGCGGCCATTTGGTAAGGTCGTCACGGGGTGTCACGCGACTCGAACATAGGGGGGTATAAATGCCATCTCCACCACTGTCCAAGTTCAACTTCATTGTCGCAGTGCCCTGGATGAGTGCCCTTTCCCGCCCGCTCCGTTCTGTCGCCCTCGCACCCGCCCTGCGCGGCTTGCGTAAACCATCTAATCACCCTGCCCTGCCCCTCCTCCATGCCCGCTTCGCCGCGAGTTCGGTCTCCGGTAGACCGGGCAGTCAGACCATCCAGCACGCCCGGCTGAATGTCAAAGAAGAAGTCGGTAACTCTCTTACAGACTGGGCCCGTTCCATCGCTGGTGGCGTGTTCACCGTCGATAGTGTCAAGCCCACAAGAGACTCCTTCGTGAGTGTTCGACGCCTGTTACCCTATACTACTTAACCGCCACGGCTAGGTTGGAATCACCACAGCTGTCGCAACAGCAGTGCCTACCCCATACCTTGTCATGGGCCTCGCCGGTGGTTTGCCCTATATCGCGTCCGCAGGAACTACCGTCTATCTTTCCCACCAGGCCGGCCTGGCTGCCGCAGGCACCCTCACAAACATCGATCCGGGTGTTGCTCTCACAATTCTGGATCAAGCCCTCAACTTCCAAGTTACCTATGGCGCTGTCTTACTCTCCTTCCTCGGTGTGTTTCATTTCCCAGCTCTACTCTCCCGGAGTTAATCTCGCGCCAGGTGCCCTTCACTGGGGCATGGAGTTCGCCGGTCTCGGTGGCTCCAAGGGCTATCCTCGGTTGCTTTTGGGTGTATCTCCCGCCGTCATCGCTTGGTCTACCATCACGCTTCAGCCGACCTCTGCGCTGTTGTGCCAATGGCTCGGTTTCACCGCGCTCTGGTACGCTGATAACAAGGCTACCGCGGCCGGCTGGAGTGAGCCTATTTCTGTTTGACACCCGCATCGTCATCAGGGCTTATTTTTCTATCAGCACCGAAATGGTACTCGCAATACCGCTTCTACTTGTCTATTCTCGTCGGCACCTGTATTATTGGATCGTTGGCAGGAACATCGTATTGGGGGCCGGTTGCTGGTCATGGTCTCCTCTCTCATGATCTCGACCTAATTCGTGCAGAAAGGTAATGCTACCTTCGCTTCACACCTCTTTCCTTTGTCATTCTCATGGAACATTTCAGGAGAAAAATCCAACCTGGGTATGCCGGCGTCGTCCCCGGCAATATCGAAGCCGTCAAGGGGGGAGCAGAAAGTGATGCCTATGTTGTAGTTCGCCACAAGGCCAAGCAGAATGAAGGAACGAATGAGAGTACATAGTTGTTGATTGTATAGCCGCTTGTAAACTTCTGTAACATTATATCTCTAGTTAGCTGTGTGTGCCGGGGCGGGTTAATATGTATTGATACCTTGAACTTTGATAAAAACCAACCCCGCTGTGGACTCTCGGATCGATCCTGGCGAAACCGGGTCTTTGGTTGTCTCTCGAGACTTGAGTTACGATGACGGAAAGGAAGAGAACTGGTAGAGCTTGTGCACGAAGTCTTCCCTAAGGCTCTAGCAGAAGATGGACCACACGAACAAGCAATTTATACTCAAAACACTCCTCCAGCAAAGTCAGGACGCGCAATCCGATTGGCCTACCGCCCTTGAGGTTTTAGTGGGTATCAAGCTCTCCAGGGCCTCTATCAAACGAGGTTACCAGGGAGTGCACGGAGCCCCGCACCCCCCGCACCCTGCGGAGCGTGCGTAAGCACATTTTCCCTTGGACCGGTGGTACTCTGGTAGTATTACCGCTATAAGTGTCTATGTAGTGCTCGACATGTCAGCCCCTACGCAATATGCCACTTGTCCAGAAAAAAAAGTATACTCAACGTTAACCTGCGCAAAGTTCTGAGGCGAAAGTAATTACCACAGAGTGAATCGTCTGCTCACTGGCACATACTAGCCATATAGAGGTACATGATGCTACCGAGGTTGTAGTACAACTCTATATAAAAAAAGAAAACGAAGCTACAACTGAGATTCACCTACGTAACAACATTGATGGGGTTACAAGCATCACTTTGTCTGGTCATGATAAAGTTGACGGGGGAGTGCGGGAATAAACTTGGAGCTTTGAGGCGATGGCATATGGCGCAGGCAGAGATGGGTATCATGATAATTTACTAGGCGACGTCTTTGCAGTGAGTCAGCGTATCCATTTGACGATTTCAGATGTTCCCGCACCTGTTGAGTTTTGGGCGATTACGGCTAAAACCTCTTCCCATCGGGATTCAAGCTGCTCAACCTTCTCACGTTGCCCCATCCGATACCGGGGGGACCAGAGGGAGGGCGCTCTAAGCATTCACGGGGGACCATTCCCTGTTCACCTCTTCCATTTGCGCACAAATCCCAACCATCGTCATACTGTTCGACGATGAAGATGCGCTCGCCTGTCGTGATTGAAAGCTCATCCGGAAGAGTGGGTACGAATGTACACTTGACTGTTGCCTGCACCGGCGCGTGCTGTGCACGCACGGAGGGTAAAGTGGAAGACATGCCTGCAGCTGTGTGTCCCCCTGCAAATGCAGTAGTGTTTCCAGGTCCATATGTCGACGAGACAGGCTGTGTGGGGTAAGGAGCGACTGGGGTGGGGTTATTGTATGTTGCTGGAGGAGGCGTAGGAAAAACGTAAGTAGAGAAGGAGGGCGGTTGCATGCGCACAGCGGGTGCAACAGGGGCAGAGTACATGGATTGCCCGTGGGCTTCAAAAGGTGACAGAGGTGCACCTCTTTGTGGGGTGTTCGGAGTGCTAGGGAAGGACGACGTCCGTTCGCTGATGTCTGGAAATTTGGGTTCGTCGAGGACACTTGCTCCCAGTCCGGCAGCCCCATCCCACGAGATTTCTTTGCGCTCTCGGCGGCGAAGGTAGGTCTTTCGCACGAAAAATACGATGAGTGCTACGCCAACTATGACAGCCCCAGCAATGATCCCGGCAATTGCGCCACCAGAAAGCCCGCTACTCGTAGCGGTAGCCGCTTGTGTCTGTGGGGTGGATGTGGATGTGGAGGGAGAAGGAGGGTATGTGGGTGTCAAAATGGTGGTGGTGGGAAGGGTTGAAGATGGCTCAATGGAGGTGGGTGATGGGGTACTGGCGGAGGACGCGGCGGGAGAGGTGGTCAATGAGGTGGGAGCGGAAGAGGAGGGGGAGGAGGAAGATTGAGTAGCCGAGGAAGGAGGAAGGCTGCTGGAGGATTGGGTTAAAGATTGACTAGTGGGGGTGGTCTGACTGGACGCGGAGGTCGCAGTGGTCGTGACTTGCTGGGTCGTCGTCGTCGTGATGTTGGCGAGGATTGGCAAGGCGACTCCTTGCCCCGCTTGAACGTGCCCGAGGCGCTTCGCATGGCGAGCCCGCTCAACGGGCACACGCCGCATGACGGCGTGCATACTTTGGTTTTTTTTTCTTTCTTTTTCTTTTGAAAGGAGGGGTGGGGTAGTGTGAACGATAGTGTTGTGCTACTTGGGAGCGTGAGCGACGACGAGAAGAACAACTTGAACAGATGATGAAACACACAACACGGTTGCCGCCATGCCAACGCACTACAACAAGGGAATATAATCTTGGAGTCATGTTACGTGTCCCCTGCCTTCTCGAGCTGCATCCTTTTCCTCGAGCTCGCCACCTCCGTGTCCAATCCTCGTTTCCGACCCCCCTTTGCCTCGTCCAAGAACTTGTCCAGACCAAACACATCCCCCGTGTCCTTCTCAAACTGTACAGGCCCCTCCCTCACCTCCTGCTCGCTCGCACCTTCAAAGCCTACACGAGGCTGGCCCAGACCAAAGCGGTCGTTGGAGAGAGCCTTTCCTATCCCCTCCTCTGTCCCACCCCCAAATGCCTCCTCACTGCTCCCTTCCGCAGCAATGTTGCCACGGGCCTTGTAGATTGCTGCCGCTGCAGTCGACCCGTGGAACAATGGCCGGTCATATAATCCGTAGTTCTCGTCGTCCCCAAACGTGCCACTGAGTTGCTCCCTGTTAAAAAGCCTCGAGTCCAGCATGCTCTCCTTGGATAGCGTTGGTTTTGCAAGGCCAAGTGCAATTTTCTCCGAGATGTCCCGATTTTGCTGGCGGGCAAGCATCTTGGCACGCTGCTCTGTGCCCATGTTTGACATACGCATTTCCCGCTCGCGTTCGCGACGTTTTTCTGTGCGCATAGCATCCCTAATCTTGGCAGCTTCTTCGTCCTCTTCATCTTCGGAGTTAGCAGGTGACGACCCGACCTCTGATCCGCTCCCATAACCCCCTAGTGCAGACGTGACAGCAGTACGGGATTCTGCAGTGGGTCGCGAGGACACCGACGGAACAGCACCACTGCGCTCCTCGCGTGCTCGTTGAGCAAGAAGACGGAGGCTCTCTTCCTTGGCTTCCTTTTCTTTTTGTGCCAACTTTTGTTGCATGAGTGCTCGTTGCCGGACTTCCTCACGAGCATGCCTGTCTGCGATAAATAAGGCCTCGGAAAACTTGGCAAAGTTATCGTTTATGGATACCTAGGGGTGTGTAATAATAAGCCTGTTATGATAGTGGAAATCACGGGAGAAACCAACATCTTGGAGACCCCGCCCATCTGCGGCCAATCGTTTGTCGAGCGGAATGGTGAAACCCTTGTTGTTCTTCCAATTTGATATACATGGAGGGATCATCCATTCTTTCTGCTCAGCAGCCGTCGCTTTTCGTGGCGGACTCCGCAAGACAGGTGGAGGCGGACTAGGGGGCCCTCGGGGTATCTTCTTGTGCTTGAAGCGAGGGGGCTCCAACGGATCTTCAACCACTTCAGACATCTTGATAATCCTTTGCTTCAATGCTCCGCCGTCTCCCCCTTGCTGTTGACCAGGAGTATAGCGAACGTATGTCATCTTACCGACTGCATTAGGCACGTTCTTGGGTTGGGCAGCTTTGATCTTGCCGGTGACCAATTTTTCAAGAGCTTGTCTGGTCCGTTCTGCAGTAGCCTGAACTTCTTCTTCAGACGGTCTCTCCATGGAACGTTGGTCCTCATCGATGTCCTTGCGGTGTGAGAGAGGGACAAGGTCCTTGAATTGAGATTGTATGATCTTGCCGGCCCTCTGGCCTTGGTGTGCGATGGCATCGTATCGGACGTTGCCTTCGGAATCGACCTGGAGAGCAAGGGTGTTTCCTGCTTGTGTCTGTGGGGTGGGTCAATTAAAATGTCCGTGGATGGTAGACTCGAACAACCTTTTTCTTTCCAAGGTTGAGAGGATATTGAGCAACGTGACATTCGGGGTAAGCTCCACCATCACCTGTGGCAAGTGAGCAAACAATGATAATTGGTAAGGGGTGACTAAGAGTTACCAAAGTCCTCTTGTGAAGTCGGTTTCCATCCGTTGCGCTTCCCATAGGGCGGAATTGCCACTCTGACAACCACGGCTTGGGAAGGGATTGGAAGAGCTCCTTGGTCCCGGTCATCCGAGGTAGCAGGCACGTAGATTGGTTGTGGAAGTACACTGACAAGAGGGGGTAAGATGGCGGTAGGGAGAGGAGGGGGGACGAAATCACGCACGCAGCGAGAGCAGCCATGATGACAAGACGCAACGTTCGATGTCCGCACCGGACGCTTATGTCATCATCGTGTGTATAGTTGCATTTTATATGTGGCTGTGCTCACTGTCTTGTTTCCGAATCCCGAAGCGTTTGAACTTTTGCATATGGCTGGCATTCGGGCTGCTCTCGAGTACACGGGCATCCCACCAGGTTGGCTGTCAGCGCGTCCACGTCTTCCCTCGAGAAACTGGTGCATATTCATTACCCTCACTTCCTCACTCATCTCCTACTATGCGTTTGACCGTTACCAAGCACGCGCTATCCGCCAGTCATACATCGACCGTGTCAAGCATCTTGCTGACGAGCCCATGAAAAGTACGGACCTTCCCAGAAAAGTGGTCGTGTATGGTGCCAAGTGGCCAGGAGACGAGGACCATCAACGGGCCGTCAAGTTCTTCAAGAAGTATGTCAAGGTGTGCAGGTTTCCCTTTCGAGCACAGGATTGCGACCCATCCATCACAGCCTGTCCTAGTCGCAGCTGCTATTGACTATGATATTGTCGCAACCCGTCGCTCGGGTGACCTTGCAGAACACGTTGCTTCCGCCATCATCAAAGACCGACGTCTCGCGCTGGGACTCGATCAGTCTGTCGCGCTCCCACTCCCACTCCCTAATCGGCTTACCCAGGAGCAAAAACGGGTGCGAGAGCTAACAGGGGGCATTGTCCTTGTAGGGAGACATACTTTCAAGGAATACATGTATGGCCTGAAACAAGGCTGGAGTGCCGGGATAGACATCATAGACAAAGAGGAGATGTTGGCACACGAACTAGCCTCGGATGGAATCTTCGACGAAACAGAATCCAATAGCTTGCCGGTCGGGATTGTGGACGATCCAAATGCTGAACCAATTCCGACTCTGTCGCGTCTTCCCCCTTCTCATAATGCCAATATCTTTTCTCCTCTCAAGTTGCCCAGTCATTCCAAACATCAAATCTCTACATCCAACCCGTCATCAGTAGAGTCCACTCCTCCTGCAACCCTCCCTGCCCAGTCCCCACTCCTCCTTGTTTCATGCGTCAATTACGTCGGCTTTCGTTTCATCCCCCACATGATCTTGGATTTCTTCAACGAGCGCTATAAGACGGGCGTAGGTTGCAGGGCAGCCTACTCACTAGCTATCAACAGAACACACGAACTTCGAGGTCCAAGCTTGATGCGCGATCCCAACCACGATTTTCATTCCGGTGTAGGCTGGGAAGCAGACAGCGGGGAAGGAAGAGAATCGAAAGTCGCTCAGGATCAACCACAAGGCGGCGATCTTGACTTTGCATTACCCTCGGAATCTGTCCTTGCACCTCACTCACCCTTATCCAACATAGCTTCCTCTCGCAAATCATATTACAAGGCCCTCCCTGAACGTTTGGCTACTACACGCCAACTAGCACGTGGTGACCGCGAGCCCACCAAGGAAGAGGGAAAAAACCCACCGCCAAGCGAAGTCGAGCTCAGAGCCGAGCGCCTCAATAAAGAACTGAGGTGGAGAGGAGAAGAAAAAGCTTGGGAGATTGTCGGGACCGACAGTGGCGTCAGTTGGGATGAGAGATTCAGAGGAGTATTGAGGGTGTTTGCTGATCAAGGGACTGACGAACAGCTGGAGAATAATAAGTGAAGTCAACAGCAGTGAACGGTTCGACTAGTTAACACAACGCAGTACATATCAATGCACTTTTGAACACGAAAGCATTCTTGTTATTTCGGCAACGAGACTGACCATAAAACACTGTTCATTGAACAAACTGACGATACTCTACGATTGATTGATGGAAAAAGACACATGAAGGACTTGGCAAAGTTGGCACAAAACGTTGGCAAGAAGCTGTTAAGAATTGGTGAGGTTTCTGCAAATATTAAAAAGAAAGATGTAGTAACCTCAGTCCGGAATGATGATTACGGCTCCACTTGCAAGCCAACGGTCAAACTCGGCGAGGGGATCTTCCATTGATACGTCCCTCAAGTTACTGGAATCGACGGGGATCTCTGGATTGACGCTGCTGTCGGGAAATGTTTTTCTGTGGGAAGCGGGACCGGACGAATTGGCTGTGGACCCGTTGCTTGTCAAACGATCTTGGACATATAATCGAGAGCGTCGTATAAAGCCAGTGATCCTGGACGGCGAAAGTTCGTAAGAATCATGCCTCTTGAGGGCAGACTGGCTGGGACTTCGAGCACTTCTGTGGGGAGTGGTCACACCAGGACTATCGCAAAGCAAGGTTCGGTGGGCGTTTGCATCATCTTTGGGCCATTGACTAGAGGCTGGTTGAATGACGTTCCAATCATTCGCAGGGATTTGATCGGAAACGGGATCGAGAATAGTATCAGAGCAAATTCCATCAAGGTAAGAAGTCGCGACCCTGGTTGCAGGGTAGCGTGCGCAGTGACCCGCTGCGTCTTCGTCATTAGAACTGGGAAGAAACAATCGTTGGGTGGATAACTTTGCAGACGTTTGAAATGTTTCGCCCGAGAAGGCCTGATGTTCCGTGAGTATGGCGAAACTGACAAAATGCAATAAACCTTTTTGTGCGAAGAGGGCAGTCCCGATGAGCTTGCAGCAAGATCCGTTCTGCTCCGTTTTGATGGCGGGACCTCGCATCCCTCGACCTCAACGAAACCGATCTCTGACATCGTATTGTCTTGCTCCCAGACCTCGGAGATTAATGGGAGCTCATCCCAGCAGTCATCTGTTGATATGGATGCTCCTGGGGTAGGCGAACGTGAACGTTTCAACGTCGTCAATTGTAAGTCAAAATTCGGCATTGGGTTGCCGCTTCGTGGTTTCTTGGAATCGGGGGCCAACTTTGAGCTCAGCCCTACGGGACGAGAATTGCGCGCGGTGTTGGCCTTCTCCTGCACCTTGTCTAGCCGCTGAGGAACGGACCTGCGCTTAGCAGGGTTGGTTTGGCTCTCCATTGCAATTTGCGCTCGTGCCTCCCATTTCTGCTCGTCCTGTAACGACCTTTCTGGTATGGATTTTTGTGGCCGGGGGGCGGGTTTTGCGTCGCAATCGTGTGCATTTACTTTTTGTTTCTTCGATGCACGTGGGGGCTCCAATAATCCCTCCTGACAGCTGGAACCGAGTTTAGCGATCAGGGAATCCAGTGACGACGCACCAATAATGACGGCACTTGAGTTTGTCCTTGCAAACATGATTACACCTGGACAAGGATACATACATATTATCGTTTACCATTGGAACAAATGGACTCACTCGTACTTGCCATCCGGGCGTTTTCTCGGGTCTCGTTCTACTTGTTGCCGTACAAGTAGATTCAACTGAGACTGCTGCGCTTCGAATGGATCTTTATCTACACCTAAGGGAAAGATCCAAATTAATGTCCGCCTGGGATGGTGAACCTACCACGATGACTCGCAAAATCCAACACTTGGGGAGTAATTTCCTCATTCAAATTATCGTCGTCTAAGTCAATGTTCCAGAAATCAGGAACGTCCTCAAGTCCTTGCAAGTCCATTTCCTTGATTGCGTGAATCCTTAACAAAGGGCCAGATGTAATGGCAAACATACAATCGATGACAATGGCCGAGTTTTCAATGTTGGATACTTGTCTGGTGGAACGCTTGGTGCCAACGTCCGAGCAACGGTAACCCCAGCGAATTTTTCCTAACAGATTTATGAGCCGCATTGGTATCGAACGGAAAGGAAAATAATGGATACAGAAGCAATGTAGACGTTGATCGATTGGCTTGGTTTCGTGAGTTGTACTGTGAGCGTAATTTCCTTCTTCTCGTTGAGTGCCTTTGTGCTTGTAGCAAAAAAGAGTTTGATGTTTGATCAATAAAGATAGGGTGTACCTCTCACGCGATGCGACGGAAGTCGATAAAAACCATATCAGAAGTCACTATTAGAAGAGTTGTCATCTCGGTTTTGGCCCATTTGGGCATTTTCACTCTTTGAGGTGCCGGGTCGCCAGGAGTGAGACCACATTGAACAACGAACTCCACTTCCACAGGTGAATTCCCATTACTGTGGATAGACCTTAGTTCCCTAATGTCTAGAAAATACCTTGGAAACTCGTTTGCAGCAGCCAAAACTTCAAGGCCAAACGGAGGGCGGCGGTTAAGAAGCTGAAAATTATCAGCAACAGCAGATAGGCACAAGATGTACCTACTTCCTCGATTCGAAGCGGAGAGGTGTGCAACAATTTTTGGATCGAATTAACCCCATTCTCCGCCAGTATCTTGTGTAGTCAGTTTCCAAACGTTGTTGGGTAATTTAGCGTCTACCTTTACTCTGTCTGGCCGTCAGGCCACAGTGAACTTGCATCCGCTTTGCTACTTACGATTTTTCGCCGATATGCTCAATCTGCCTGAGGACCAGTGGCCTGTCCTCCCATGCTTTTGCATTGAAACAGCGTACTCTGCGGTCCGTGAGAAGTGCAAAATCCACGAAGGGCTATGGAATATTTACAGTTCGAGTGCGTGTTTGAGCTGTGCTCCGTTCCGGTTAATAATAGCGACCTCTGCCACGGCTGGGCGCGGTAAGTGATAGGCTCGCATTCATGTGATCACCTACCTGAAACAATGCGTGTTGCGTGGCGAAATACAGAGATGGCTTCCAAATATGGCTGGCCTTCCGTGGGTTTAAATTCGGGACTGTTGAAAGGAAGGCCCGCAAGGATTGCCTGTAATTCATTTGAGAGTTTGTAACCGCACGAAGTTGGGATTCTCACTTGAGTCAATAGAAGTACCTTGTCGTTTGTACCAACTATCTTCTTGGGAGGAAATCGAATATCATTATGACGACGAATCTTCTCATACATCTGAAAATACTTAAGTATATAGGCGGGGTGTGAAGAGGATGTAGCGACAAACCTGTTTCTCCCCACTGCGCAGCTTCAAGTCCGAAACCCTACAGCGGGCATCGACCTAGAACAATGACAGACGGGAAATTACTTACTCCTCGGAGATGGATACGAGTTCGAGCTAGATGTTTTCAGAATGTAAATAACTCTACTTTGCGACGTCTCACAATTTCGCGCATGGTGGTTGGAGAAGGTAGGTTGAGTATCGTTCGCATCTTTTCCATTAAGATCATGATGAGACTCAAGAATCATGAATAACCGAATCCACCTACGGTTGCTTGTCGGATGTAAAACTGGGAACATCATTACAGTGCGTTAAGAGATATGAACACTCATACCTTGCTCATAATATCCCCATACTCGGTCGAAACAAGCTTTCCGTCTTTCTCATCATACGCGATCAGCTGCGTGTCACGTAAACTGAGTATACTTTGCATGACAATCTCGTCAATTTTCTCTTCCCAAGTCTGCTTTTCGTGTTTGCCGATATCATAGTGGTGGGGATTTTTCTGGATGCGGCGAAAGAGAAAAGAGTGCCGAAGCCAATCCTTCGCATTTCCAACATTTGATATAGTGCCAAGTCCAATTTCCGAATTTATGTGTTCCGCAAGGTTTTGATGAAGGCTGCTCTCTAAGGCGGTATTCCCCTGAGTGAGCGTGCGGTACTTGTGTTCCAGTTCCAGTTCGCATAGGATTACCGCAATTCCTTCATCATCTAAGGTTCCGTGACAACAAATACAGGCGGATGAGAAAGACACGCACCAAATTGAGGTCGTCCCTAGATGGAGGAGGATCGAGAACTCCAGTTTGAACACTTTTTTTTTCGAGAAACAGACACTTACCGCTCGACCCATCATCTGCACGATGTCGAGATCCGAGTATTCTCTCATCTCTCCATTGTGATACAATTTTACACCCTTGATTACAACCATTTGGGCAGCTTGATGACGGTGAGATGTTAGCATCACTGGTAAAAACGGGCTTACGCAAGTTAACGCCAACCGCCAGGGTCTACGGAGTAGTGAGACCAAGAGCAGTAATGCAGGTGGGAATTCCATACAGATGTGGAGACTAAGACGTGAAGAGCTTTTCGTAGATATAACTCCTCTACCGCTCTTCTATCGTCTGTACTCAAGCCGGCATGATGAACAGCAATTCCGATGGATGCAAGAGCTATCTTGTTGTTAGGTTTCGCCGATTCCATGCCCCAGCTACATAGACGCACCGGTCAGGTCCTTATCATGGAACTTCTGATTGATACTGCACTAGGTGAGCAGAGAACCTGAAGACACGAAAAAAACATACCGCGTAGGGGGCGGCCATGGTAGACTCCTTTTTCCCTTCATTGCCTGCTCATAATCTTTTGCCAACTGTTTGGCTGTATCCAGTGTGCCTATACGTGAAACCACCAAGCCAGTAGGCTCTCTACTAATATATCGAAGCCCATGAACCCTTGCATACCTTTCCTAGTGGGGCAGAAGACAAGGATTGGTTTATTGGTTGAGTGCTGCTGTATTACTGGGAATAGACGTAAGTCAAGGATGCGGGCATATGCAAAATCATTCTGGCCCTTGGGCTTGGCCACACCATAAACGAATTTGGTAAGCTTGCAGGGCCGGAATTCTTCGCCGAACTGCAAAGGTTTGTTAGAAGACTAGGTATGTGGGAAGATAAATCAACCTGGAATATTCCAGCAGGCCGGTCACTGCCGTCGTTGCTCCCAATCCAACACGCGACATCTTCTACGTTTGGGACAGTAGCGGAAATGAGAATAAATCGAATGCCGGATCCACGCGCTTTCATACGGGAAACTATAACCTCCAGAGTGCTTCCCCGTGATTCATTCAGGACGTGGACCTGAGTACGGTATGAAAGTTGCATATGCTTTTCTCAGACAACAATCGACTTACTTCATCCACGAGGAACAGTTTAACTTGGGACAATATCCTGGAATGATCGGCCCTAACCTAATTGTAATTACAGAGCTTGCTCCAAGAATGACGGTAACGCACCAATTCCGTGTCAAACTATCCCACTTCTCAGCCTAGTATGACATAAACACATGTCCAGAAACAAAATCGAAGTACCTCACTGTTGTTACGCTGTGAAGGCGATATGTCAACTAATTCATCACCAAGACTTTCCTGACACGTACATTATATGCGAACTTTTAGCATCACCCCAAACCCCTCTTCCTAACAAGAGAGTGTCACCAGTCAATTCGCAGCCTAACGGAAGTAGAAATTGGTGAATAATATAGCCCTGTGCTTGCGAAGTCCTTACATCTAATACCAAGTCCTCCAAATTTTGCAGTCCATTCGTTATACTTCTCAGTGCACAATGCCTGAGCATCTTCGATGAGCTTGCATGTGAAGTCGAGAAAGAGAGCCTCACTTTCGTAGGCGCAACATAGATACACTTGGCAGGTCGTGCGTCGTTTGCGGTTAGTGTCAACATTCGAATCATGCCCAGCTCAAAAAGCACAGTCTTTCCACTTCCCGTCGGCGCTAGCAGGGATTGAGGGGTGCTATGCAGTGCGCAGGTCACGGAACTAACCACTGATAACCTGGAAACCTTTCAGTGACGAAAGATGTATTAAGGGGTATGATTACCAGATTTTCCTCCGAATGTAGGACCTACAGAAAGGAGTCATATTTCAACCCACTCATGTAAACAGGTTCGAACCTGGTCAAAACATGCCGATTGTATGGCGTTGAATACCCCGAATTTGAATACCCCACGGAACCTGTCAGCTGAGATCGACATTTAATGAAGAAAGAGTAATGCAACCTTCCGACGCACGCAATTCGGAAACAGGCCGCAATCGCCATCCAAATCCATTTCGTACAGTGGCCCCACTACCGGAGGCAACATGGAATTCGGGGGCGCACCCGCCTGGGCCGATTGGACTGGAAAGCTGAGAAGGGTACTGGTCCACTCTGATCGGATGATGCAACCCCGACATACCCGAACGATATGGAGGTGCATCACAGCCGGGGCGTGCCATAGGAAATGTCGGAGGCAGGAAGCATACGAGTGAATAAAACAAACACTTACTGCATTCCTCGTGTGGTGCTGTATGACTAAATGATTGAGTGGGAAAGCCGAAAAATTGGGCCTCGCTGCGACCACGACCGTCACTGTAGGATTGTACAGCAGGTAAGGACGGAGTGTGAGTGTAACTTGCTCCCCGGAACGCTTTCGGTGATGGGGAGGAATCTAAGGGAGTATACGCTAGGGTATGAGACAAACAAGGCGCATACACTCACCAGGATTGTTCCAAAAATCGGGGGACTTTTGGTGGAAGTGCGAAGCATCTGATGACTCCGAAGTTGGAGACGAGAATCGCTGTATATAACGTGCATATTCAGGAGGCTGTAATCCGTCGTACTGCATTGGAGCCAAATTCCTAGCAGTCCAAGTATGATCCATGATGGTTGGAGAACAAAACGCAACAGATTCCGCTGTGACAGATGCCCCTGAATGGAGCGCGTCATGTGACATCTGTCACGGACGCGCAGTCACGTGTGTGGTCACTCGGTGATTCAAAATCGCGTCGACTAACGGTCAATCAATCCAGCGTTTCTTTCTACCCGCATATATCCTCTATCGGGAAAGATGGCAGACCGCACGACTAGCAACAAGCTTGAGGAGTATATCGAGAAGTAGGTTATCCCCTGATTATGCCAGAGTAGAAGGGTTGATGACAACTCTCAGAATACACTATTCCGACAGATACACCGATGATCACTATGAATACCGTCACGTCATCTTGCCAAAGCCTCTTCTGAAGTTGATACCAAAGGAACTCTTCGATGAGAAGGAAGGTACACTCCGCCTCCTCACCGAAGCAGAGTGGAGGGGTATAGGTATCACTCAAAGTCTAGGGTGGCAACATTACGAAGTTCACGGTCTGACTTGTCTTCTCTTCCTCTTGGTGAATCCTCATTCCGAATTACAGCCCCAGAGCCCCATGTCCTCCTATTCCGTCGCCCTAAAAACTACGTGCCACCTACCCAACCGGCTGTCGCTAAAGCCAACCCCAGAAAGAAGTAATACCACCACACTCTGAGCATCAAGCCCATCATGATTTTGTAGTCATCGCATGTTCCGTTGTTCTGTTATTATTGTTCATTGCACTCATAGTCCCTGTCACATTCCCTTGTACTCTTTCTTCTCGAACCAACAACCATTCCTTCTGTCACGTATCTTGTCGAATATGGATGTAGTCTCCCCCCGCGGTAAGGAATAAAATTGTGATCGTCGCTTATCTTTCATGTAACTCCATGATCTACTCTAGACTGCCAGGTTTGCTTTCGCAACGGATGCCTGCGTTAAATTGTCAGTGAGAGCGATGCTGGGAACACTATGTAAATTGTCAAAGGTGTCGACCATTTCCTGCACAGTGTGGCGCTGTGTCCGGTCCAACGTCGTGTTGACCAATAAAAAAGTTATTCCCCCACCCTGATGTGTATACCTAGTAGTACCGACTCGAATGTACTCGTTCGAAAGTTTGCCCCTACGCAATTTGCTCGTCTGACAGTACTAGTATCAGTGAAAAGAGTCGGAAGTACTCAGTTCAAAGTTGTAACCGATGTCAGTGAGCGTGGTGTGCTCCCCGGGCCCCTACCGGTAGTTGCCCTCACAAGACTTCCTAACCGGCCCGAACTTTACTGAGAGTCGGGAGTTGTCCCAACTAGAATCATTATATCAACCAGCTTAGGCTCTGTACGCCAGGTGGCATTACACTGTATTTAGTATGTACAATCCCGTCTGCTAGAGATTCGGCGTTGGCAGATCGTTCCACTCAACGAGGGGCCTTGGTGGATCCGAGATCTGTAATGCTGCTTTGAACTTCTTCAGGTCTTCAATGCGTATTACGCCGACTGGCAACTCATCAGCATCATAGTTCGGAACGGGATACTGCTCCATCAACGCAGGAATCTGCTCAATCAGGCCCCGAGCATCTGCATTGGATACTCTATCTTCTGTCAAAACCTCCCGCCATGCGTTAATGAATTCTGTTGCAGTAGGGGTCGTTTCGCCAAGTCCCTCTCTGACAGCTGCAACATCGACAGCAATGTTGACTCTTTGGACACAAGTCCCAAAGACTTTCATGGCTTCAGTACTGATCCGAGGGGTCTGCGGCCTTTGTGACTGCGCATGAATCGAGAGTTTAGCCCGCTTCTTCGCCATTGGATGAGCGCGCTCCCGAAATAATTCTAGAACCTCCTGTTTCTCCACTTTCTCAAGCAAATCGGCATCGTCACAGCCTGTGAATAAAGGGATAGAAAGTGTGTACGCGTATAAGAAACTTGCTTGTATACTTACCTCGTAGGAAGTCGAGATATCCCGAATCAATCTGTGACCAGTATTGTGACACCTCCTCCGCTAGGTTCTTTGCAGGTTCTTTCCATCTCTGCTGCAAGCCGCTCTTGAAGTCATGAAATTCCCCAGACCCCATCTCCTCGATTTTTTGGTCCATGTTGTCTAAGAATGCTTCTATGCGTTTTTCGAGATAACCAGATTCGCGTTCGCTCTGCACGACGATACGAAGACCGAATTGCGAGTCCCCAGGAAGATTCCACCGTGAGCATGAAACAACGTATCCCAACTGTTCTTTGGTTCGGAGAGTATTAAATGCAGGTTCTGACACTATTTGTGCGAGAAGTGAACCCACTACCCTTTGCCGCGGGTCCGTCAATTGACCAAGGTGAAGGTAGTACGACAGTGCAGAGTTAAGCTCATTTGGATTGGGTACCGGGACAGTCCATGCATAGTTGCACCCTGCCTTGGCGTCAAATAAACAAATGAAGGATGTAAGAAGGCATACCTTCAGGGAGGATGAGAGAAAGATCTATGGGTATGGATGACAGTGGCTTTGAACGAAGGATACACTCAACATCCCTTGACAATGCGATGGCTTGCTAGATGAAGTTCATTAATTGACATGAAACGGTGTTACGCAAGGAGTGCATACATCCTTGTACAGGTTGCCCAGCGCTAGCATCCGAATATTGACGTTCGTGAGGAGTCGCATGGCGTGGGACTCCACTTCTTCCGTGGTGATACCTAATAATATGTCATGAACTAAACTTCGCTGTTAAAATGAAACAAGCCCACCAGAGACTTCTTGTAGCTGCTCCTCGACCGTCCATGCACTGTGCGTGAGAACATGTCGCGCGTAATAGTCTGAAAGTTGGTAGCTTTGAGACATGAAAAAGTTTTCCCATTGACGCTTGAGCTAAGTCAGGTATGTCAGCCTTGCAAACATAACGACGAAGGAAAATCTCAATTACCTTCTCTTTCATGACCTCTAGCCTGTCTTGACGTACTTGCAAATTCCTGACGGCCTCGACAATACGCCGGATGAAATCGGGCAACTTATCATTGTACCCTTTAACAGACATTGTAATGCCGAGACTTTGTGCACCCAAGTTATATGCAAGGCCGGCCAAATCCGCATCATACGCATACTCTGTAAGCGAGTCGTTGACGAGATCTGAGAAGAGGCTACACATGATTCAAGGCCACATTACAGAGATACAGAGATCACCTCTCACCGTGTTAGTACGCCAGTACGTGGAATATTATTTGCAACGGGGCTGAATATTTTAGGATACTCAATGGTTCCGTGGCATTGCTTGGATTTTATTGACGTTACCTGCGGATTTCGATGACCACACCTGCCTTCGGGAGCCAGAACTGGTCATCCTTCTTATACCAAACTTGTGATATCCCAGTTTCGTAGATGAGATGAGGTCGGCCCTGAGGCTTTTGACGTAACGTCAGCGACAAACCATCGCGCATGCAACTGCACCCTACCTCAGGGACCTCGCGCTTCTCAACGACAAGGTTGGTTGGTATGAATCCATTCTTGTTGGGAAGATGGAGTTCTGGAATATCATTAATAGCTTGTGCCTTGTCGCGAGATGTATCAGCCAACTAATTCACTATGGGGAGAATGCTGGCTCACATACCTGTGCCAAAAAATTGCTGTCCCATCGCTCGACGGTGTAACCCGTACCGTACCATTTTTCGCTCTGCCATTCCAATGCTCCTGAAATACGCTCGTGTTCTTCTTTCTTAGCCATCAATACCACACGACCCGTGTCTATCTGGATCTTTTCGAGCGCATCTTGTACCTCCTGCAAACCTGCCTCGTTTTCCCACTCGGCGATCAACACAGGAGCAGAAAGGGTTTTCTCTGTGGGGACCGGCCATGTCATTTTTTCGGCGATAGAAACCGCATACACCTCCGCTGCACGCTTTTCTGCGAACTCGAAATGAGTTCTTGACATTATCGCCACTTCGGGCTGGTGCCAAGGAGTAATTTGAGAGGATCGCAGGATAGAGAGATATTTGAATGTGGCAAGAACGACAGAACGATAGTTGTCTACAGAATGATATGAACGCCAGATGCTTGTTGCAAAAACAAATGAGAGCATACCAAAACCTTCTTTCGTCAGGTACATGGTAGTTTTGATCATAGCAAAACCACGTCCGAGGGCCTGGGGAGCTGCATTTAAGGATGTGATCCATCCTTTACCTTTGAGAAAAGAGTGTAAAGATCCTGGGCCCTCATGTCCAAGAAAGTGAGACAGAAGATGCCCAGGTTTGTACTTCCAAAGTGGTGGTTGCCAAGCGAGAGGGAAAGATACCTCGACTGCATGGAAAGACATGATTGTCTGGACACGTACAAGAGTCTAGAGAGAAACGAGTTTTTCAAAAAATTCGGTGTGATCTTCACGAACTCACACCCATCTCATGAGGCCCAAACGGGTGGTCATTAATGATCGGGAGGGGGTCTTGGCAATGCTTTAGAATGGGCGAAAAGTGTCGAGAAACCATATCGGAAAGTTCATCCAGTGACTCTATTGACTGAGATTGAGATTGAAAAACAGACTCGGTATTAGCTTGACATACCTCTACCAATCACGCAGAGATTCATCCGACTTGCGCAGTATTCCTTACTCCACCATGCGACCAGCCTACGGCGGGTCTCACGACCCACTGTGCCTCCATCCGGCTCAGATTCACTTGAAGTCGACCCAGAGGATGGAGTTGGCGAGGGCATCCTCGACGACACTGGAGAAAATGCTGCGGTGCCAGTTACGTCGATGTACCTGTTTGCATTGCCGCTGGTAAGTAAGATTTCCTTGACTTTCCTCTCCCTCCCGGCTGCACTCAGGGTATCGCGGTTTCCAGTACCAAATTTGCTCCAAGGATGACCGTGCTTCGTGAGCGTCTTGTTAAGCTGGAAAATTCGCCAAGGATCCGCCTGGTGGTTTTTCTTATGTTCTGAGTCGACGGCATTGAGCTCCCGAGTGGTACAGGATGGTGCAAAAAGGGGGCTGTGGAAGAAGCCCGCAAATCTCTCGATGGCACCCAAGAGGGCAGCAGGGGCCACACGGAAGTGATAATTGGTATTCGATGATGAAGTATACGCGTTTGAAGCGCCATTATTCTTGGATAAATACTGGACACGAGGGGCTTCAGTAAACACGGATGATATTTAGGAGAAGCATACCTCGGAATACTCATTCTCTTTGGGAAATTGTTGTGTGCCCTAAAGTGATCTGAGAAGAGAGCTGTACTGCAACGATCGGTCTGCATACCATAAATAACAAGTGCTCGCAGAAGTGAGCCAAACCTGGCATGTCGGGCTAGAGAAGGCAATCGTGTGAGCATGCGTCTAGAGAACAAAACGGGGAAGGAGTTTCCGATAATGCAAACTGACAGGATCAGAAAGGTGGCCAACGGCAACATCGAGACTCGCCGCGGCATTTTCTGTGTGCGGGTCGTGCACCAACATAGCAGTGAGATCATTGTCTAGGCGTATGACTCTATACTGCCTCTGGTCGAGCTGGGATTTTTCCACGGACTTTGCGAATACAGAGTACGGTGGAATTGAGTCACGTTGTGGAACGGTTATCCAATCTGTGGCAGCCATGGCAAGATTACGACGGACTGGGATTGATAGATGGTTCAATGGACGAGAGGAGCGATGTGCTGCAAGATGGAGAAAAGCGGGGCGAAGGGCGCGAAGACTGAAAGGTGACGCTTTAAGTACTTATCTTCAGCATGACGTGCTCAGACCGAGTACCCACCCAGTCATTCCCGACCACGTGTCAAGTCTATTGTTGTGGCCGTCGTCGTCGTGGACGACGACAAGCCCGGCTGAGTTGAGCCTTTGACTTGCAGAGCCAAGGGAGGGCCTGAGAATTCGATTGTTGCAGCACCGCTGTGCCCGACAAACGCGTCCACGTCTGAACGCGCGACGGATCCGCTTTTTGTCCACGCCGTCCTCGAAGCGCTGAACGGCGTTCCCTTGCTCCCGCTCACATAACCACCCCGTAACATACGCTGATCAACATCCAATGATGCCCACCCCCCCCCAGTCGCGTCACAAACGCGCCCCGAGTCCACCGCTCTCTGCCGCTGGCTCATCACAGTTCACCACGACAGCACAACCAAAACTCAACGTTGTAACTCGCCTAGCCCTCGAGGGAAAAGCAAAACAGGGTGACGATGGCGCTGCAGTCCGAATGTATCTCAAGGTCTGACTGTTCTGTCCTATACCGTGCCCTTTTCGCTTACTCTCCCGTAGCTCACCATTCCGATGGATACCGTTTCTCCAGGCTCAACTGTCCCACTATTTCTGGGTACATCCATATTACATTCTTTTAATCCAAATCTATCTAATCACACGCCTCAGAGGAGAACTTGAAATTACTCTCTGCTCAAGTCCACCCCCTTGACATCCACTCTTCTCCCTACTACTTTTCATCTGCTTCCTTCCCCAACCTCAACAATGCAGCTCGCGCTCTTCACCTATCCCCACTCTCCCAAAAGTCATATCTCTCCGTCTTTGGTGTACCAACATCCGCCTCAACTACTGTGCACGCTAGCCGTACCTCTGCAGCTGCATCCTCGATCACCCCCAACACACCCCCACTGGATGAAAAGTACACCGGTCACATCATTGTCAGCGGATACAATATCTCCTATATTCTTCCAAAGGAATTCCCGCCTCGCTTTAATGGAGGAGACAGCGCATTGCGTGTTTCTGCCACTCAGAAGAGACGAACTTCTATTAGTGAACGGAACAACATGCATTTTATGGCCGCTCTAGAACTCTGGATTCCATACGTGTCGCGTCCTCCGAAGGCGCCTTTCCTGGTGGGTAGCTCTTATCGTTATCTGTGTGCTCCAATATCACAGTCTGTTAGATTGCTATCCCCGTTCCGCGATGTCTGTCCAATAACATCAAATTGCGCATATATCCACCAGCCACAATAAGTACTTCTTCATCTATGGCTTCGCTTTCCTCCGCGGACGAAGATCCGGGTGCCTGGGAGTTAGCCTCTGAGCCCTATGTTGCGCGCAATATCTCCCGCTCGGGATCATCTGCTGACATGGCAGACGACGAGTCATCCGACTCATCAACATACACGGATGGGTGTTCTGGAGGCATCCTTGTACATGGGACATTTCCATCAACTGAGCGTCTGCGCATACGCTGGGCACAGCCTACCAAAAACATACCCAACAGCGATGGTCGGCGACGCGTTGGTGTGAAGGAGGCCCATGGGGAAATGACCGCTGTAGTCTTGGGCAAAGCTCAGGATCCATCCAGCGGTCGTGAGGGCATCCTGACGCGCTTAGAATACAAAGGAACCTGCAAGGGCATCTGGTTCCCTGGTGTAGCCACAATGCTTGGGATGGACATTGGGTTTGAGGTTAAAGGCGCCGATGTTATCTGGCCACCTAGAGAGGATGCAAAGTGGACTGTCACTGGTGGTACCGGTTACACTGGTTTCGACGTTGGCCCGCCTTCTGCTCCCATATCCAGACAACCCTCGCTCGAGTTCCCCATTGGCATGTCCACTAGTAGCATGCAGTATACCCCCCCAATAACTACTCCACAGGAGTATTCTTCGACGTCCTCTTTACTTCGCGCCCCGCTGCCTAGTGATCATCTTCCCGATTACACGTTTGAAGGTTCTCCAACATCTTTGACACCTTCCGTCACACTATCTTCTGTCAGCTCTCTGCCTCCCGTATCTGAGGGGCGCAGCCGTGCCTCTTCGGATGCTGTTGTCTCATGTCGATCACCGGCAGTGCCCATCACAATTCATATCAACATGAACGACATTATCCCGCCCTCAAAAAATGTCTTTACCTTCTCTATCACGGGCATTGTCCTTATCCTTTCGCGACATCCTCCACACATCACAAAGGGGCACGGTGCGGATGACGATTCGGACACCAAACCCATCGTGTTGCCACGTTTTTGCGTCCTCGCTGCCGATTCGGAATCAGTTTCAACGGTCATTAGGAACGAAAGCGAGGGTGGCGTTGTTGATGTCTACTATATCTCTGGAGATCTACGGGATGCTCAGACAAGAAAGGTAGTGCTACAACGCAATGGGATAAACCGATGCGGCAATGACGGTGCACGAATAGCACTTCGTCCTATCTCGCGTACAGCAATCTTCCAACGGACTGGAGATCAAATCACGGATAATGTGCGACCCTCGCCCCGGCACGGTCCACTCAACGGAAACAATGCTGCACTCAGCCCTCTGCCATTGGCTCCCATTCATGGTGGATTGATGAAACGAAAACGTGACGGGCCACTCATCATTTCCTCTGTTAATGTCATCGTGACCCCGTTGCTTCTTGATGGAGCCAGCTACCCAGATGCTCACGCAGTCCGTGTGCATATGCATGCCCCATCCGACCCAGACTCAGATTGGTTTGAGTTCGGCCTCGCAACACCCTTGTCATTTGAAGAAGAAGGGTGGAAATATCATGTTGACATTGTCAGCGTGAGCATCGACGGTGTCCCCGTGCGCTTTGAGAGTAACACGTTTACTGAGCGGGACAAGAAGCCTATGATCGATCTTGTACCTTCTTCCTACGATGAGAAGCCACAGAATCACTGGATCACCTGGGTTAAGATTCATGGTGGTGACCAGGGAGGCTTGGCCACAGTGGACTACGTCGTTCGCAAGATTGCAGATCCCAAGGCCTTGAAGAGAAATGCTAGAGTCAAGACGAGTTTCGATGTGTTGATTCCAACGTTTGCACTCCCTGTCGGTTGGCTGGAAGTGATTGTGGAGACCCACTTAGGTATTTGCTCTGTCATTACCCATAGAGCAGAGCCCACTCAACATCAGTCTAGACGTGGTAACGTTGCAGTCAAACTTTGCTCATCAAGAAAGGACCCAACATGGCTGCAGGCTCTTGCGATATTCGTTGGATCAATTTTTTACGCCTACAGTATCTTTAGCCGTCAAACAGCATAGCTCCCGTGTTCGCATGGGATGGTTGTCGCTAGGGAAGCTATTCCTGATACTTCTTTGGATCTCTCTCGCCGTTCTCGTTTCCGTGCTTCTGATCAATCTTGGCACCGAGATCAAGCATATGCGGCAATCTCTCGATCGTATCGATGCTATTCGTGACTCTAATCGTGGCGAGATCCCAGCCCCTTCGACTGAAACGATATTCATCACAACCACTATCCTCTTACCATCGCCAAGTACCGCAATTGACAATGACAATGTGAACAGTCAAACTACCACCGCTTCATTCACATCAAGCATGACGATTATGACGACGACATCAGTTGACCCGACGATTTCAAGTTTACGCACCGGTGATCGATCTCAGGCTGAGACCGTCACGGCTACGTTCACATCAATACCTACACTATCTTCCGCCCCGCGTCCTAGTGAGAATTCCCTTGTCCCGATTTCTGCACGGCCATTTGAGTGGTCAAAGATCCGGATAGACTTGCCCCCGGCTGCTCGGAAAGCTGTTGATAGGGTCTTAGGGGGTTTGGGTGTCGTTTGGCAGATATTCAGGAGAGCGTATCATTACCCACTGGATCCGCCATAGCTGCCAGTCTACGATTGTTGTCTTCAACTTGAGGTTGATGTATCTGTCTTGCGAGTTGCGACAACAAAGGCGCCCCAGGTGACTTTTTTCCTCAAATTCTCTTGTCAACGAGTCGTGACAATGCGCAACCGTGGTAGTTTCTTACTATTCTGAAGATCCTGTGGTCACGACTCGGAGTCTGAATTGCCATTGCTGCTACACGAATAATAATTTAGGGCGTTTCCGCACCAAGTAAGACTACAGGGTAAGTACGATGCTAATTGCTACACAAGAATCGGTTAATAAATATATGTCCAGTTTGCAAGAAATAAGAATCTGAGTGTGGTGTCAATGATGCTATAATTAACGTTAGTGCGTTATTAATTTGAGTAGTGCGTGCGCTCGTTTGCCAGTATCAAATTTTCAGGACCGCCCGTGCAGTCGCATCCCTCCCGGCCTTGAGTAGCAGCGAGAGCTCGGTCCCTCCCGTTCCGGTCGCAGGTCCAGACTTTGCTTCTCTCCGCATTCTTTCTGCCATTGCAAACATGGGACAGCCCACCGGTGGCTGCGTGGACCGCGACATTGATACAACGTACAGGCATGCGATGCGCATGTGAGAATCCCTGAGCTTCTTCAACGCTGTGACGGCGGTGTTGTACGCTTCTCTGATTGCTGGCGTGTTTTCAGCGACCTCTCTGACGGGACGGGAATATCCAGCAATATATTCCAGATAATCCCTATGTTTCCCTGGCATGTACCGTCGCATACGCTCCATGAAACCGTGGTCCGCGCGTTTGTTTGCATCTGACGGTGCAGGGTATCGCCGCTGTCGAAGTTTGTGGTCGATGTCAAGGAAGAGATCAACTGCGTGCATGACGCTGCTCTGCCCAGCAGATGGTCCGCTAAGATCGAGCTTTGACATATCCCCGACCCCTTCGTATATCCATGCCGGTGCGGAGGGGCCGCTCCCACTTCCATTGTACCAGGGGCGAACTTCCCAGTAAAACATATGCGGGTCGACTATTTGGCGCACGGATTGCATACTAGCTTCGATCTCTTGGATGATCGTGGTCAGTCGACCAAGGAGTCTGTTAATCTTGGAAATGGCGGACAGATCCGTGACGTTTGGGAGATTGTGGTAATCATTGAAGATATGGAGCATCTCCACCCCAATCATCTCCGCCCTGGCCGATCCGAGGTAAAAGTTCCGCTCATCCTCCGTTCCTGAGAATAACTCCTGACCGAATCGCATGTTCTCGATAGTGACAGGTAGCTTGGGATTGACAAGTTCCCAGTTCCACAGAACGGTGTCTGCGAACGTAAGGACTGGGGCCAGTCTTAGGACGCGCGAAACTGTCATGAGGGGAGCTACCAGAGAACGCGGAATCAATATCGGTCCTTCGATGGTGTCTAGAGGAATCGAGTGGACGTAGAAATGCACTAGAAATGCCAAGACTTTGTGTGCACGGCGAAGAAGTTGTGGGTCCTGGTGAAGCGATTCTGTGGTGAGTGTTGGAAGCTTTGTTGGATTAGCAATCATATTGTCTTAGAAACTTTTCAGACTCACAGAACGTATTTGCTGCCGCCAACGTTCTCCGTTAGTTCGTTCCTTGGAATCCCCGAGTAGGTCCTCTCCAAGTTTGAGAACGTCCGGTGCTTCTGATAGCACATCCTCCCACACATCGAAAGGCTTCTGTAACTTAGGGAGTGGTTGTGATGGGAAGAAGCCAGTGTCGGTTTGGAGGTTTACGTCGAAGTCTGCTGGCATGGGGCGCGCCTCCGGTGGCACCCGTCGGCTTGTTTGCAGCGACTGCAGAATGCGTAGCGCGTCATTGACGATATGGAAGGGCGAGGGTAGAAGGTCGATCGGATACATGGTAAGCCGTTGAGAGAGAAGTAAACGATTCTGTTGAATTGAGATGCATTTCAACAAACGACCCTGGTCTCTTTTATACAGCAGATACCACTGCAAGTTTATAATGGATCACATCAGCGAGGTAACCTAGTCACGGAGCTGGTGTGGCTGGTGTCGTACTGCTCAAACGGCATCACTATACGCCTGCTTTGTGAATTGCCTCCGTAGATCCGATTCCCTTCTCACGGCGAGTTCGATCACCGACCATTGATTGGCCGTGCCGGCCCATCCAGCCAGGACGTTGAATGCAGCCAGCCCACTCAGCAGGCCCAGGACACTTGTATGCAGTCGAGTCACATTTGACAGGACCCGGAACGCAACGCTTCCGTAACTATTTTTGACCTCCTAGCTGTCCATAACGCAGTGACTATAGTCGTTGCCACCGCTGATCGAGCCCAAACGAGAGATCACGATCAGTCATATCTGCACCGATTCCATACAGTGCCATTGCTTACGAGCCACGTGTCACTGCCGAGAAATGGAGATCTACCACCACACTTGTCGCGTTGTTGCGAAACTAGCAGACCGAGTAGATTTACAACGTGATACTTACCATGATGATAGTGACTACTCTCACCTGTCTTGAGATGAAAACGCTGGGCATACTTAGATGTACTTGCTGTGCGCCGACGCTGACAATTGCATGCATGTAGTTCCGGTCAAGTTTTCACATGGAATCTGATTCCTCACCGCCCGTGGTTGTATAGTACGGGCTGCGTCCGCGCACAGGCTGTGCCAACCGGAGAATTTGTCGCAAGTAGAATTGCGTGCAATCCAGCGGACCCGTGGAGTGGCTCCGAGTTGAGTTATCCCACGACAAGTCTGCAACTTTGCACTCCCACCGTCGATAGGATCCCGTCGGTTGGGAAAGAAGCGCCCATCTGATGTTGCCATGTCATTTTGTGTGTTTCAGCACGCACAGGGATGTGGACTGGACAAGGTTGGAACAAGGTCGCAATGTTAACAGCCCAACTTCAAGTGGCAGTACCGTGACGGTCAAGCTGAGCGACGCCACAGGTGCCATCAGTTACATAATCAATTCGAATGTTCAGACACTCTCGGAGGTTGGGATCCCGTACAGCGCCGGACATGACTCGTCACCCATGTCATCCGTCAACATCCGCCGTACGGTACCTATCACCGAAACGACAGTTAATAATGAATAAAGCAAATTGCATTTCACATAGACATGTATCTAGACAGGCAGTTCCTTGTTCCATCGCCATGCAGACCGAAACCGTGTCACTGCTCTTCCCAAGCCACGCTCGTCGTCCCTTGATCGTCGACAACCCGACACCTGCGGTGTACAACATCAATAATCTTGTCTTTTGTACCAGGTTTCGCTTTGATGAGGCTCTGCATATCGGAAAGCAGGCGAGAAAGTGAGACAGGACCGTCCTGGCACGAGAGTCTGATTAACTCTACTATCTTGGACTCAGACGGCAGTGCGAAGACCATGGGATTAATAGAGTGGTTCAGAAGAGTGTCAGGAAGTGACAGCCGTGGCATTTGGGCGCGATAAGAGGAATCGTTCGAGAAAAAACCTTCCAGAATCTCTGGCGAGACGTCCTCGAAATTCTCGGGAGACCACGCAGGCCGTCCCTGGATTTTGTCTATCAAGACTGCACTTATACCTGTACAGAAATCCGGGCTGGCACCGCTCTGAAAGAGAATAAAAATAAAAAAGGATATGATAATTACATCAAACACCGAACTCTGGTATATATGACTCACACAGTAGGCTGTCGCTATTCCCATCTCCATCTGCAAAGCCTCCCCCAAGGTCATATTCTTTCCGTGGCGAACAGCTGCAAGTGCTACTTTAAGACTCGTGGGGCTGCGCATGTGAAGGGTTTCCAAGGTTTGCTTTGCCCACCCGCTGACATGGGTATCCACGGAACTTGAGAGCGTTACCAGACTTTCGACGATCTTTTCCACAGAGTTGTATCGAAAAGCGGAGTCCAAAGCATTGCGGACCGCACCCCTCAATTTCCCCGACGGTTCATCTGGCTGACGCTCGATGTGTAGTTCCTCGATCGTGCTATTAATTTGAGTGAAAGATGGATTCTCATATTCGGCCAGATGAGTCATGAGATTGGGAATAGTCCTCGACGGAACATAATGCGTCGCAAGGCCAAGCTCACTACCAGTCAGGTGAACAACGGCTCGTCAGGGATGCTTTGTACTTACAAGAGCTCCCTGCCAACCAGGGTCTCGGATGTCAAGGCAAGATATGTCCCTAGCTCTCCGTCCATCTTCGGCAGGAAAAAACTGGCGCCCACATCTGGAAAGTATCCAATCTTGGTTTCTGGCATAGCAAATATAGTCTTCTCTGTCGCTATCCTGAAGGGTGCACCGATGGAAAGACCAACGCCTCCGCCCACTGATGTTAAAGTCGACACCAGAGGACAAATTACGGTAAATCTGATCACGTACTGGTAATGCCGTCGAGAATAGCTACGTAAGGTTTCGGCAAGCGGGACAGGACGAAATCCAACTCGAATCTGTGCAAAGGATTAGGCGGCGGTGCAGTGTTCGCAGCATCGTACTTACTCGTCCTTAAAAAACTGTATTGCCGCTGGACGTGTGGCCTCTTTGAGCGAGTCCTTCAGAACAGCTACGGTTCATGAAGCCAAGCGTGCGTGCTTTTTCGATAGAAAGACTTACTCGCCACGTCTCCTCCAGCGCAGAAAGCACGGCCTAGTCCGGTTCCAATGATCACATGACAGAGGTCGGACTTGGACCATGTCTACACAGACACATCAGTAATGAATGGCAAAAGGTTCCGCGGCGACCGACATCAAGCTGAGGTCTGAGTGAATGAATCATTTCGCTGTTGAGTGCATTTAGCTTCTTGGCCCTATTGAGCACGTATGTGCGAGCACATCCATTAGACTGGAAGAGGATTGGCTAGGAAGAATGGGGAATGAAGTGAGCCGAAGAATGTGGAGCGGAGAGGAGTACCTGGTCGAGCGTAGCACCCGTGGACATGTGGGCAGCAATTGCACGAGTTCTGGCGAGAGCTGCTGCTGGTGATCTGTGAGCCATCCTTGCAGTTGCAGTGGTTAGCATACTGTGAACTCGGGTGTGACCGGTTGACCGTCCGAGTCCCATGCAAGTATGAGATCAACCATTACATAATATTATTCGGTTCTCCATGCCCACGCAGGACTTGATAACCATCGGAACAAGGTTCTGCCTATCCTCCGCTCATTTTGGTGCAATCAGATACATTGGTTGTGTCACGGGCACGGACGATCTATGGTACGGCGTGGAATGGGATGATCCCAACCGTGGACGACACGACGGCGTCAAGGACGGGAAACGCTACTTCAATTGCCGGTACGCGCACTGCCTTCCTTCGTCATCCTACCAGTACAACCAATTTTCTACCGGAAGCATGCTGAACGCCGGGTCCTTTATACGCCCATCAGCATATTTGTCTTTCGGGCGCTCCTTCTTAACCGCACTCGCAATGAAATACGTCGAGGCCGAACATGGTTCAGATACTCCCGAAAAAGTTGTTCTCGGTTCTTCCAATGGCGCCATAGAGGTGGAAGCAGTCGGTCTTGATAAGATTAGACAGAACCTTGGTAATCTGAGTCGCCTTCGAGAGGTAAGTCTCGACTGCGAGCTAGTGGCGACCGGCGATGCCAAAGGTGACATTCTTGTAACTTGTCCAAGTGAGCTAAGTGGTTATTTGCTGTAATTATATTTCTCATCTTCAAAAGATGTCCGCGGTCTCGACTTGTCCGCGAGTTTGCTAGCTACGTGGAGGGCTATAGCAAGCATAACCGCCGAGCTGCCTCACTTGGAAAGGTTGATGCTGAAGTAAGTTTTTATTTGGAAAACGAGGGCTACAGTTTACCAGTGACAGTCGGAACCGTTTTCTACCACTGGACCATGAGCTTCCAACCCTGGCATTTTCACGTCTTCACGAGCTCCAACTTAACAGCACGCTCATCTCCTGGGCGGAGTTCATGGATGTTGCGAGGTTCATGCCGAGTCTACGATCTGTTGAATTGGGTCACAACCATCTCAAATCCTTAAATGCCCGAGTTTCATCAGCTGTCCCGGCACTTCTCTCCCTCAACTTTGAAGCCAATCTCCTCGATGATTGGATACAAACAGCCAACTCACTGCGCGACTTGACCACGTATGGCGTTAATGGTCACTCCTTAGTGGCACTGACACAGTCCCAGCCTACAACGGTTAATTATCTCCGGAAACGGCATTCGCTCCATTCCGACTCTCAGTTCGGCATCATCCCCCCTTCGGGGCATTAAAGACCTTGTCCTGTCCAGGAATGATCTTAGGCAATGGAAATGGATGGATGCATTACACGAATGGTGTCCCAATCTCGAGTCTTTACGAATGATCGGTAATCCGCTGACCGAAGGTGCTGCCAATTACCGGTGACATTATATTATTTACAACTTAGGTGCATAGCGCCAGCCGCTAATCTCGCCAAACATGCTCGACAGTTCATTATAGCAAAGATCCCTTCCTTGCTGATTCTTGACTCGGCCGTGGTATAACGCCAATCATAATCTGTCTATCCATGCTCAAGCGTTCGATTCCCCAGATTACTGTTCGGGAACGAATCGATTGTGAACTATTCTACCTCTCATTTGTTTCAAGGCATGTTCCTGGATGCGATGATGGGAAAGCACAGGAACACCCTCAATGGATTGCTCTGTGCAACAGTAAGTTATATCAAGCCGCGCCGATTAGAATTCGAATCACTTACGTTCATCCCTGGCAGAGCATGGCCGCCCCGTCGAGTCATCGGCTCAAAGTGAGCATGAGGATAAACTCAGCAATTATTTAATCAGTAAATTCTCGCGTGGTCGCTTTTTGTATATAAAAATTCAACATTCACAGGTGTCGTCGTTCAGCGATCTGCCAATAGGCCAACCAACCTACATGACCCAATACAAACGACGGGCCCACCCATTTCACTCAAGGTCTTAAATAGCATGAAGCTGAATGCTTTTCGACTGAAGCTCATAAAGTCCCTCAAAATCTCTCAACCTTTAGGGTGTGGGGCGATACAAGTGTGGCTGAAATTGCACGATAGCTATGTTCTCTTGGACAACGATGGTCATAATTTGGAATGGTATGGAATTGAAAATGGAACACATCTGGTTGTCTGTACACAGGAATAAATGTACTATTCCTCTTCGGAGTATCTGTGCATAAACACAGGAATCATAGCCACGCCAAGGCCTCGGAAACCTCGTTAATAATGCAACCCACTTCGGTCGGGATGTACGTACCTTGGTTACGAACAGAATCTCAATTGTGCCGGAGACAGTTCGGCCGAGAACGGATGGCTTTGCGTAGGCAAAAACAGTGAGGTTCAAGATATACATTCCGCGCAGAGTGCATTGGGTGAACCCAGTCCTTGGCAGAAAGACAGACGGTGAACCATGTGTAGAAACTCAGGGCTTTGTATGTTGTGACCTCCAATCGGAGAGGGTCCCAAAATCCAGTCGAGCGACTGTATCCTAATGGCGCCATAATATGGACCAACGGGTTTCGACCAGTAAGTACAGCTGTTCGGCTCGCCCCATAACACGCCAAAGCCAAAGCTCGAGTTGACCATTTCCTAAACGAAATCGCGAGACCATAATGCACGAGTCGCTCGGTGTAGTCCACGAACGACGACCATGTATCCTTTAACGCGCCCATCCACCGTCGCCATTGGCATGCCTTACAGCTCTATCGTCGTACCGATCGTCCCTTTCATCGCGCCTGCCTCCACGATCGTCACGTCGCCTGTTGTCATAGTCATCCCTGCGGCGGTCATAATAATAATCAGGGACTCTGCGATCATCATCATAGCCTCCCCGCCGGTAATCATCGTACCCTGCAGGTTTTCTCTCTTCATAATCCCTCCTACCAGGAGGAGGAGACCTGGGGCGACGATCATCGTAATCGGCACGACGAGGAGGGGACCTTGATCGTTCGCGACGGTAAGGCCGTTCTTCCCTGTGGCGATCATCACGAACAGGTCGCTCATCACGACGATCATCCCGCCGGTAGTTATCAGGCCCACCGCGCTATAGTGACGCATGTTAATGAGGTGAAAGTTGACTCAACATGAATACAAACCGTGTCATCGTACGCAACTCGAACTGGCCTTCCACGGAGATCTTTGCCGTCTAATTCTTTGACGGCGCGGTCTGCGTCATCGCGAGACAAATACTCGAGAACACTAAGGGTTGACTGAATGAGACAGGGAGGGATAGGGATAGCTTGCCATACCCTTGACCAGGAAAGTCGCGGTCAATATCCGCGAAAGAGACACTGCCCGCTTCACGACCAAAATCTTTGAGATCCTAGGAGCCATCGTCGTCAAGATATAATAAAGGACCACCATCCATGATGAACCGTGGGACCTTCAGGGAAGTCCAAAGCCGTGATCACCAGTTCATTCTGTACTTACCTGCCAGCTCGTGTCGCGAGAAATGCCAGATACCACCAACCTGATACCTGGAGGTCTGCGGGAGCGAGTACTAAGAAAAAGGATTAAGTATAGGCAGAGATAGTTATCAAGTAGGATATACCCATGGCTACGATCACTTTCATACACATCCCGACGAGGTCGACTCTCCTTGGCAAACTCGACTACAATGCTAGCTATGAAGTAAAATACTTGCGCGCAACAGTCAAAAGGAAAAACTCACTTCGCCCCCATGAACGTTTTACCATTGAAATGATACACGGCGTCCTCCGCGTCCTGGAGCAAGCTCAACGAGGCCAAACAAACTTCGGCAGATGGGCTCACTTTTGCATTCTCAAACTCGACGAAACCAAACCCTGACATTTCGTTGTTAGCGGAAAAAAAGAGATGAATGGAGACTAAAATCACCAGTCATGACTCGGCAATCCACAATGCGGCCGTAGCCGTCAAAGAATTTTGCAACATCATCTGAGCGAGCATCGGGAGGAAGTCCTATTGAAACCAACCTTGTAAGTATCACAAATTGTCACTTTGAACAGACTTACTGCCAAGATAGAGGCGTCTAGCCATGGTGGTAACAGTTGAAAAAAACGAGTTGACATTTGTCTGAGTTCGAATTTGTTTCCTTTAAGGGAGGGCCCGTGCACGGAACCCCGTGCACCGCTTGCCTGACCCACACGCGTGCACGTGGTACCGACAAGAGCATCTCCAGTATGCAAGATCAATCCCAACGAATTGCGATTGGACATATATATAGTAGGTAAGACTCGCTTTACATAGGATGACGCTAATGCTGTGACCAGTTAATGGAGTTTAAGTCAATTCCCTCTTGTACCATTTCCCACAAAGGACTAAGGTGCAGGTCAGTAGAAGCCAGGACATACAATGCAAAGCTACGAGCCTCATATCGCGAAGGCGATTGACTACACGGACGATATGGCTGACTACGAAGTCGATTTCAGCTTCCGTAGTGAACCGCCCAATTCCAAATCGCAAAGACGAGTGTGCCATATCTTCAGTCGTTCCTAAACAAATAATGGTATGAACAGAAAGCCTGTCGTTGGTCGTGCATGTACGTACCAAGTGCACGGAGGACATAGGATGGTTCCAATGATGCAGAAGTACAGGCACTACCAGACGACAACGCGATATCCTGCGTGAAGTGTAAACTTCGTGAGCAAAGTAGAAAGAGCCAAGTACTCACTTTCAGAGCCATTAAAAGGCTCTCACCTTCCACGTACGAAAAAGATAGGTTGATACAACCAGGATAACCCCCAACATCTCCGTTACGGACGACATGCTCAACCTGGGAGTTGATACCATGTAGTAGACCGTCCGCTAGTTGCTTTATCCGTGCATGGTCTCTCTGCGGAATTGTGGATGAGTATCAGAGAAATAGAAATGAATAATTCAAGTTGGTCAGCACCCCTGCACACACAAGTCATTACCAAGCCGGCAGCCAACGATGTTAATCCGTAGTCGCTTGATTACGCCAGATCGTGTGCAATTTTTCATCCTGGATTGACAAAGGAATGAACTCACTGTCATCTCCAATTTTGCTATCCGTGCTGCCTCGCCCATTCCGACGGCAAGTGCTGCGGGTAAGGTGCCGCTGCGCAACCCACGTTCTTGTCCACCTCCGCTTAGAATCGGTTCAAGCCGGACTCGCGGCCGTCGTCGGACATAAGCAGCACCAACACCCTTTGGGCCATAAATTTTGTGGCCAGAAATGCTCATGAGGTCAATGTTTGCCTCATTAACATCAACAGATACTTTCCCAACAGCTTGTGCTGCATCTGTGTGAAGGTACACACCGCGATGTTTCCTGATGATTGCGCCAATCTCCTTCATTGGCTGAATGACACCAGTCTCATTGTTTACCGTCATGATAGAGACTAGTGAGGTATCCGGACGGATGGCAGCCTCGAGGGTGTTCAAGTCGATGACACCGTTCGGCTGAACTTGCAAATAAGTTATATCGAATCCTTCTTCACTAAGTTTTCTGCAGGAATCCAGTACGCATTTGTGCTCCTGGAGACAATAATACATGATATGATACGCACTGCAAGCAGTAAACAACTCACGGTTTGGGTAGTGATTATATGCTTTTTCTTCTCCTTATGAAACCGTGCTACTCCTTTTATAGCCATATTGTTGCTCTCCGTAGCACCGGAGGTGAAGACGATGTCTTTTGGCTCGGCACCAATGAGGTCTGCCATATGCTAAACTCAATGATGAGATAACGGAACAAGCATTCAACAACAAAACCTGCCTTGCGCGCATCCTCAACGGCCTGTTCAGCCTCCCATCCATACGCATGGGTGCGACTGTGGGGATTACCGTACTGGTCGGTAAGATAGGGTAGCATTGCATCAAGAACCCTAGGGTCAACAGGCGTAGTAGCCTGAACATGGTGAGTAAATGACACGACTACCGCCACCACGTCCCTCCCTTACCTGCATATCAAGATAGATGGGTCGAGTCTTTTGAGTTGCAGCGTTCTCACGAGTGGGATTTGCAAGCTTGAATCCAAGCATGTCTGCACATGGGTTCATACAGTTAGAAACGAGACAATGCAGGGAGTACGAACCTGGGCGAGGTGCGAAATGTCCTTCCTTGTAAGAAGGAGGGACGTCGACAATCCTAGCTCTGTCTGCACCCGAGGGCTGAACGAGTCCTCTCTGCGCACCAACGATAGCCCATCTGACAGAATGTCTGGCCAAATTTGCGGTCGTACATGGGGGTATTCTTGACAGCATCAGGATGGGAGAAATTTACCACAGCCTCCAGAAAGGTGGTGGTCCACGACAAAGGAGATGGCCGGGATGGGAACACCAAATAACATTACGTAATTTCGACTACATAAGTAAATGAGTACGAGCACTGTCACCTTTTGCCAGGTGGAGGAGGCAAAAGGGGAATACCACCACCATCACCACCACCACCAGTTCTAGTCCCAATCCCAGTTGAAGATTCCAGGAGTGATGTCCCCCCAGACTTGCTACTCTTACCAGGGATTGAGATCGAGAAGGTCTGTCCTTCCTTCAGAGAATAATCCTTTTTTGGGCCTTGGGGTAAGTGTGGAGACGGTGCATCTGTCGTGGGACTGGGTGGGTTCAGTGCTGCCTTAGCACGTCTTCAACCGTCTGTCAATCGACCCTGTGGCATTGTAAGTCATTCTTATTACTCACTTGGTAAAGTCTTGCAAAGCAACGTCTGGCCCGATGCTCTCAGCCGAGCCAACTCATTGTGGTACTCATTCACTCACTGAAGTCAAAGCTATCCGTTCGTTCTGCAAATCCCATGCCAATGTATGCCTTCCTTCCGGCCTCCTCCACCCTCACGACAAAATAACGTGATGAATCCAATACAGCATCGACGGATGGCTTCATTGGATCGTAATCTGCGCGAGCAAATACTGCAGAAAAGCTGAGCTATGTATATTCTTGAGGACGTGTGCACTCACGCTCGCCTGAAATTATGGGTGTGTATGAGCTGATCGTGATTCTACTTTCCAACAATCAGCTTACCGGTCTGTGAATCCTCAAAGAGTAGAACGGCATTTCCAGCCTTCTCGACGATGCGTAACCTGCCTTTCCACAGTGGATCTGCGAGATCTCCCCAATCATTGGCTCGATGGCCTTCGTTCGCCCTTAGCGGAGGGATTTTATACACTAAAGGGTGTACTTGAGCCACGTCCTAGGCTTGCATTGAAGTCTTAGTGACCTGAAATTTCTCGCGCGATGTACAAGACAGACGTGATCTCGTCTTCCAGAGAGTCCATCGTTTCGAGGAGATTGTGGTGGTGGTTTATGTCAGCACTTGGGTTTTACTGTAATCCTCAATGGCATCCGATCAGGCAGCCGTGAAAATGTAAGCCTACCCCGGTCGCGCGCAAATTTGCGGAGAAATAACAGCGAAACGTGCCATCCAGACTGACCGTCGGCTCTGCCTTTGGTTCAATACGCAGTCTCTTCTCCAGAATCCGAACCATCAACGCAAAACATGGCAAGTTTGATTGTGTCCTTTGCCTGGGCGACTTTTTCGGTCCACTCCAAGAACACAGCGCTGGGAGCGATAATCAGAACCAGGTTGCAGAATTACTGAACGGCGCCATTGAAGGTATGATTCCTGTTCGGATAATGCACCGGCTGATTTTGAAGCGTCGTAGCTCCCCTAAGTTGTTATATCATGCAAGGGCAGAACCCACTTCCAGAATCTGTTATAGAACAATACGCTCGAACTGGTGGGCAGCTGTGCAAAGATGTCTTTCTGTTAAGTAAGTTTTACTGTACACCCACGATCCAATATCCAACCGAGTTCCACTCTCCGATAGGCAAGTCAGGAGTCGTGTCTACAGCTCATGGTCTGAGGATTGCCTGTCTGGGTGGCATTTATAACCCTGGCATTTATGATTCTTCTGACGGTCCTCCCGTACGCACCCGCTGTTCAACGTAGCCTGGCGTACTGACGTGAGACCTAGGGCTTTGCCTCCCCCTTCTACACGACACACACGGTGGAACGGCTCCTCTCGAATACGATGAACAAATCGCTGAAAATAGGGGCGGAATACAACTATGGCACTCTTGCTGCAATTCGTGATACCGCATCCCCTTCGCAACTTATCGACATCTTTATCACTAATGACTGGCCAGCTTCCATTACATCACATAGCTCCTTAGCCCTGCCTGAGCAGGAAAATCCTGGCTCCCCACCTCTCGACGAAATCATTCGAAAAATAAAACCTCGATATCATTTTGCTGCTGGTGCTATGCCTTCCCCGAAGTTCTGGGAACGTGAGCCCTTTACCTGGGATGGCGAACCCAGGAGGATTTCTCGTTTCATAAGCCTGGGTACATTTGGTGGAGAAGAGCATACCGGCCAGAAACAAAGGGTTCGTCGACCAACCTGTAACGATATTTGTAATGATTCATATCCTCCCAGTGGTTTTACGCGTTTTCCATCGTGCCATCAGGAGGCACAACACAACTACCAAGTAATCTCACAAAGAACCCATTTGTCGAACCCGCTTCTCATCTACCCAAACGAGTTCATGACAGTGCCGAAGGGGAAAATTTCATCTTTGGAAATATCCACCATCCTACGAAGCGTCCTAGGCCAGGTTTGTCTTCACTTCATCACCGGGTTCCTTTCATTATCGCTACCTGCAGAAGCGCCGATTGGGCAAACTAGCAAACCCCCCGCCGGATACAAATGCAGGCGATGTCAATCAGCCGAGGTTAGCCTTTACTCGACGTGAAGGAGGAGATAGCTCAAACAATAGTTAGCATTTTATTGACGGTTGTCCCGAACGAACAACGCCGCCGGAAGGATACCTGTGCAAAATCTGCAGCATATCCGGACACTTCATTCGTGATTGTCCAACCAAACACGCCGTTGGGGATACGGGTGGTTCAAAACCACGTGAAGGATACGTATGCCGTGCCTGTGGAAGTGAACTACATTATGTGGCTGATTGTCCAGTGGCGAATCAACATTGTTCGCACGTCCAGGGCGGCAAAAGAAGACCACCGAAAGAGATTGGACGTATGCCCTGTGTTTCACTTGTTTTTCAATTTATAACGTTCGTTCAGCAGAGGAGTGTTGGTTCTGTCTGTCAAATCCAAACCTGGCGTCAGTGACCACGTAGACAGTTGACTTATTTCTAATACACCGACAGGAAACACTTGATCGTGTCGATTGGTACAGAGTGTTACTTGACGCTCCCGAAGGGACAGATTATTCCAACACAGTCGGCCCAAGACGAGAGTAATGTCGCTCGTGTTCCAGGAGGTGGCCATGTCTTAATCGTGCCAATCTGTCATCATCCCACATATAACACGATTCCTGCCGACATTTCACCGCCCATTCTTGATGAAACGGAGAGGTAGTGTTTGACCTCTGGACCGAACGTCGTCATTAAAATCTATGCAGGTATAAAGTTGCTCTGCGGAGTCTCTTCTCGAAACACGATGCCGTACCTGTATTCTACGAGGTTGCTCGGCTGAGCGCAAAGGGAGGTCACGCACATGTTCAAGCTGTGCCTGTTCCTATTTCTTTGCAGAATGAAGTTGAAGCTGCTTTCCTCAAAGAGGGCCGTGTTTTGGGAATAGACTTTGAGTCGGACGCTGATGGTGCTTTGCAAGCTTGTGCTGGTGGCACACGAAGTTACTTCCGTGTCGATCTCCCGGATGGACGTAAACTGATTCACCTGATGAAAGACGATGTTCCTTTTAGTGTTCAGTTTGGGAGGTATGTACCACTGCAAACAATCATTGATAAGGTGGGTCTTAGGGTATTTTTGCAGACAAGTGCTGGTATCTCTCTTGAACATCAGCTGCCGGCTCGATTGGAAGATGTGCACTCTTTCAGAGGAGGAAGACAAAGCAGATGCTGAACTGTTTCGGAAGGCTTTTGCGGCGCTTGATCCGTCATTGTAGTAAATACTTATCCTTGTATTTTGCTATGTCCGTACAGTATCTTTCTCTATAGTCACAACTTTAGGGGTTCTCACTAGCCAGACAGCTCTGCGTTGGGCTTCCACCTCCTATTGTCTAAATCTGCTCGGGCGCCGCCTCCAAGCTCTTCTTGTAGCTGTGGCCAAATTTCCTAGTGCCTTCTTTTCTCGCAGCCTTGACTACTCTCTCGATGGCATCAAGACCTGATAATCGGCGTGGTACAGTCAGCTCAGAATGTAACAATAAGTTCAGACACACCTTTGTTGAGGTCCTCCAGAGGAGGTCCGAAAGACAAGCGTACAAAGTGATGACAGGGGGAATTAAACAGATTCCTCCGGTGAGCCGGGTTTATATCGAAGAAAATACCAGGGATCACGATAGTTTTTTCCTTGAGGAGTTCTTCAAAGAAAGTCTAGGAAAGGCATTATATACAGCATGTTATCCAAGTAGGTATGGTTACAAACCAAGCCATTGTTCAATGGTGGAGGAAGTTTCTCTAAGTTGAGCCAGATGTAGAAGGTTGCTTGAGGTGGGATGTCCACGTCGAGATGGATATCATGAAGCCGCTTAAGCACGTGGTCACGCTTTGCTTTGAAATGCCTCTGCAGCGCGAGCTGATGGTCACAAGAAAGCGATCAGCTTGCGACGGACGGCTGACTATAATGATCACCTTCTCGTGTGCCACATGGTTGGGTTCTAACAAGGGAATTGCAGCGAGTTGCATACTAGGTGAATGTCGGTGCCTGAGGAAAGATGACACAGAAAATATAAACATACGGGTGGTTCGCTCCGCCATCCAAGAAGGATCCTGGCTTATTTCAGCGAGTAGCGCCACAGCTTCGAATTGTCCGACTCACCTGACTGAGAAAGCGCTGTGATCAAATTCTTGGGCCCAATAACCCAACACACTCGCCAGCCAGGAAGACGCCAGTTCTGTGAGTTCTGCTTAGTGGCAGGTTATGAACGGGTATAAACGCTCTTGACCTTCGTGAGTCCATCGATGATAACGACCGGATCAGTATTGACGTCGTCCACGTACTCAGCGGAGGAGATGGATTTGCCAAAGTCTCGGTCGTGCTCAGGATAAATGTACCAGGAGTAGAACTGTGATGGTAAACGCGTGAGTGTTAACATTGCCAGTAAGCAGTATGCAGCGAACCTCGTCGAGAATGAGAGTTGTCCCCTCCTTACTGAGGGCGACGAGTTCTTTAAGATCTTTTCCGCTAAACATCTCGGGTATGAGGTACAACCTTCATGGACATTGTTTGACATACGCGATGATTTGTCCTGTCGGATTCCGTGGATTTGAGGCAATGATGACGGCGAGCCCTTGGGTGCGAATATCTCTCTATTGATGTCGATTATTGAGTTAGGTGACGGAGGAACCCTTGATGAACGTACCTTGGTTTGCTCGATATCAAGACGATATTTATTCTGACTAAGCATCAGTACAAGTGATCAGTAAGATCTGATGGAGAAAGACCTTGGGATCAAGGCTGGGAGGAATCAGCCAACCAACTGCGGAGTATAGCGTCTAGACTCACACTGTTGGAACAGGAACGAGACGTTTGAACGCGCCCAAAACTTGATCGTAAGCGGTGTAGTCCGGAATCTGATACGACTACGGATTATGATTATTTAACAAGAGCATGGAAGAATAGATCATAGACATACACAATAGACATCGCTGACGACGGCAGCGACGCGAGACAATCCGGAGCGACCGCCTGGCACTATACAAACGTTCTCGTATGTATACTTACTGGCCTTGTTCTGGCGGTAGGTGTGGTTGTACAGGTGTGCGACTGCTTCTCGAAGTGCTTTGACAGAGGCTGGTTAGTACACACGATAGAAGGTAGGGTAGCGCGAACCTTTGACGCCAGTTGTAGGGGCGTATTCCAAAGAATCGACGGGGACGGGTATTGAGTCGGGGCGAGGTAACGCATCGGGGATTGGTCCTACTTCAGGCGCGCCCTGACCAAGATTGGCCCACTCGTGAGAGTTGGCATAACTGAAGCCATTAGCCATCGCGCGATCGGAACAGTAGATCACGCCGGTGCTGCCGGGATGCTCGATGCCGGGCACGGTTTCCTCGTCCTGTGATGGAGATGAGCACTTTTGACCAGATGACAGGATTCTGACACTGACAGGATTGACAGTCTGTGGAAGAAATCCTTTGGGCTGATGCCCAGCCTGCTGGCGGAAGATCTAGGAGGATGTCTGAGACGAATTCGGGAAAGGAGTGAACGAGGACAGAACCTGATGCGCCTCTGATTCTTTTTCGTGTTTAAAGTGCCTCATGACTTCGTGTACCTGGTTTGCAAGATTGGCAAAGGAGAGCGCGCGAGGCATGTGAAGGTGCATGTAAAGGGAGTGGATGGATGGGCGGCGATTCCACGCACCATTTCTCTTATACTGGGGGTGCCACTGCGTGACGGAAGCCTGCTTGTGGGCCTGCTTGAGTGGGCGGACATTCCCGGAAATAGGTTGGATTGGCTAGAGAGAGTTGAGGGAAAATGGCGGGCACGACAGTGGCAGCTTCGCACTTATGTAAATGCGTAGGTCTAGGGTGTGCATCGTCGCCAGCCACACAGCCGCAAGGCACCCGCAAAGTCCCGCCTTCAAGTCGAGTCGCTGAATGGCACATACACCTTGTCTTCCTTCTATGTCCACCCTTGCAAACAAGTTCCTCCCAAACCCAAAGACTATCGCGGTCAGTCCTCCATCCCCGCACTCGATCTCACTCACCCGACGTGTCTCAGATCGTAGGTTGCCCCTTCAGGTGAGCCTATTCCAGTGACATCTTAGCAACCAGGGCGTCACACGTAAACCCTCATAGCGGTGGTCAGGTTGTACCGTACATATCCCGTGCCCAGAAAAGTCTCTTATCGCTTAGCTCATAGCCGAAGTTGGGCGTCGATAAGGCTCCGATTCATCTCGTTGAAGCTGGCCTTATCGAACAGCTCGAGGAAATTGGCTGGAAGGTCAATTTCGACGGGCATCATCAATTCGAGGAAATTCATGCGGCTTCCGACCCTCCGATCGGCATACTGAAGAACCCAAGGTTGGTCTCCACCGTTTGCCAGTCCGTCGCACACGTTGTCGGTGGTCATGCCAAGAACGGCCAGCTCCCCGTCACTCTAGGTGGTGACCACTCTCTCGTTTGTACCACGTCTCGTACATCCTCAATACCTTCTTGATCAATTCTGGCAGGCAATGGGCACTATTTCTGGAACCCTGGAGTATGTGTTGTCTCGCAATGTGTTGCAATCTATTCATGTGATCATTCGAGATCGTACCCAGAGGCGTGTGTTATCTGGGTCGATGCTCATGCGGATATCAATACCTCGGAGACAACTGGAAGCGGTGTGTACACCAGCTCACCCCACCCCACAACGAATTCATCTAGCCTCCAGGAAACATTCACGGTATGCCTGTGTCATTCCTTCTTGGGATTGGCCAAAAATTTCCCGAGTTTTCGTGGGTCAGACCTGCGCTGAGGCCAGAGAGAATCGTCTACATTGGTCTGCGTGACGTTGACCACGGAGAAAAGCGTATCCTCAAGGAAAACAAGATCAAGGCATTCAGTATGCACGAGGTAGATAAATATGGCATTTGCAAAGTTATGGAGATGGCACTCGATCATGTAAACCCAAATCGGGACCTTCCTATTCATCTGAGCTTTGATGTCGACGCTCTCGACCCTTCCGTCGCACCATCTACGGGTACACCGGTAAGAGTCTCTTATGGACTAGTGGATATCCCCAGCTGTTCAACCTCTATCACCTAGGTGCGTGGTGGTTTGACCTTCAGAGAAGGTCATTATATCTGCGAAGCCATCCACGAAACTGGTCTTCTCGTGGCGTTGGATCTAATGGTTTGCTCTCCCTTCCTCTCATCATCGCTACCAAGCTCATCCTCGCACAGGAAGTCAACCCATCCCTAGCAGACCCGCAGAGCGTTCGGCAGACCGTAGCAGTAGGCTGTTCTCTCGTCCGATCAGCACTAGGTAGGCAAGTTTGTATCCATCACTCCATGTCTCACATTCTTTCAAAGGGGAGACTTTACTTTAAGCTACCCTCCAGATCACCCTAATATAAGGAGATGTGATATAAACCAACCAATTTATTTTTGGGGATTGTACGACGGAAGTTTGGAAGGGGTGGCAAAGACCACTCGAGTCAAAAGTTCCTGCCTAGAGAAATGTGAAACTATGATCCAAACTGTTCATTGAATTCTCTCCCAATCAGCATCCGCCTAATCTCTTGTGTGCCAGCACCAACAGCATAGAGCCTCGAGTCTCTTAATATCCGACCCATCGGGTACTCTGAAGAATTGCTTAGAAGTGCTTGCGGAGATTGCTCATGATAACACGAACCATTGATGTATCCATTACCGCCTAGGCATTGCATGCCTTCCATCGCCACTTCCATGGCTCTATCAGTGCTGTACAGTATTGCTCCGGCACAGTCCTTGTGATGAACATGAGACATCAATAGATACCGAAATGACATGCAACGTACCCGACGACTGATGTGACCTGAGTCACACGCCCTCGCCACCGCATATACATACGATCTGCTCGCATTGATCTTTGTGTACATGTCGGCAATCTTACCTTTACAAGCACTTTAGCTCCTGTTGCCAACAGAGTTGTTGACTCACCTTGCATCAATTGGAATGTCCCGACCGGCTGCCCAAATTGTTTACGCTGGTGGACATACTCGACCGCATAATCAAAGGACGCCTGCATTAAACTGCGGCCGTTGGCTTGACACGAGTATTTGATTCTCAAAGGGCTTACCCTAATGGACCTCCACTCAACACGAGACGCTCGAGATCAAGTCCCGACATGAGTACTCCCACGCCTTTGTTCACTTGACCAAGGACGTTGTCTTGCATGATATCGGCAAGATGATCACAACGTGAACATAACTCTGCTCACCTTCGGATACTTCGCAATTCTCGAAGACCAATTCACAGGTATCGCTACCTCTCATGCCAAACTTGTCTAGCTTTTGATGAGTCGAGAATCCTTTGAATCCTTTTTCTATGATGAATGCAGTGATGCCTTTGGAGCCCTGCTCCGGTGCGGTTTTGGCATAGACAACAAGAGTCGATGCTGAAGGTCCGTTTGTGATCCTGAGAATGCATATTAAGTGGGATAATACATATGAAAGGGACCGGGAAACAAACCAAAATTTGTTACCGTTTAACCTCCATCCACCGTCAATTTTATCGGCCCGTAGACTCATGCTCACGACATCACTCCTGAAGATACAATTTAGAATGCAATTTGATAGAACACGAGTGATATACAATACCCGCTTCCCGGTTCGCTCATTGCTAGACTGCCAACCTTCTTTCCGGATAAGAGGTCAGGGAGATACTTGTCTTTCTGTGCTTCCGTGCCGTGTCGATGGATTTGGTTCACGCAGAGGTTTGAGTGAGCACCATAGGATAGTGCGACCGAGCCAGACGCTCGTGAAAGCTCTTCCATAGCTAAAGTATGATGGAAGTATCCCAAGCCTAATCCACCGTATTTGGGAGAGACCGTGACGCCGAGCAAACCCATATCTCCGAGTTTTTCCCAGACATCCTGCAAGTTACATGGGAAGGAACTGAGAGAAACAGGAATACGGAACTGACCATTGGAAAGGTGTTGATTCTGTCGATCTCTGCTGCTCTCGGGGCGATTTCCCGTTGCGCGAACTCGGTGATTGCATTCCTGAACTGAAGGGCAACACTTGGTGAGCCTATATGCGAGGCATCGTATTGGAACGACGCACCTCGGCTTGATCCTCGCTCAGACCCGCAACTTCAGCGTTATAAGTTGACACATGTCTGCGACAGGAGGAGAGACGAGAAGGGCGTATGGGTCGCTTAGAAATCGTCGACCTAGCAAATGATATGAAAGTCATGGAGTGAGCACAATAGGTCACGTCGATCGGATCCCATTCGAATTCACGACCGGACCGAGGATCACGTGTGAAATAAACAACTACGACTACTGCACAAGGTTCGTTTTACTCAACGCAAAGCTTGCGCAGTACCGTCCCCCGATAACACTCGACAATTTGTCTATCGAGGTTTGCCCATGTTTCGAACCGATCCACCCCTTTCAAGTCAAGGTCAATGATGAAGAGAGCGTCGGGAGAATGAACGGACGGGTTCCGCGACATGTCAGGACGATGAATCCTGAATATCACGGAACAATCCTTGAATGTTGCAGAAAGCAGGTACGCCGTGAGATAACTATCGATGTGTTCGGGACAGAGCTTGGAATGGTCCAATGCGCAATAAACGGAGTGGTAGGAAGCGACAAAATCTTGCAGCTGTTCAAGAGAAGGGTTCTGCCAGACGGCTGCTAGATTCTTGGCATCTGGGTATGCCATGGCGTGTAGTTTGGCAATTCCCTCGATGTCAAGCGCATCCAGTGAACGTTGCAGATTCGATATTGTTCTCAGCACGGGTGTCCGAAGAGATGGAAGTAGTACAATCGCGAGAGCGTCGTGGATCTCTGTCGTCGCTGACAGAAATTCCGCGAGGCAAGCGAATGACTGACAAGAATGATGTGAATCGAAAAGGGGTGCTGACGGCGAGAATTCGTACCTCTGAAGGTCTTATCAATTTCCCGGAGACGAACACTCTCATGTTGTTCAAGGTGCCATCGCTCTGCACCCAACTGTCGCAAAGATCACGAACGGCTTTCCTCATACGTGCTTGGTCTGTCGAGTACAAATCGAGTGGACAATATTGGGTTGGAGGATCGCCATGCTTGAATTTGAAACGCGTGTGCATACAGAACCTGCAAGTGGATGTCTTGATCTCTGCAGTGTCCTGGGACAAGTGAGTGGCATTGGGCATGAAGCCCCACTTGGGCTAAGGAATGTTAAACTGCGGTCGACCACGTAGGGTGATTCTGACTGAACCTTTATTTCGATCGCCAGAATATCTGCACCGCTAATGAGATCCGTGGCTAGTATGCCTTTTTGTCGCGCTCTGTCGATCTTGTCCTTTGCTCGTCGCTCGGTGGGGCGGTCACGATCACGAAGCAGCTCGAGTGCTGCTAACCAACCGGGGTCTAAGAGGACGACATCTAGGTCAGGAAGAAAGTTCGAGGGCACAAGGGGCGCAATGACTGTTTTCTGAAAGGCGATGACTGGATCATCATCTTCCTCGTCGATCGACCTGTGGTGCAAAGCCTCGAGCGATATTTTTCGTAGGCGAAGTACTTTGCCGGTGAAACTGGGGTGGAATGGACCTGTATAAGAGAAGACGATCGTCGAACCACCTTCTGAGAGATAAGCCCACTCCTGGGGGTGACTCTGCGCGACATTGACTCGGGACATGCCAGCCTGAGTGTGACAACAGGACAAGATGACATTGTGGTCGACTTTGACCACGACAGTCGACTAAAAGGTACGTGAATGCTTTGACCATACGAATTTGTGGAACAATGGGCGGATGCACCATATATTAGAGACACAACTTGAAGTAGTCCGACCCCGCTCGTCATCATGCGCTTGAAGACCCCCCTGACTAGCAGGCATTCCCATAAACACGCCAGTCCCACCACTACTTTGAAACGTCCCCGTGCCAAGGTGTGTGTCTCATCGTCGTCGTGCATGGCATCCGAGTCCAAATTACGATGTAAAATTCTAGGAACGCATCGAATATCACAGTTACTACAAGGGACAGGGAGTACAAGAACCCCTGCGAGTGCGCCCTCCATCCCTTTGGCTAAAGGACCTCGAGTGTGTCCGAAAATTAGGTAGGTCCAGACCGTCGAAACTGCATTTCACAGCCAACCGTTCCGGTAGGCACTGGTGCCTATGGAAGCGTCCTCCTTGTCCGCGTGCGGGCTGGACGAGAGGGTCATGAAATAGATCGGCCGGGTTCCTTATTTGCGCTCAAGGTTCTGCAAAAAGCGGACATGCAAAATTTTGACAAGGTGTGTATGATCGATCGGTGACGAGTCTGAAACTGAATCAATGTAGCGTTGCCCGGATGATACCGATGCGGAAAGGGAAAGTCTATGCCAGCTTCCGTGGAGCCCTTGGGTGAACGGTGTTGTGGGCGTGTTTCACGACCCACTTAACCTCTACCTGATGCTGGAATGTATCCCGGCGGGTGTGTTGCATGACCTCATTTACCAGGATGGGCCCCTAGATGCAACCATGGCGCGCTTTTATTATGCAAATATCGTGTGCGCATTGGAGTTTTTACACGCCAACGGCATAGTGCACCGTGATTTGAAGCCAGCCAACATTCTTATCAAGCCGGATGGGTACATTTCCCTGGTAGATTTTGGGCTGGCGAAGCCTGAGACTGATTCGCACACGTGGGCCATGGTTGGGACACCGATTTACATGGCTCCCGAGCTATTCATGAGCCAGGCTGGTATTGGTTATGGAGTGGATTGGTTTTCAAGCGGGATAATCTTGTACGAGATGGTTACCAAGCGAGTGGCAAGTATCGTGGATCGGATGGCTGATGATTCAGTGCTGAAAGCTATTTCTAGCCGTTTTACGGGAAGGAGGAAGAACACATTTACTTGCGTATTGCGTACTCAAAGTACAAATGGCCGAGAGATGTTCGTGTTGGGAAGTCGCTCAAGTCGCTGGTTGCGGGGCTTGTCACACATGAAGCGGTGAATCGGCTAGGTGTTGTGAAGCCAGTGACGAAGCACCGGTGGCTGAGCGGCATTGACTGGAAAAAGATGAATGGACAGAGTTATATTGTTCGTCCGTTTTACACTGGTTTGATGACGTTGTTAAACTTGATTTGCAGGCGCCATGGATTCCTGGGGAAATGGATCTCACTCGGATGTGGCAAGACAGACAGCTTCCACCGCGGCAAAGCGTTCCCGAGCTCGATGTCGTGATACCGGCCGAGTATCTGAGGTATGACCGACGGTTACCGCGAAAGAGGACCGGGGACGGCGAGGGAGAGGGGATGGGAGAGTAGGTGAAAGCTCTATACTGGGTGAACAAGGACAGATTAGGACGAAACAATAGTACTATCTGACACAAATGAGGCAGTGAATCCGAGATCGGTTTTCTCACCATGAACCCGTACGCGTCTCATCCCGCCCTCTCGTCCACCGAATCCGATCTCCTCTGGGAGTATGCAAAACTCGCTCATCACATAAATCACGTGCGCACTCTCTTGCCTACCCCCCCTTCCTATGTGCTCATCCCCGATCAGCTGACAGCCGCAACCCGCCGTCTCAGCGCACAGCCAGACCAGACGCTCCTCGTCCGTCTGCGCGTCCTCGAGAGAAAGATGTCGCTCGTTCTTACCCTCGTCCGTCTCTTTCTCTCCCCACTCCCCCTCGCTCATCTCTACCAGTTCAAAGCATCCGTGTGGGGTGTCATCAACGAACAGGCTGCCGTAGACACTACCACCATGTAGTAGTAGTTACACTCAATCCATGCTCATCCCCGCCCCGCACTCCCTGGCCCAGTACCCCAGATCACCAGCTTCCCATCCACCCCGCTCGTGCTCACTTTGCTCACTCCGCCCCCACGCCATTCATACGCCCGCACGCTCGTGATCGTGTTCTGGTGCACCGTCGCAAGCTCACTGTCCCCCCCAGCGTGTCCACGCGTGTCCGCATTTCGGAACGCGTTGAATGCACTGCTGTTCAGCCGCCCAACCCCGCCCCCTCGCACACTCGTCCGCCCTCCCCCAGACGTCGTGTCGTCCAGTGATCCCACCGTCGCCCACCCCCCCTCGCTTCCCGAGAACACAACCGGTCGGCAATCGTGCCCAGCTGCCACAATGCTCTCCTCGCTGGTCCACGTGAGCGTCACAAACGGCAACGTCCTCGTCCGGACCCTTTGCACCACAGGCCCCCCTGGATACACAATGCTGACAGAACTGTCATGGCCTGTACACCCCGTTCAGTCAAACACCCTTGTCCGACCAGTCAACACTCACTCGCAAACGCCAGTACGTCCCCCGATGGCGAAAAGCTGACCGCGTGCACCCATCCACCAGCAGGGCTCGCATACTCCCCACACACCGTGTTGAACGGAAGCTTCTCTCCCCAGATTGTCGCAGCTGGCCTGGTAGTCACCTTTTAGTCACAGGAGCATCTCCCCCAATTTAAAACTAGCCTCTTATCCACGTCCTTGATGTATGCAGACAGAACGCGTGCCTCCATGTCTGCACCCCCCGCCGCAAGTAACACATTGTTCGGGTGCCAATCCACGCACAGAACAGTAGACCGGATCGGCTTCTTCAGCTGTCTTGCCACCCACCAATTGTTCTCCGGATCAAACGAACAGACAGCGATGGCCCTATACACATCATATCAGTAAATTGCACAGAGCACACTCACTCTCGAACCTCGCTCCGCTGGCAACCGCAAATTTATCTTCGTTTGGGCTCCATCGAACAAAGGTCGCCGCCCTGTTGATACGTAACAGCACCAACGTCGGCTTCCACACCATTCTGCCTGTCTCTGGGTCCGGGGATTGCGACCAAACATAGGCATTGCGATCCTGCGATGCAGTCACGATGCGGTTCGAATTCGGCGCCCAGTCGATGGACGTGATCACTTTATCATGCTGCGCCACAGTCAGGTATGCATGCGTCCCGCAGACATGCAACGACAGACCTCTGCAAGCGTCTCAGTAGCCACCCATTCTTTGCCCTCCTTGACGTATATCTGTGACTTGTTATCGTTCAAGCTCAGTGCAACTTCTGCGGAAACACATCATCGACGAGCCCAACTAGCAATATCGCGAAGGTGCGTACGGCTGCGATCTGCATTGAATGCGTGGCAGGTAATCGGTGTCTGGGCGATCGAATAAACCTCTGGCGCAGACATGATGTTGTTGTGCGTCTCGTTCGGGGACAGAGTGCGTTGCCACGTGCGATATTTACTTACGTCATCCTACTCGTACAATACAGATTCCTCCCAAAGAGTCCCAACCATTGCCATTGATAGATTTTTTTTTTACGAAGGTTGATCGAGTTTGTACGTCTTATTGTACATGTCTACACTATTATGTTGGCGAAACCTACTTGCTCGTCACGGCTGACCGCATCATTTCTGGCTTACCAGCTCTATGCCATAATTTCGCTCTCTGACCCAAAAGGTTAGTGGGACACGGTGGCACTCCGTTGGATCCGTAAAATTTCAAGTTTCTAGAAAACCCTCCTGTCATATGGCGCAATTACCAGGATTCCCTGGTGCCGATGCCTCGTGAAATAAATGTGGCGAGTCCCTATAGTCTCAGGTATGCATACTAGGCATTTTTCCGTCCCAAGTTCTACACAGTAAACTTGGCACACTCTTTGCTGGCACGAGCGGTCAAGAATCCAAGAAGACGAGTGTATGATACGGCACGAAGCACATCGAACGATGGTCCCAGAGTGAGTGACTGGCTGAGGTATACAGAACAGATGTCAGGGCGTAACCCGTTGAGAGACGGGCGGGGTTGAATGGTGGCCTAGGCATTATTCACCGCGCTGCTCATTCCTGCCGTGGGATTTTCGTCGACCTTGCTGCGCACTTCCTTGGCCCAACGCAAGCCGCATGCATTGCACAACGTTTTCGGCCCTTGTGGGCCCTTCAAAGATGATCAGCCGAGGAGACAATAAGAGTAAGCCACAGGTTTACCTTGCGCCACTCAGGAGAATCGGTTCTCCCGCAGGTAACACAGACGTACTGCTCTGCATTGTGGGACTTGCGCATCTAGTGAGTTCATGAATCGTACAAGTCTCGCAAGCACAAAGTTGGGCCACCTTTTTCCGCCTCGAGGTATCATCGCCAAGATCGTCGTCTGTGGGCTGTGCAATCGAGGGAGGCGTGTACTGCCCAGTGTACGTATACAGATCGAGCGACTCATAGGCAGAGCCTCGCAACTGGGGAGCTGGTGGACCGAAATTGTCGTAGGGGAGACGCGCCAAGTGTTGAGAGCTAGGTGGGGCAGGGGCATCAAGGGGCCGAAGGGAGAGACATGGGGCGGTGGATCGAGACGCAGTGGCAGAGGACCGAAGGGAATAAACGGGAGGGATGGATGGACCTGATATCGGAGCAGATGGGGAGGGGGCGCGCACGCGTAGCTCTGAGAGTCGTTTCTGCAGGCGTTCGTTCTCGGTCTTGAGTTCTAAAAAGGTATTGAGCCTCGAAGACGGAAAGGTCAGGAAACAGTTGGTGAGCAGGAGATGACAAGGCTCACATGGCGATATTGCGACTTGGGTAGGGTTTTGCGATGGCGAAAAAACATCGCGCAACCAATTCGTTTTCGATAAAGTGTGGATTGCCCTTGACTTCGAAGAGGACCTCGGATTGGGGGATGTTTTGCGGGGTGATGGGGGACCTGGCTTTGAGACGAACGTACGAGTTCATCTCGGAGCGGGTGCGGAGGGACTCGTCAAACGCGACATAAAAGGCGCGCTGGTCTTCTGCTGTAGGGTGGAGGATGTGAAGGTGCTCAGTGAGTGAGTGAGTGAGAGGGCGTACAGTTGACGAGGTCGGTGAAGGGGCGATCGATGAGCTCGGCATCTGACCAGCCGAGGAGTTCGGCAACAGCGCGACCACAGAACCAAATTTTGGCGTCGCTGGAGAGGATGAATATGATCGCCTCTGAGAGCTCGTGTATGAGCAGGTCAGCCCAGCGTTTTCGTTTTGTGAATTCGAATGTGGTAGACATGAGAGAAGCAAGTACAGAATGTATGACGTCGTCGACCCCCGCGCCCTGTCCACCACGGGACATCCCGACCCTCCTCAAATGATGCAGTAACCACCGTCGACGCGAACCTCCGTTCCGGTCATGAACCGCGATGCATCGCTCGCAAGGAACACGATCGCGCCCTGTATAACCACCCATGTCAGCATCCCGCTCCACACAATCCAGGGCACAGCACCCACAGAGAGATCATCTGGCTCGCCCATCTATCTCCATCCGGTCAGTCGCAACCCTCGCGCACCGGATCGGCTCGCTCACCTTGCCCATCGGCGTTAAACTTTCCCACGTTTTCTATGAAAAATCAACATCCGACACGCCCTCTTCGCGATCTCGCGCTCACCTTGAGTTCCGTGTCATGAGCCAAGATCGTCTTGGTCAGCTTTGTCAGCATGTATCCAGGGCTGCCAGCTCGTCCGGTCAAAACGTCCAAGACACTCGGCCCACCAGCTCACCTCAGCGTGTTCACCCGAACACCCTTTTTGGCCCACTCCACTGCCAAGCTGGATGCCATGTGTCTGACCGCTGTCCACCCCAAACCTCAATCTCCGCCCTTTTCAGTACAAGCGACTCCACTTACCCGCTTTGGACGCATTGTATGGCGTTTGTGGCTATGCTCTTCTCTTAGAAGACCCGAAAACGTCATTGGAACGACCCACCTGAGGAATGTTGATGACCTGCATTGCACGCACGTTAGCGGTCGCACACACATCCACACGAGAGCCGCACCGAGGCACTCATGCTGGCCACCAACACAATCGACCCCCCTCCTTGGGGTATCATGTTCCGAGCCGCCTCGCGCGCCGTGAAGAACGCCCCATGCACATTGATATCATACAACCGCTTGATCCGGTCGAATGGGTAGCTGCAAATAACTTCCATCAGCGCTCGCACAGCACTCCTCCCGAACCAAACTTACTCGAATGCAGAGTAGTTCTCCACGATGCCTAGTAACTGCATTACAGCATCTCACTCCCTGTTCGGATCATCCCCACTTACCAGCAGACGCAACGACAGAGTCGACACGACCAAATGTATCCATCACAGTTTCAAACGCTTTCTGCACAGACAGCTCCGATGACACATCACATCCGACACCAATCACTTGAAAGTCCTCTCGTTTCATGTCGCTGTTAACTTGGGATTGTCTTCAGTAGCCAATCTTCACACCCAGCCCCACCCACTGACCGCATGCATTCTGCACTAGCTCGTCCGCTGCCGCCCTAGCTTCGTTCTCCTTCAAATCAATGATCGCTAGTTGTGTACATCCTCTGGCAGTCACATGAGCATGTAATCCATGTACCAAGCTGGAAACGCACGATTGAATAAACGCGTCGCAGAATCCGTTTCCTAAACCGCGCGCAGCCCCAGTAACGACACATACCTGCATGATCCAAGCACTCAGCGTCACTGTAGCGCACGGCAATAAATGTGACCTGCCTTATTCTCGAGGGAGAAGGAGGGAAGCACACGAGGTGCCCTGCGTGGGACAACAGTGCTCTGCAACCTGGCGTGAGCACGAACCGAGGTTGAAGAACGCGACGCGTAGGAAGCGAAACGGGCGAGGACAGCAAAACTCATGGTGAGATGATTTCGCAGTGGGGGAGGCAATGACAGGACGAGGGAAATTAACCTGTCCGTTTTTAAGTCAGCTGTTATGTTAGCGTCTCGGCCCGCCTACTAGTCTCATGCACATGGCCACCGACAACCCCGCTCAATCATCCGACGTGCCTTGTATAAAGTTTCAGACATAACTACTGGTACCCATATAGTAGACCATATAAGCTAGCGGGAAAAGGAGCGTAAGGCGGGCTGGAAGGGTATCTACAAAACAAGAGATGGGATACATTAACACAAGCAGCGAACGAGCGGACAGAAACAAAAGAAACAAAAGAACGGCAGGCTAGAAAACGGACAAGAATACGACGTTCATATCGCTCCAATTCTCAGATGCATGCAAACTTGGACTTTCGTCTCTGCAGCTCCTCCATCCGAGTGTCAAGTTGTGCGCGAGCACGTTCCTTGGCTCGCCGCTCTTCGTCCAAGCGGGACTCCAATGATTGTTTTTCTTCTACAATAGACCTCCGGACTGTGACAACCTCCCGACGAGCTTCCTGAAGCTCGTTGCGAAGCGTCTCTAGCTGCGCGTTGAAGGAATCTCGCTCCCTTGCAATTTCCGTCGCCTGCATCCGGGCTTTTCGCACTGGTACAGGCACTCCATGTCAGTACTTGTGCCCAGGTGTGGTGTGTGGGAACGCACAATTCTTCTCAGAGTCACTCAAGGACGTCTCAAGCGTGCTCACAAGATCCATGTGAGTCGCTAGATCGCTCTCACAATGGGACAACTGCTTGTTGAGAGTTTTGATCATCACCTCTTGTTCATTGATTTGTTTTGCCTGGTCCTCGATCTTGGCTGTCGCAGCCTTGGCATCGACAGGTGATCCGCCAGCGACACTGATCGAAGCGACAGACGTCGCAGGTGAGTCCATCTGCGAATCCTTTGATGTTGAGGGAGATATAGCCGATGACTGCGTCGATACGCTGGAATGGGATTCTTGGGTCTTCGGCGCGGGTGGGGGTGGAACCGATGGTGGCGGGGTTGGCGGTGGAAGTTTGCCGTTCAAGCCATTCACTCTGGAGAATGCGATATTACGATCTGATGTGACGCGCTGTAGGGTGTCTTGAACACTCAAGTTGCGTGTTAGCTGAACCTGTAGATCGCGCACTGTACTCTCCTGCTTGTTCTTCTCCGCCTGCAAACTATCCCTCTCGTCCTTGACACGCTGGAGGTTATCCTGCATGTCAGCGAGCATAGAACGATGTCTCTGCAGCTCGTCGACAAGGGATTCCCTATCAGACACTGCTTGGAAGTGTTTTGTCCGCTCCATGGTCGCCTTCTCAAGCTCAGCCTTGACTTTTTCCATATCTCCGCGAAGACTGTCATTGTCTGATCGAGCGCCAACTAGCTCCTCCCCTATTGTCGCAATGATCTGCGTCTTTTCCTTGATCGATTGGCTCTGAGCCGCCTGCGTCGCAGTAAACTCACTAAATGCGACACGGTGCGATTCGACCTCCTCCCTGAGCTGCTCGAGGTCCTTTAAGATGGTTTCTCGCTCGCTTGCACGCGTCTTTGCCAACTCGGCTAGGCCCGACGCGGAACGCTGTCGCTCCCTCTCCAATGCCTCGGAATGTTGTTCTTGGGTAATCTCAAAATCAACACGGACAGTCTCGAGTTCTCTCTCGAGACGCTGGTGTTCCCGCACAAGCTCATTGTGCACGTCCGAGTGTTGCTGCTCTAGTTCTGCCAAGGCTGCTGCAGACCGGTCACGTTCTTCAAGAAGTGTACTTTTGGATGCCACCCGCGTTTCTTCAAGGGCAGTAGCATGCTGGTCCTGCAAACTTTGAAGGGTAGACGTCAAGGTGGATAAAGCTGCTTGGTGATCCGCATCAAGCCTTTTGATAGCGTCCTCGTGCATTCTCGTGGTTTTCAGGCGTTCTTCCTCATGCTGCAGGTTGGAGATGCGAAGGGCCTCCAGATGTGCTTTCTTGAGCTCAGCTACCTCGTCCTCATATCCACGAGTGAACTCTTGTAGGACAGTGGCTTGTCGTTCCAGGAGGGCTCGGATCGACGACTCGTGCTCCTCGCGTGCGCTTGCAGCGGCAGCAGCAGCTTCTTGTTCTAGCCGTTTGATCCCCTTTGTGAGATCCTCAATCCGCGTTTCCGACTGTTCTTTGGCGACTGCCAGTGCAGTAGCGTGCTCCCGTTTCGTGTTCTCCCGTCTCGCTCTATAGTCTTCCTCCTTGCTTACAATAACCAGGGCATGTTCAGACTTGAGTTTCTCCATGTCCTCTGCATACATGGCATCTTTTCTTGCGATAGAGGCGGCGTGCTCTTCTTGTAGTTCGCGAAGAGCTTGATCGCGGGCAGACTGCGATTCGGATAATGAACAGTCGCGGGCCTTCTCGGCCATGCGCATTTCGCCCGCATGGTCCTCGCGAAGACGATTAAGCATGGAAGCAGCATCCTCGGCCTGCTTGCGCAGTGCCTCAGTATGGTCATTGCGGAGCTTCGTCAAACCGTTATAATATTCCTCTTCGGTACGATGTAGGTCGGCCGCGGCATCTTCCTCCTTGCGTTTCATTGCGTCAGTATGTTCAGACGTGACCTTGTCAAGCGCCTCTCGGTGTTCTTCGGCCAGTCGTTGAAGAGCGGACCTCCCTTCTTGTGACGAACGCTGCAGCTCTTCTTTGTGACCCGCTTGTAGTTTGCCAAATGCCTCTTCGTGATCTTTGAGGGCTTTGTCAAGAGCGGCTGTTGCTGCAGAAAGCAGATTCTGAAGGGTTCCAACCGCGACCTCATGTTCGTCCTTGAGGCCTGCAACAAGCGCGTCAACTTCTGCTCCTTTCACTCTGAGAGCTTCTTGGTGTGCAGCACGCAACGCGTCAATGGCAGTAGCATGGTCATCTTCCGCTTTCTTGATGGTAGCGACCAGCTCTTGCTCGCGTTGACAAGCCGACTCCAACTCAATTAGAGCATCATCATGTTTGGCACGCAAACCCTCGAGCTCGGTCGACATGTTCAGCGTCTACGAACATGTGACACGTGAGACCGAGATGGATCGCTCGACAAAGAACGAAACAGACCTGATCTCTGGAAAGGGTGACAAGTCCATCGTGGGCACGACGGATTTGAGCTAACTGATCAGTCAAAGAACTGACTAATTCATTATGTTGAGACTCTTTCTGAGCCATAGCCCTGAATGGTTATGAATATTGACGACCAAGGATCAATGAAAGACGGTCCGCACAACATAAGCTCGTTGAGACGATCCAACGATTCATCTACGTTTGCATCTGCATCGAGGTCATTGACAGCAGACGACATTCCGTGGAGTTGCATGCTCTTTCGAACTGCGTTGAACTTCTCGATGGTCGTAAGAGATAGATGCATGGTTTGATCCTCTGGTTTGGCCCTCTCGGTCGCGTCTAATGCGGGACCTGTCTGCTCCTTTGCCTTCAAGGTGGCTTCCAAGGCACTGATCTCTGCTTCACGCTCCTTCAAGACTTCCTGCAGACGCATTATTTCTTTCTCCATGCTAGACGCAGAACGCTGCTCAGTCGGAGAGGTGCTGCCATTGAGGTTGGAGACGGAGAAAGCAAGGCTGGGAGGACTAGGGGAATGAGAAACCGAACTAGAAGTGCCGTGGCTGGAATTGGACAGCTTGCGAGAGCGCGCTGATGAAAGCTCCTGCGACAACGACAGCGACGGCGGGAGTGAGTGAGAAGCCGATCTAGTTTGCAGAGACGCGTAAGCTCAGCTGGACAGGTGCAGAGTATATGATAGTACCTTCCATGGAGTGACTCCAATGAGATTGCTTTCCCGAAAAGAGCCTTTCGTGCGGACGGGTCAAACTGCGAGTCAGCAGCTATGTCCTTGTTCCTCAAGCTCATCTTTTTCCGCCGGATGGGCGTCATCTCCAAGCTTTCGAGGGCGGAAAACTCCGGAATGGTCGGGTTGGCAAGTTTTGCCTCTTGAATCTGGGCGGCGAGGTCGGCTATCTCTTGTAGCGCATTGCGGTACTTATCGGTGACAGTAGAGAGATCAGCAAGTGTCGCTGCATGTGTCTGTTGCAGCGCAATTAACTGATTCTCCGCTGAGAGGTCCACTGCAGCTGGGGTACTGACACCGGAAGACGAAGGCCCATCAGTTTTGCTCAAATCCTGAAGAGTTCGTTTCGCCTGCTCAACTTCGCCAACCATACCACTTAAACGCGCACGATCTTCGTCGGCTTCTTTCTTCTTCCGCTCCCATTCCTCCATCTTAAGTTCTAGATGTTTCACCTTTCTCTCCCGTTCTTCGAGGTCAGTGCGCCAGCTTTCCCCGTCTCGTTCCAGGCTTTCCAACCGTGCCTGAAGTGCAGCAACTTCTTGGGAACGTCTATCGCTCTCGTTCTCGAGCCCTGCAATAGTTTGTTGCAGAGAGAGGACAGACTCGTCAGATTTGGCGAGGCGAGCCTCAAGTTCGGAGATGTAGGAGGCGGAATAAGATTCGGTTTCTTTATAGCGAGAGAGCTCCCGTTTGAGGTCGGTCAGGGACTCGCTAGAGGACAGTGAAGTTTCGTCATACGACTTTACTTTCTCCTCAAGATCGCGGACATAGGCCTATGGTACCACGGGATGAGTAAGTAGAGGGTATACCGCGAATATCAACGTACTTCGGTAGAGACCTCTCGTTCGGCCAGCTTTGCCAATCGCGACCTGAGCTCCTCTACGTAAAGCTCCGTGGCAGTATGTCTTTCCGTTATTTGCGCCAGTTCTTCTTCCTTTTCTTCCACTAATTCGTTTGTCAAACGCAAAGCCGCCCGATTCAAGCCCAACTCCGCTTCCATGGCACTGATTGTCTTCTCGTATTCTTCAATGACAGGCCCCACGATTTCTTCATACTTTGCGGTTCCACCTATACTTCCACCAGTGGATGACCGATGACGTTCGCCAAGCTCGCGACGGAGTCTCGCGAGTTCTTCTGTACGATCGACATACTTCTCCCTCAAATCCTCGTAGTTGTTTCGGAGCTCAGTCATCTGAGCAAGGATCTTCTTGTTGGAGCCCTCCAACACTTCCGGAACAACACATCTCGACTCCCCGAAAACGGAGGCAACTCCACCGCCTTCCTTGAGTTGCTTGAGCTCTTTACGCAAGCGAGAGACAGTGCCTTGCAACCATTCAATGTCGTCCCAGCCATCCTCCCTTTCATTGACAACCGCTCGATTTTTTATGTTTCGGGCACGATTCGCGTATTTGAGGGTATTGACTGTCTCGCCAACATTCCACTCGGTGGGACTGACACAAGCGATCATGAGGGTGTGCGAGTTGCCCCCAAGTGAGTCTTGGAGAAGACGAGTGAGTTTCGAGTCACGGTATGGTACGTGTGAGTTGGTGTGCGACTTTGCGCGAGAAGGATCACCGAGTGCTGAAATAACATTGCCTAGAGCTAAGAGACCACTATTAATGGAGATACCCTCCTTGATGCGTTCGCCGGCGGCGGCGGTTCGTTTGAGCTGAGCTTGAAGTTAGCTGACAAGGAGATGGGGAAGAGTAATTGATTACCCGTTCTGAGCCGGCCAAATCGACAAAGTGGAACTTGGACACAATCGTCAGCCATTCGCCGCCATCGTCATCATTATCAGCAATTCGGGCATCTGGCGGTCGCAAACCAAGGGAACTGGCCGGTCGCAGTCCCCCTCCCCTTCCCATTGCGGCATGAAAACTAGGGGTAGCTGGTCGCCCCATGATAGGAGAAGAAACTCTGGCGGCTATGGGCGAAGTGGTATAGAGAGATCCTGGACGGGCAAGTCGCGAAGGCGAACGACCATTGGGGGGTAAGGGGGACGGTGACCTAGGAGGAGGTCCAGAGCCCGTAAACTTCTTCTGGGTAACAGTCAAAGAAAATATGGCATGTGAACGGGAGGATTGGGCATTCATGTCGGTCTCGTTCGTGCGCCGGATGGAGGTCCCCTGTCGAATAAGGCTGGGAACTAATTAGTCCAAGCCCACGAGGCATCGAGGGGGCCAACAACGTTCACGTACTTCATGACTTCATTACTGTTTCGAACGTTGACCTCGCGAAGACCACCCCAAATTATGGAACCGTCTTTTCCTTCCCTTATCTGAACTTCGCGACGGGCACCAGTGGCCTCATCCGAACTCAAAAGGTCAATCAAATCCTCATTGTACACTTCTATGAATGAACCCTTGATACTGTAATTCCAAGACCCGCCACGTTCGTCCTTGAGCTTCTTTGCCTGCGAGAATATCGTTGATACAGCGCGCGGTATAATGCCCATGCCATTACTTGGATCAGAAGGATTGGCATCCAAGTCGATACCAGTCATAGTAAAGGTCTTGCCGCTACTCGTCTGCCCATAAGCGAGGATGGTGCAATTAAAGCCTTCCAGAAAACGCGAAATGAGAGGCTGAGCGGTGGTTGTGAAGAGCGCATGCTGTGTGGTGTCGGGAGAATGGACCTGGTCAAAAGTGAATACCTGTTTTTTGCTCGGTGTGGCAGGACTAGAGAGAGCGGTGGCAGAACCAGAAGCAGGGGGTGCGGCAGAGACAGCGTCGACGGTGACGGCGGTAGACGTTGTTGCGTGAATGACAGTTCTCTGGAAGCGGGCTGGAATGGATGCAAGGTCTGCTGATGTCGTGGGCCGGATGCGGAGTGCTGTGGACAGGTGAGGAAGATGAGTGCATCGACACGGGGAGAACAAGGGAAATGGACTCGCCGACTTGGACAGAGGTCGTTGCGCCCGACGACGACGACGACGACGACGACGATGACGATGGCGGCGACGAGTGGGGCGCCATCGCGCTGGAGCTGGGGGTGGTTGGAAGGGAAATGGCGGGCGTTGCCGACCTGTACTACGTTTCAGCTCACACGGCCAGGGCGACATTGTTGACATCTACCATCATACGAAATATCATTTCAACGTCGCCAAGAACACCCTCGCTGCCCGGCGTAAAATATATAGAATTATGTAGTACGGGTATGCTGAAAGCTATCAAACAACTGAGAAAAGCTGGTGAATACGAATCAAGGATCGTGAGTTTCAAACGCGCTCAGCGTGTCGTAACGAACGTTTCTCTCTGTAGCCGAACCTCTAAATCGGACTCATCAGTCGGCTCAGCCTGACAGTACTTGGAGAATAATCCCTCACCTGAGCTACGGGTCAAAGGAGGATGCTTACGCCAGGACTTGTCGTGCGACGCCAAGTCGGTAGTGGTTGGGGCCCGTTATGGTAGCCAGATTTTCACCATTTGATCAACACCAGCTGATGCCACCACATTGACCAATTTCTCCGGCTCGCCAGACTTGGACTCGGGCCCCTCCACTCCATTCGACTTTCCGGAGCTCACGGATACCTTCTGCCGTCCCCAAGCGATAGTAGCGACGAAATGTGTGTGCGCTTCCACGGTCTTCATACACCTGCCGGTTGACAGTTCCCATATACGTATCGTCTTGTCGTCAGAGGCGGAAAGTAACAGTTTCCCCGAGGGATGGAAAACGAGAGCTCGGATCCAGTTGTCATGTCCGGCCTGGCAGAACGACATGAGACACTTTCGTGTGCGATGCTCAAAGGTACTCTACGAGGTTTTTCAGCATCTGGCCACTTTGAGTGTCCCAGAGCTTGATTGTCTTGTCTCTCGAACCCGTGGCGACATACGCGCCAGGCTTCTTTACCCGATCCGTATTCTAAATCCAATGTGAGATAACAATCGTAAGACGCCACGTGAACGAACTGGAATGCCCGCAAGCTCGCGAATGGCACTGTAGGACACGATCGGGGCAAAGACCACAACCTCAACTTGGTGATCGTGACCCCGAAGCTCCATCTTTTGTTCACCCGTAAGCGGGTCCCAAAGTCGAGCAGTCTATCGAGCATATTCTTTAGAGCAACGGAGGCAAACAAAGTTGGGAAATCAGCTACCTGATCCTTGGACGCACTGGCCAACAGTCGCCCATCGTCGGACGGGACAACGTAACGGACCCAATCGGTATGACCGAGGATGGTCCGCACGAGATGCCTTGTCGGAGTCGGTAAGCGTTGGTGCCACGTCGTTGGTCCAGACTTACGCAGAAGCAACGTCGAATATCCTAATTGAATGATCCCAACTGGCACTGACGATGAACTGATCACCGGGTAAAAAGCGCGCAGAAGAAACAGCATGATCGTGACCGGTCAGGGTCTTTATGTTCTTCCATTCGGTTTGAGAATCCCAGATCTTGATGAATAAGTCCGACGAGCATGTCACTGGATATTACGATCATGAGAAGGGGAGTCACCGACTTGTTGACTAGCACTGACCCAAGAGATGACCCTTGTGGTCGAATTCGACATCATTGACCCCTTTCTGATGACCCTTTAATGTTCTCTCAAAGTCACCTGTTTCCCAATCCCAAATTTTGACGGTAGCATCTTCGCTAGCCGAGGCGAGGAGTGAATACTGGGGATGAAATGCCACGCGGGTTATGCTCTGCCTGTGACCGGTCAGAACGTGTGCAGCTGGAGCACGGGGAACCCAATCTGCCTGCATTGCAGCACGTTTTGAGGGTGCGAGAGAGAGTTCCTCCTGCAGAGACGCATTTCGCGTCTCGAGGTCCATGATCTGGATCGGAGCGGGCTCAATCGCGGATGAGTGAGGGATCAAGCGGGCGCACGACACCTTCTTCTGCAAACGGATGACGCTCGTCCACTTCTTCTCCAAAAGGCCAGCGTATTTAGCCTTTGGATCTGGAGTGTATTCCGTGCCCGAGTCCTCCTTGAGAGCATTATATGCCCCAACAAAGTTGTTGGCGTGGAGATACTCGAGCATGGACTTGTGACTGGGATGGACGTATGAGCATTGGGCTATGGATGGTGTCTAGCACGCACAGTTCTTCTCTCTGACGGTCGGAAAGGAGCGCCATGGTGTTTCTCGCAGCGACGTCGCCTTGTGCTCAAGTTCGCGACTGTTTTGGGTTGTTGTTCCTACTACACTATCGCTCTGCTGGCAAATGCCTCTTTCCCGAGTCTTGATGCTACGCAACGATGGCTATCCTTACGCCCAAGGGACCAGCGCCATCAACGCTGATGGCTCTGGCAATACCAGTGTCTGCGCAACAGCGTTTCGTAACACGTTCCCGGTGTCTACCATGGTTTCACTATGTTGGCAAGAACGCCATCATGGATAGAGCAAGAATGAACGCGATGCATCTGCCATTGGTGGCATGACGCTCCCTGCCCAGCACAGGAACCAGTCTCGTAGTCACAGCAGCTGTCGTCGCAAACCCGGCCTCGACCGCTCCTGCAACGTTTTCTGGTAGCGCCCGAGGACCGTTGCGCAAAAAGTCAGGAAAGCTTTATGGGACGCACGTCCTCTTCCCTGCCAGTGGAGGGTACTCTTCACAGCCCGAGGATGGTTCTCTAGACCTTTTTTTTTTTTTGTTAGGACCCAGTTAGGTACTAGTACATTGTATCAGAAGTGAATCCTCAAAGCCAACTACGGTAGAGAAATATCGTGCAAACGCGGAAACAATTACAGAGTAACAAGCAGGTGGATATCCAAGTCCATTGACCGTGTCCGTGGCTGCTGTGTAAATTCTGAACGGGGTAACATGTTACACGGAGATGGAAAAGCCAACTGAACGAAATATGAGACAGATTGGAGCAAACGCCAAGATGTCGTGGCTTAAATAGAACGAAATCTATATTCAGGGTCGTGAGCACTTTTTTGCACTTCATACCATCAATCGCTTGTTGTTTAAAATGGCACCCCACCCATGTTCATGTAATTTTGTCCTCCAGCAGGTCCTGGACTCGGGTGGCGCATGACACTCTGATGCATGGCCTGCGTTTGTGGGATGCCAAAGGGGGGGGTCATCATGCCCATTTGCACCTGCATTTGTAACATGGCGGGAGTCATTGTGGCCGCCATGCCTGGTGACATTGCATTATACAATGCGGCCGGACTTGCCATGTTGGCCATCGTATAGATCGTTTGTTGCTGCTGCGGGGTTGGGGACTGGGACTGCGGTGTCGAAGCATCGGATCCGCTGCCAGACCCAGCTGGTTGCTGGGCTTGCATCTTTTGCATTGCCTGCAACTTTTTAAAATTCAACGCCTGCGCGCATGTGATATGCAAAGACATACTTCATAAAATGCGAAATCTTGCAAAAGAGAGGTCCTCGCCGGATGAGTGTGGAATATACGGAGCATCTCTTGTCCAGCATCCGGCATGAGCTCTTGAGTGTCACGAGAGTTGGTGACGGGCTTGCGTTCGGCAGTGTTACTACGTATACTGGTGAGTAATACCTCGAGCAAATATCACAGGGACAAACTTCAAGCGAATATGACGAAGGTTTGCGTTTGGAATGTCACGAACGAAGATCCATCGGACCTTGAAGACACCTTTCCACTTGTCCGATGCCCAGACGGTACTACTGCGTGTATAGTCAACCTAGTAGGACGATGTGAGTGTGTATCAAAGTTGAAAATGCAAGCCAACGCACGGGAGTCAGCATTTCCGCCATCCCGCAAAAGTGACCACTATCGCAAAACGTCAGGACACCAAAGAAGGATGGTCAGTGAACGCCAGTCACCTAGCGTTGACGCTAAAGAAAAGGTAAATTGGACCTCTTCCAGCACACTCCTTGAATGCCTTGTCAAGACGCTTGTTGCCAGGGTCCGTGGAGCTCCAGATTTCATACTTGAGGGACTTGTGAACGTCATCTTCGGTGTACGATTTGATAACAAAGTATCGTGCCTGTAATGAGACTATAGCTCACGCATGTTGGATGTCTAGAGGAACGTTACCAACAAATTGTGGTCGAATATCGAAATGCTGAGGGTTGTATCCCTTGGTAGCGATCAGGGTTGGGAGATCGACCGGCGAACTGAGGAAGCCGCTAAGGTTGTTGTCGCTCTGGGATTGTTGTACTTGGCTCTGTGCAAAGCCTAAACGAGGCGCCTGCATGGCGCCCATCTGGTTCAGATATTGTGGAGGTATGGGGGGGACACTGGGGATGGTGCCTTTTTGACCCTGGTTATAGCCATAGTCCTGACTTGAGTTGGAGGTACGCTTGGTGAGACGTTTCTCCCAAGCACCAGCACCGACTACAGTGCTATCGCCCGTTGAGCCGCGCTGTGGTTGTCACGAGACATGACACCCGGTGAAGATTGTTTTGGAATGAAAACACATACCGATTGTCCAGTTGGTGTCTTCCGACCCTCTAGGTCGGTGTTCAACTGGAGCTTTCGTGAAGTTCCGTTACTAGTATGCGCGTTTTGCCGCATAGTGCCTGGTGAGAGAGGGGGTTGGGATGGGTTGAAGCGGGGTGGATGCGCTGACTGACCCCCCTGGAAGGCAGCATTGTTGGAGTACAGTTGACTGGCATTGTTGAGTTCCATGGCAGACAAGGCACGAGCAACATCGTCGACGGTTGATGTGGCTTGTCCTGAAAATGTACCACCTGGTGTGCGCCAGTCGGCACCTCCTCCGGGGGTACCCCATGGAGAGCCGCGCCCGATGGGGCTCGTAGGGTAATGGGCAAGCCCCTGACTGCCATACTGCTGCTGGTTTGGAGGAGGGGGGGAGCGAGGTGTAAAGTAGGATTCGTCATCGTATGGATTTGCAAGATCCTTTTCCTCGTTGTACTCTTCTTCCTCTGGATTGGGTGGGCTCGGAGTCGTACCGACGACAGTGGTGTGCCGGGAACCGGTCTGTTGCAGAGTGCCTGCACGTTTGAGGCCGGAAGATGGCATTTGTCTCTGGGCGCCGTAAGTGAGACTCTGGTGACGCCGGACGCCGGAGGAAGCTGGGGGCGGGGATGGGACATGGGCGGCTGAAAAGTGAGGAGAGAGGGGGGAGGGATTAGCGGCAGATGATTGTTCCACGACCTGGTGGTGTGGGGGATGCTCCGAGGGGGGCATGTTGGGCTAAGAGGAGGGTGTGAGTGGGGGGAAGGGTTATTGGGGATGGAGGTATATTAAGCTGACCTCGTCTTCGTTGTTAAAGCCTCGCATCTCGCGTTCCCAGTCCTCCTCATCGCCATCGTGACCGGCGATGGCGGATAAGCTATTCATAGTGCGTGGTGTGAGATTCCCAGATTTCCTTGAAGTCTGTCCTCGGAGGGCTGAACGATGGAGGGAGGTGAGAGGACAAGGGGAGAGAATGGGAAGGACAGACCTCTCTTGGAGTTGGTTGGAAGGGAGCTCTGTCTGTGGAGGGAGGTTTTCTCTCCGACGGCGCCGACTGCGCCGTCCCAGTCTTCATCGACGGGTTCGTCGTCGTTCCAGAGCTGTTGGTCCTGGGATTCTTCTGATATAGTGGCGCGGGCACCTGCTCTGGCGGTGCGGGAGGCAGCAGAGATGGTATGATGACGACGTACGCCGGTTGGGGGTGAGGTAACGGGGACAGGAGGGGGAGGGACATGTTGCGAGGCCATGAGATGGTTTTTTGTGCGGAAGGAGATGGCGAGGGAAGTTTCGCACCCTTGGCCTCCGCCACATGACAAGACTGAGTCATTGATTATCAAAAAGAGCAAAACTATGCTAGGGAGTAGGCAGGGTACTATGGGTACTATGGGTACTATGCAGGGCATGTATGTAAGATGCGGCATGCTAGAGGTCAGGTACGAGGCGATGAGTTCTGTGATGGCAGAAAGAGGGTACCAAAAGGCCTCGTTGTCCTTGATCTACAGAGAAGGAGTCGCGAACGACGAGGAGGGAGAGAAATAGACGCCATGGGTGGAACCATGATAGGCGCCGTCTGGAAAGGATGTTGGTCGGGGAGGGCTTGTCAGTTCTGCGCGGGTGAGGAAGAGGGTCTGTAAAGAGATGAGTGTGTGGTGGTGGTGCTGCTCTGGATTGGATTGCGCTGGTGATGCCGCGGCGACGAGAACCAGAGAAGGGGCCATTTGGAGGGTTAGAGCGACGCTGAAGGGGGGGGGACATACCGATCAGCGATGGCCGAATAAAAGAGACTGTGTTGCGAGTGACGTTGCGTCAAGTTGGTCTTTTGCAATGTCATCTCCAATTCGCCCGGTCGAATTTGCAGTTGCACTTGGTCGTTGTCTTCCTGCCCTCGCTCGTCCCATCATCGCCGTCGCCAACTCTGCTGGCCCCGACTCGACCTGTCTCCTCTTCCTCCTCCGCCAACTCTTCCCCCCCCACCACCTCCTCTCTCTCCATGTCCAACACCACCTCCAGCCCGCCTCACCCAACATGGCCCTCACCGCTGCCCAAAACGCCAGCCTGCTCGGCATCCCCCACCGCACCCTCCACATCCCCTGGGGTGTCCCACCCTTTCCCCCCCTCCCCACC